>JBCNJP010000020.1:7631838-7727115 GCA_039602395.1 Deinandra increscens subsp. villosa
AGCTATTTTGCCACGTGTTTTAATCGCAATATCATCACGAAAAGGTCCTGTTTGTTCCATCCACTTTATCAACTCGCTCATGATCAATTCTTGTTTGGCATGGCTAGGGACAAGTTTTTCAATGCACTCGAGCAACCCTTTCATCACCTTACTGTCTTTCTCAATCTTTGGGTCTGTGCAATAGAGCTCAGGGTTTAAGTAGTAACCCGCTGCATGCAATGGATGATTGAGTTGGCATTCCCATCTTTTGTCAATTATGTCATACACCGCCTTACATTTATCGTCCTTATCAAAAGCTGCCCGAATTGCTTCTTTTGCTCTATCCGTAGCTTTATATATATAACCCATAGCTGGTTTTTTCTCGTTTTTAACAAGGCGTAGGATTCGAACTAGAGGACCCATAACTTTAAGAGTCCAAAGCACATTCTTCCAAAAAGAAGGCATGGAAACAACTTCACTAGCCCTCTTTCCTTTAGCTTCTTTAGCCCATACACTTTTCGTCCATTTTTCACTTGTGAACATGTTTTTTAAAGACCCCTTTTGCTTGTGCAAGCTTTGTAAAGTAAGATATGTCGTTACAAAGCGTGTAATCCCAGTTCTTGGTAACTCCTTGTTTTCGGTGAACTCTTTCATCATGTTCAAAACATCATAATCGTTGTAAATATAACCAACAACAAAAATTCCCCTTTTAATGGTGGTTTTGACTTTAGCAATATTCCCAATATCCTCTAGCATTAGATCTATGGAATGAGCAACACAAGGAGTCCAAAACAAGTTTTGCCTAATTACCATCAGCATTTTGCCTATATCATGAAAAGTAAAAAACAATAATTAACACTTAATAGTGGAGTCGAAACATAAAAGAAAGAGCTCATAAACAACTAACCCGCTAGTACAGAGCTGCTTCTATTATCCGTGATAACTTGAACAACATTAGCTTCCCCAATTTTTTCCACAAGCCTATCAAGTAGAGCAGACATATCAAACCGAGACTTAATGGATGATGCATTAATCGACTCCATAAACACCGTCCCTTTGGAGCTATTGACCAAAACATTGATTGTTGTCCTTCGCTCTCTATCACTCCACCCATCCAACATTATTGAACACCCATATTTTGACCACTCCTCTTTATGCCCATTAATCAACTGATTTATGTTTTCCACCTCTTTCTTAAGAAGTGGACCACTCAACTCACGATAACTAGGAGGCTTGAAATCTGGCCCGTACCTTCCAATAGCCTTAATCATCTTTTTAAAGCTACCTGCCCTAGCAGCATGTAACGAAATGCCTGCTTCGTAAAAAAACCTAGCAATTGCTTGAATGGCTTGTGCTCGGAACTCCTCTTGGTCAATTGACTTCATTCTTTTCTCTTGTCCACCAATATGTACCCAATTCCTCTTCTTTACAAGAATTGATATCTTCTTTTCATCATTATCCCCTTGAAATCCACTTTGTTCGATATCCAAGTCATGGTAACCATCAACAACAACTTTATTCTTTGATTTTTGTCTTGCCATATGCGCTTTTAGTTTGTCTATAACATCTTGAGGACACTGAGAACATGCTTTCACATTTCTATTACCTCCAATTAGATGCTGCTTTGCTACAGAAATCCCTCCTCTGGTCACTGTGTTGCAGAATAAACAAGTGATACTATCATCTACTTCCAAATGATTATAATCCCATGCAGGATCATCACTTTCAGCTGATTGTGCGGATGTCGAATCACCTTCAGAGTTCATTTTCTGTGGGAAGTAAACAGAGCAGTGAGCATAAACATACAAACCACCAAGGTTTAAAAGAACCGAATCAAGCCCCGAGGCGTTTTCCCTTCTGAGGTGGAAGCCCGAGGCAGAGTTTAAAAATAATATCATTAAAAATTATATATCTTATAAAAACTAAAATACTAAACATCAAACAGAAAAGTTTCCCAACTAATATTGTTATGAAATTCAATAGTCATAGCGAAGACATAAAGTCTAATACATCAAAAAGACATGGAATGTTTGAAATTGACAAAAAAATGTCTATAACATCAAAAACACACAAAAAGTTTGTGATCAAATTCAAACAGCATAAAAGGCACCACTTTCGAACCGGTCATCCTCGTCAATCAAATTCATTTGAACGGTTTCCCTTTACCTAGAGAAAAAACATAAGAATCCATTAAAAAAACAGGAACCTAATTTTATTAAACCCCTTTCTGTATTCTGTAATATTATGGACGGCAGCACCCTCTTAACGAAATTCACCTATTTTCTTCTAATCCTAGCTTTATATAATAATATCATATAATCCTGTGATCAAATAAGAGAATGGTTTTAAAAAACGGTCGAGAAAAAAGATCAATAAAGAGCATGTTTCTAATTCCAGCTTCATC
Source organism: Deinandra increscens subsp. villosa (assembly GCA_039602395.1). Lineage (NCBI taxonomy): Eukaryota > Viridiplantae > Streptophyta > Magnoliopsida > Asterales > Asteraceae > Deinandra > Deinandra increscens. The sequence goes on from JBCNJP010000020.1 coordinate 7,634,222, forward strand.
TATAACCAAATTCACAATTTAAACCTTGATAGAGAGTTTTAAAAAAATCAGGCCATGGACAGAAAAAAGATCGAGAGATCTGCACCTGTCGACTCTTCAATCTACAGTAAACAGCAATTAACCAGAAATTTTGATCTACAGCAACTCCAGACCTTCGAGCGACCCTCCAGTTTAACCTTTTGTGTAAAAAAACAAGATAATTCCCTCCGATTTTATCCTACTGTCGTGTTTATTCCCTCCATTTTTACCGCCAAAAACTCCCGCGCGCATCGGATTTATCACTGTCAGGCTGTTTTTTATACTTATTGGGCCTTTATTGGGCTGGAAACAATCAATCACTATCGGGCTGTTTTTGTTATTTATCATGCGTTTACTGGGCTGAAAACCATGTTTTAAACCTAAGGCTAGCCCAGTTGCATGATGCGTACCCCTTTATTCACTGCCACCGCCTCAGCATTTCCCGACCGCCTCAGTTAATTGAGGCGTAAGTATTAATTGCGTAAGTATTAATTAACCCCCCCCCCCCATCCCTCACTTGTGGCCTAGTGGCTGGGGACTTGGGTTCTCCACAAGAGACTCAAGTTCAATCCTCACATGTGCCACTTTTGGAGGAATTGGCAATGAAGGATTTGAGTTAGGCCTTGTGCAAGGTTGTCAGTTTGATTCCCGAGCCCACCCGGGTTTTCGTCCCACCGTGTGTTACGCCAGAGAGTTCCGCTCTTGTGGTGGCACAACGACTGTCAAGTTCAAGTGGCAGCCGGCGGTATGGTTTCCGGGGGAACGCCCAAGCCCCAAGCTAAGACGTCAGCGACGTCAGCAGAGGCACGGTTAAGACACTCTCGTCTGGCCTCAGTGGGGTACGGGGCTCCTCTATCGGAGGGGTGCGGTAACCTAGTATACATGAAATCGCCGTTCCAAAAAAAATTTAACCCCCCAGGCGCCGCCTAAAATAAGTTTTCTGACTGCCTCATCTAGGGGTGTTCAAAAATATCCGAGTCCGAATCCGTATCCGAATTATCCAAAATTCCGTATCCGAATTATCCGAAACTCGGATATCCGAAAATTCGGACTTGGACTTGGAAAAGCATTTACAAAATTTTCGGAAGTTTCGGATACCCGGTATCCGAAAATTTAAATAAATTAAAATAAATTTATATTAAAGAAATAAGGAATTATTGAATACTTGGACTATGTTTATTTGTTTTGTCGTTTTTTAGGTCGAACTTATGTTTATTTGTATTTGAAGACTTGGACTATGTTTATTTGTTTTGTCGTTTTGTCGTTTTTTTTTGGTTAAATTGTGGTTTTTTTTAAAAAAAAAAACTGGATTTTCGGATATCCGTTTTAACTATCCGAGTCCAGTATCCGAAATTTCGGACTTGGACTTGAACAACAAAAACTGGTATCTGAAATTTTCGGATACCCGAAATTCGGATATCCGAAATTCCGGGTATCCGATTTTGAACACCCCTAGCCTCATCTTGAGGTGTGCCTCGAGGCGCACACCTCGACCGCTATTAAAACCATGCAAACTAGGGATGTTCAGGAGGAAAAAAAACGAACAAAACCACTTGCACCGAGTCAAATGGCTGGTTTGGTGGGTTTATAGAACAACTGATCCAGTTTATGGTTTTAATTTTCACAAACAGGCTGAAACTGTTCATAGACAGTTTAATGGTTTGGGCGGCCGGCTAAACCGGACTGGTCGGAATTAATCACATGTATTTTATAAATTAGTAAATTACAATACATAATTACTAAATTATGTATGGTCCAGACCAGACCGGCTGGAACTTGTTTGAATTTTCAAGTGTTAAACCAGTTTGTAAATTGTATCACTCTTTTTACTAAAAAACTAAACTAAATTGGGATTATATTTGACTGAAATATAAATTTGTAGTTTACTAGGCCCTGCAAAGTGAATCATGGGTCATGGAAGCCATCAGCTTCACCGATTTTGTTTCCAGTTTTACATCAATTTTGCATATTTGGACAATATGTTTGATTGTGAATATATGTTTACAGCAGTTTGTTTACAATTGAATTTACATCAGATTTTAAGGCCCAAAACAGGAACAAACAAAACTGAACAAATTTTACAGTAAAAGCGGTAAACCTGGTTTGGCCAGGCCTGAACCAAATGAAACGGCAGGTTTGGTTTAATAATTTCCCAAACTGTAATTTCCGATTTGGCCCAAAAACTTATCAAAACCTTCCAATGGGGACCTTGAACACCCCTAATGCAAACCACAAGAGATGTTTACTTCATAACAGTTAGCTACAAACATAAAGTGATAAACATAATATCTACATAATTCCATAGAATTGAACAAAGATAAAAGAAATGAGTAATCTTATTTCATACAAGTGAACAAACTGAAGAACACATTTTTGGGGGACAATAAACTGTGAACATATAGTGATAACCATAACAGATAGCTTATTTCATATTTCACAGCAGTAAACACAAACTGATAAACTGATACTGAAGAAATATGAGAAACACAGAGAACAATGGGAAAACCAGAAGACTTATTGATCAAAATGACATAAAGTGTAATCAAACATAGCAGTAAACAATGAACAATAAACTGCAGAATATGAGATATGAAACAGTAACAAACACAGCAAAATACTCACCGTTATGTATCTGAGAGAAGAAGGAACAGATCTGGAATAATATTGTCGCTAACGGATCGGAATCACCGGGAGAAGAGAGAACGATCGTCGATCGAAGGATAAAGGAGCGGGAAGACTGCTTGATAGCGTCGGCGATTTAGGTTTAAATATATAGAACCACCAAACCCTAAAAAAACAAAAATCGGAACCTCACGAAGCGTCCGCCTCGCAGCGCCTAGGCGGAAGTGACCGCCTCGTAGCGCCTAGGCGGAAACGACCGCCTCGCAGCGCCTCGGCGGAAGCGACCGCCACACTGCGTCGGAGTACGATCGTCATTTTGAGCTTTCGACGGCCGGAATAGATGAATATGGGGAGCTTAATTTGTGATGATGAAAGTGAGGTGCGAGATTGGATTTGTGTATTTTGGCCGGATTTTTGATGATGATGAGAGTAGAGTAGACGTGGGAAAACAATCGGTTTCGAGACTGAAAACCGGTATGAAGATCGAACCCGGTTCATAAAAAAGCCGGCCAGGGAAAAAACGATTTGGTTTATGAATCGAACCGCTGGTTTTATATTGGTTTGGGGGTATCCTGAAACAAATCAATTAAAGCCAGTTTTTTAATAACTGATTTGGAAATCGGTTCCAGTGATCATATCCAAATAGCCGTTGGTAGGGATAACACTGATGCGGGTTTGGACGAGTTTGAGTAATTCCGATACTGAATACCCAGTCATAAAAGTGTGTCTCATACCCGATTCAAAACCCGTCAGGTTTCTTACGAGTATTTATCAATCAGCAATCAGGTATCGGGCATACCCGTTGGGTGTATATCGGCTAACTATTAATTTTCATTTATCATAATTATAATAAAATATCTCAAATAACTAAACTTATATAAATTTACTAATATGTAAATAAATATTTGTAACAAATAACTTAGTTATTGGTAAAAAACAAAAAAAAATATATAGATATATAAAAACATACAATATATACTTAAAATAAATAAAGAAAACAAAGAAAAATATAGCAGTATATATTATCGGGTATTTGGGGTGGGTAAATGGGTATCATCAAATCTCATACTTGTCCAATACCCGTGAAAAATTAAAAAATAATCTCATGTCCGGTCCCATACCCGATTACCCGACCCCATACCCGTCCCATGGGTGCCGGGTTTCTGGTTTTCCCATCGGGTTCGGGTTTCATTGTCATCCCTAGCCGTTGGGGGACCTATACTAGTCGTGTTTTTTTTATATTCTTTACATTCTTGACACCCCTACGCTAGTATAAATATACGATGGATGTTTTGGTCAAATCAGACCCAATCTCTACTCTCTTAAATCTCAAATTCGCTTAAAGAACGCTAAAAAGCTCAAGAAGTTTAAATGGCTTCTTAAAAAGCTCAGCATCTTTCTGACATTCAAACATAAAATAATATTATACTATTTTATAAATAATATATCAGAAAATGACCTGAAAGTGGGGAACATTTGATGTAGAAACATGTATACTTTTACGCATATCAGTTATTATTATTACTTGTGTCGCCTTCTTGAACCCTTGAATAAATGTAATGGGGATTCAAACGTTACTTAAGAAATTTGATGGACCATATTTTTTTACATGTTGTTAGTGTATAAGGTTTTAAATACTTTGACTTGTTGGCTTGGTGGAAATGAAAGGAATATCAACTTTTGGTCCTATCTACTATGGTCCGAGATTTACTAACTTTCCAAACTTCTACGGTAGCTTTGATCTGTCTTTTCTGTTAGTGGTAGGGTTATTTCGGTTAAGATAACAAGACACGTTTGTTCAAAAAGATGACTATAAACTTTCAATAAAAAGAGTTTTCATAAAGTCATTTTTACACACCTTAAGGTGAGTTTACAAACTTATTTTACCAACCCGTCAAAGATTTGCTTTATCCCAAATGAGTGTAAGAATTTAGCCAAATATGGCTTTAAAGATATGCTTAAGAGAAGATGAAATATTTATAGACAAATGCAAATCATATTCTACTTAAGTCAGAGTTCTTAGTTCTTACAGTTTTAGCGAATGACTAAAACGCCAAAAAATTACTCAGAAAGTGTAGAACGTGGTAATAAAACTAGAGGGGGAGAATAACTGAGCGAGTTGTGAATGAGGAGGTTGGTTGCCTTTTATAGGCGATTTCCGGAATCTAGCACGGGCAGTGCCTGGTCAGGGGCACGAGCCGTGTCTGTCAATAATCTTGCAGGAATCTTTGTCTTCGGGGGAACGGGTTGTGTGGGGTCAGGGTCACGGGCTGTGTGAGGTCAGGGACATGGGCCGTGCTTGTCATGAGCAAAGTCAACTTTCTAGAAGGTTCCCAAGAAGGGACATGGTCGTGCCCTAAATGGGATACGGGTCGTGTCTATGTCCAGAAATCACCATTCTGTCATTTTTCTTCATATTCAGCTTCTTTTGTAATTTTGACCTGGATTATACTGACAAACTAAAAAGAAAACAATATGGTATTGTTTTGGTGATAGTTAGTCAGAAATAACCCGTATTGCAGAAAATATTTGATATAAAAATATGTATATTTTTGCGCATATTAACTAACTCCAACTTCAGTAGAGTTGTCGATTTGCTTGAAAGAGTATTTGGACACGACGGAACATATTCAACACGTATCATCACTTGAAGGCAAAATGGATTTCGAAGGCGAATTGTACGAAGATGAGGTTGATTGTGGGTTCACTTCTGGAATGAGCAATGATGAAGCTGAATGAGACAATTACATGAGGTCCGGTTCAAGTTGGGGGGGGGGGGATGAATAAAAACAACACAAACTTCGAGTTGACATCGAAAAATCAAGAAAAACTCCAAAAAGACATACATTAATACCATTTCTTAATTATTCTTCAACGTTTTGAAATTTTATGTTTTTTTATGTTATTCACTATTGAGAGTCAAGTATTAAATAAAATTGGAACTTTTTTATGTTTGATATAAGTTTGTGATAAATTTGTTAATAAATATTTCGTAAAGAAAAAAGATTTGGGCTAAACGGTTTGAGCCCGATTACGAATTAATTTTGATAGGCTTGCCATTTTTCATCTAAAACCATTTAGTAACCTACTAATGACATTGATCAATGAAGTAGTTTTGAAGTGAGTTACCTCCAATATCCATTCTTTAATGAATATTTGTGAATTTGGTTTTCAACCTATTAAACCATACAACAATTCATAATAGTCTTAGTTCAAATAGATTCCCATGAATGTGTATGACTACGAACATTTAGAATAACAATATTCATGGATTACACGTACTAAAATATGACCGCAGTAAACATTCTGATTGAGAACGTAACCATTAAATCAAAATCATAAAATGTACTGTAATAGGCCAAAAGCATCCTAATGTTAACTACAAATCATATCCACTCATTAGTTATCCTAAGTCTTATGGTTCCAGCATGCTCATCATGTTTAGCTTGAGGCATGGGCTTAGCAAATGAGTCTTCTAGACTATGATACGTGTCATGATCTGGTATCTCCCATACATAGTGGAACTTTCTAAGAATGTGTTTAGTGTTGTGATGCGCACTTGGTTCTTTTGCTTGAGCAATGACACTGATGTTATCATATAATATCTCAATATGCTTGTCAATGCTCGCATTACCTCAAGATTAGGAATGAACTTCTTCATCTAAGCAGCCTCTTGCGTTATCTGATGCGGCAATGTATTCAAACTCTAGTGGATGAAGCAACAATACTCTTCTTGGTACTCTTCCAACTAATTGCCTCATCATTCAGTGTGAATACAAATCATTCAGTGTGAATACGAATATCGTCTATGATGAGAATCATCTCGATTCCGTTTGGAAGCTAGCATTAGTGTAACACGATACAGTCTCTTCTTCCACTTGCCCGAAAATTAATAACGCATCCATGGTTCTTCTCAACACTTGAGAATGTTCTTAACCACACTACAATGGCATTCATCAAGCTTTACTGATATTTATTCACCATTCTCACAACATAGGAAACGTTAGGTCTAGTGCAAAGCATTTTGTGTGTAACTCATCCTATAGTATAAGCATATCTCCACAACGTGAGGACTTGTGATGTGTGTGAATTGGGACATGTTAAATGGGTTAAATTAATCGGGAAAAAATAACGTTTTAATAGTAAAATTATATGGTTTAGATGATTTGCTGATAAAAACACGAGTTACAGGTCGAGACGCATGTGGAACAGAAAACAAGATGAAAAAGTCAAGAAATTTGATTAAAGTTCCAGCCCAATTCATGTGGGCCTATGATCCAAGCCAAACCGTCAGGAACCAGAAGTTGTTACCGGGACCGTTGGTCGCTAACAAGCTTATCATCGGGAATAAGAGACCATACAGTCTGATCACTAGGCTGTGTCATCGAGGAATTAGATCATAGTCAGCCTGTGTCCGAGAACATAAACGTTGTCACCGAGAATAACAAGCTTAATCACCTAGATCCAAGTTATCTTTACGTAATTATTCATATAGCTTGCGTGATTATCTATATATTAGCGTGATTATTCTTATCACTTGCATATTTATTGTATTACTATCCGGATGTGATTATTAAATATAACTTGCATAATTATCAATATAGCTCGCGTGATTATCATATAACTTGCGTAATAATTAATTTATCGTGCGTGAATAATTTTACATTTTTATTAAAGTACACGTGGCGCGTGATGACTTTGTATATTTTGCACAGAAAATACACTTTCTATTATAACTTTTCTCTATATTTATGATCCGGAATAATAATAACACAATGAAGGAATTATTCAGATTAATATAATCACTACTAGAAAAAGATAAAATTACTGACAAAGATTTTAGTCGGAAACTTGTCGGTAATAGGACTTAGCGACCAATTTCCGACAAACAACAATCTGGTCGGTAAAAGGTCCCTGGGAAACGTTTTGTGACAACTTTCCGACAAACTCTTCCGACAAGTTTTTGACCAAGATGAGAATTCTCATTTGTGACCATTTTCATACCAACTTTCGACGAAGATGAGAATTCTCATTTGCGACCATTTTCATACCAACTTTCGACAACTTTTCTTGTTAATTTTACTGACCAGGTTGTGATAATCTTATTCTTATTGTTGTGACAAATTACCGACAACTTTAATTTTTTTTTTGTGACCAAATACCGACAAAGACTCATTTTTCTTTCTGACCAGCTTTCGACTAAAGCAAATTTTATATAAAAAAAAATACAAATTGTAAAATATAAAAAAAAAATTCAGCCTAAAATGCAGTAAAAAATATATATAAAACCTGCTAAAATGCAATACAATAAGATCTAAATACCAATACATTACAATATGTAATATGATAGTAACCAGACCAAAAGTTCCGGATTTTACATAATCTAACACCAAAAGTTCCGGATTTTACACAATCTAACGCCAAAAGTTCCGGATTTTACATAATCTAAGACCAAAAGTTCCGGATTCCACATAATCTAAGCCCAAAGTTTCGGATTTGACATAGTTCAACATGAATACATTAAGGCCATCTCCTCTCTCATACGACTACCGGACTTACCACCGGACTTACCAACGGACTTATTGTTTATTGAGGCCATCTCCTCTCTCATACGTCGTTCCATATCCTCTCTTGCCCTTCGTCCCTCTTCAATTCGCCGGTCTTGGTCTTCTTTTGCGGATTTTTGCGCTTGTAATTCAGATTGCAATTCTAGTACCTCTAACATTTTTTTCTGTTTTTTTTTCTCATGGCTATATCATGTAATGATATACTTATGATTTATTAGATTATACGTATCACACACGTTTGTATATTTGAGAGCCACATGAAAAGTCACTACTCAAAACATATTTGTAAATGTTATACATAATTAAACATACTAACTAATAAATCTACTTGGACATGTGAACATACAAATTCATATGCATACACCTAACAATATAGGTCTATATACACATAAACAAATATACAATATAATAATAATTATTTTACTAATAGATTAAAACTTATAATAATAATAGTAAGAATAAAATTTATTATTTCTAAACTATTTATTGAATCTATAAAACTCATATTAGTTTAACAAGATAGTTTTCACAACAATAATTATTATTAATGCTATTTGTAAAGTGATGTTTATATAAAGAAACAAAAAAATTATTTGTTGGTCGGAAACTGGTCGCTGATTTCCGACTTTCTGACCAAAACATGTTTTTTCATTTAATTCTATTTTATTTATAATTAAAAGCAGAGTTTGGTCGCAAATCAGTCACAGATTACCGATAATATACCGACTACTTCACTTATGTCGCAAAGCTATCACAAGTTTGTCGTAAACTGGTCGGCAAAATCAGACTTAAATTCTTGTTGGTATTTTGTCGCTAAATTGTCACAATTTCCGACCAAAGTGTTTTGGTCGGTAATTTTGGTCGGAAATCTTTATATTTATCATTATCTGGACGATTGTTCATTAGGAAGCCCTATCCCTATGTCATGTTTGTTTTTTTATAAAAAGCTCTTACTAAGTTCTTAGGCCTGGCTCGGTAAGACATTTTAAAACGAAGGACTGTTTGTTTTTCACATGTTATTAAGAGGTTAACTCTAAATACCCAGTAAACCACTTCGACCTAAATATACCACTGCACACCTCTTAACCCCCAAAACAAAAGAACGCTTGCCAATCTCATCATTCTTTGCCTCCGTCATTAAGAAATCGGCGACTAAGCCTCTCCCTCTGGCGACGCCTCTCATGTACGTAATTCTCCCTTTTCTAGTTTGAACTTCATCTGAGAAATCAAACCTTTGTTCCGATATAAAACCCAACTTCAATGAGGATTCATGCTTTACTGCATCGGTTATGATTTCATTGTCTTGATCGAATTCCCAAATTCACCTGCAACTACATTCTTGAATCTAGGTTTTATGTTTTCTTTAATTTTTTTTTCAAATTTTTTCTCTACAAATACGTATATGGAGGGAAATTAAAGTCAAGAAGTCTCAAATTTGAGTTTTGTTGCTCACTATGAGATTAACACTTCTGGAATTTTGATAATTGGACTTGGGGACCAATAATTAAAGACTGTGTTTTTAACCCTCTTATTTATGTAATGTAGGGTATTGGTCACTGTCAAATTGATATATGGGATTGACTGATGTTACCATAGGAAGGATTCTCGATAGATAGGATTGGAATGAAGTGGGATCAAAGGATTAGTTATGTAGAGATGGGCACTACGAATTGCATGATCTTGTGATGTTAAAAAAATATAAAAAATAAACATGAGATCATGATGGTAATGGTATTTCTTACAGGATTAATAAGTGTGTTAAAGTTTTGAGTGAGATTTGCTTTGAATGTCGTGATTTTCTTTTTAGCTTCTGTATCTGTTTTGTTACGCCTAGCGTCTTGCTAGGCTGGGATGTATTTTTTTTTTTCTGTCTTGTTAGTTAATAAAGTTGGCCGTTCAAAAAAAAAATTTAATGGTTAAACAAAGGTTTATTAATATTCAGATATTTTACAAAAATAAACAATTATAATGATTCAGATTTCAGACATTTGACCCACCTTTTAACATTCAGAAGTGGTATTCAGATTCAGACATAAATCTTTTACAAAAAACAAACGGGGCCATAGTTTTTTTCTTTTCTTTTCGCAAACGGCCATAGTTAATTTTTTCCCCCACTCGAATCTATTTTACTTATTCAAAGAGATAGATGTTTATATTTATTTTTTACCAGTATAAAAATATAATCATTTGTTTGTTTTTCTATTAATTTTAAAACGAAACATCTTGAGCTAAAATCATCAAATTTCTTTATTATTATTATTTTTTTTGAATCACACGACGTGAGATAGAATTATCAATTTGCTTTTACAATATGTTTGAAGAAACTTTATATTTGTAGGAATCATTTAAAATTATAAATATGTAGTAAAATTTGATTTTCATTTGCGGATGTGTATGAATAAATTTTTTTTCAAATTACAACCGTGTCGGAAAAAAAAACATACGTGTAGAAAGTTTCTATGAACAATTGACGAATGTTTGATGTGAATTGGAACTAAACTGTGTACATAGGAACCTTTTGATAACAATCAATGGAATAAAATAGTTGAATATGAAAAATGTGAGAGGTGACGAACATATAGAGAAGAAATCGAATATGATGATAATAGTGTGTGAGAAAATCATGGATTTGAATGTTTAGTGCTAATCATATTTCTTTAATTAAATATTCCTCCACACCTTTTGTCAAAAATACACTACTCCTATAAATTTAAAACAAACTTATCATATTATTTACAATTTTGCCACTATCATCGAATGCTATTGATAAAATCTAATCTAACTTCTTCTATTCATATAAGTAGGTGTTTAACCGGTCACCCGTTGTGATGGAGAGCTCATATGTATATCGAAATAAGAACTAAATAAAATTCGATACGGTTTGATTTTTTAACTTCTTATAAAAGAAAGACCAATTAAAACAAATTTATAAGTTCATGTCCCAAAGCTCTGTTTTGAATACAATCTATAATAAATTACCGATTAAAAATAACCAATGTCAAAAGAACGAAACAAAAAAAAAATAGAACGCAAAATTATAAGAGAATAACTTTTTAAAAATGGATTTTTACTCGGATTATATCTTAATAAAATTTATAATGAAAATAATAAAAAAGATAAGAAAGAAAAAAAAATGAGAAAAGAAAAAAGAAAATGATAAAAGGATAGAAGGAAAAGTTAAAAAGAAAAAGGAAAAAAAACGTCGCATGCAAGAATCGAACTCGGGACGTCCCGGTTTATAGTTATGCGTTGAAGCTAGCTAGGATATGAAGTCTGAATAAAATACAAACAAAATATATATAATATAAATCTTATCTGAGACAAAAAAATAAAAATAAAAAAATCTCACAGGAATTGAACCCGGTTATTCCGGGTGATAGGCATGAGCCCAAACCGAATGGGCTACGTAGCGTTAGTTTAAATCTCTGAACATTAAATATATAATATAAATTTATTTCAGTAGCATTTTTGTAAATTAAGCTACGAGTTGTCAAATGTATTTATATAGAACAAGATGGTGACCCGCCCGCGCTCGCGGCGGGCCACCTATTTTCCAAAACGCCGTGGCCAAAGTCGAAAACTCTAAAAGTGATTTAAAAGTTGATCACTTGCGTTTAAGTCTGAAAAAATACCACATGTACATGACAGGCGTCCATACGTGACCTAACACATGACCACGTGTCGCAAAAGCATTGGCTTATATATGACATGTGGCCTAACACGTGTCCACGTGTCACCACATGGCCTAACACGTGGCCACGTGTCGGGCCACGTAGTGACCTATAAAATTTTAAAAAGCCACTACGACACGTGTCAATTTATTATTAGTTAAACATGATACGTGTCATATTATTAGTGGTGGAACATGACACGTATCATGTTCCTATTGGTGGAGATATGAATATTAAATGTAGACACATACTTTCAACCACAATTGTAATATATATAAATATTATTTTTTTAAATCACACCAAAAATAAGAATTTTTTAATTTTGTTATGATAAAGTCTTGTCATAGGTTGCACTACAAGTGATACTGCAGTATATATGTAATATATTATATTACTAGAAGTGTATATATATCATAACTATTAAAGCTATACTTTTTATTTTTATTTTTATTTTTTATAAAACTTAAAAGAAATATTATAAAGTGAAAAAGAAATTAATGTTTTTTAAATGAGCTTTTGAATTTTCATACTAAAACTTGTTTTTAAGAGAACTCAAACTCAACCGGCCATATATATAACAATAGCGACTACCAAACGGGGGCCATGCAAAGAGTTTGTGGGCAACTTTCTTTTCTTTGTCATTGTCATGGCATTTTGCATCATGGTTTTTATTGATCATAAGTTTTGGTACACATTAACTCTATACATGTTAAAGTATATTTCTTAAGTAGTTAAACATCATCGGAGACTGCCGAGTGCCGACCATTAATGTTTACTATTCTATCATCATTACATTTTGTTATCGTGAAACGATGAGGGGAGACAAGTGTGTTACAAGTGAAAGGGTATTTGTGTCTATTGTGTATAACATATTCATCACATACATATAAATATATAATCACTCAACATATATTTAAAATCACGAACACAACTATGTACATTAGAGGTGTTAAGAAAATTGGTTCTTCACCGAGTAAGACCAAAATAACCGGTTATTATAAAAACTGGTTTAGGGAAAAACCGATTCCGATCACTAACCGAATCGCCGGTTACACATCACATACACTTCTCCGGCTACAAACCGGTTACAAAACTGATTATTCAGCGACCGGTTGCAAAAAAAAAAAAAAAAAAAAAAGAACCCCGGCTAAAAGCGGTTTGCTTCAGTTACATGTTTTTTTCACTAAGAACGGTAAGTAACCGAACCGCTTTTAACTAGTCAACAACCTAACTGAAACAGGTTAGAAAACAAACATGTTTGTGTAGTGCACCTCTTAATGTACATAATTACATACATTAGAAGATTGGTTATTAATGAATTTTTGTTAAAATATCATTTCTTTTTGAGAAAAAAAAATATGTCAATACAATACTCAATATAAAAGTAATAAATTACTTTATTTTATGATAAATTTAAAAAAATGATCTATATAAAAGTTATTTACACTTAAAGGAATGATGGAACTAGATTTAACAAAAAACAAAGAAAAGGTGTTGAAGAAAAAAGTTTTTTCTGTTTTTACTCTTTGAGCCATCTTTACCTTTTAATTATTTACTATATATCCTACTAAAGCATTAATCTTAACCGTCTAAAAAGCTTGATCAGTGGCCCATCTCAAGTTCTCAACTTTACATAATTCGTACCAAAAACAAAGTTAAGTTGTATTTGAATATTCTCTTATATATGTATATATATGAAAGGGGATTGTAGTGGTCTATTTGGTGAAGCATTGAAATTGAGATCATAAAGAGAAAAGAAGCTAGGAAAAATGGGTGCTACGAAAGTGTTGCTGCTTCTCATGCTTCTTTTTAACTTCACTTCTCCTCTTTCATTTGCTCATATTACCAACAACTCAGGTTCTCTCTCTCTCTCTCTCTCTCTCTCTGACGACTGCCACTGATATAGCAGATGATCGTTCAAAGAATAGTAGACCTCATTTCTGATAACCCTAATATGAACGACCATATTAGATAAGCTTTGCTGACAAACCCTAATCCGAACAACCGTCCAAGTGGTCCATAATCTGGACGTTGTCATGAGATTAGATTTCAGGTGGTGTGAGAATAACTCGCCCGCTCTCATAATCCCATTAGTGTGTCTACACCAAGTTCTTTTTTACAGATTGGACAAAACATCTTTAAAAGGATTAAAGTTTTGGCCGGCATGTCCATTTTATCAAGCAATTACTTGGATTCAATCGAATTTTTATCGAATTCAAAATTTGGTTTAGATAACAATGATTTTAAAGTATTAGAGTTGGAACATATGACCTCAAAAGAATGTTTTCTAAAAACTTGGGCCACTTTAGATAGAAAAGACGTGTAAAGTGAGGTGGAAGGTATCAAAGTTTCATACCCTACCACTCTCTCAAATGGTGTGAGGTACGATTTTAGAAAGAGACTCAAAATTAAACTTAGTGATCAGCAGGCCCGGTAGAAATAACTATTATATCCATTTAAACTTTTAATTTTTTTTTAAGTAATTGAAAGTTTTTAAATAATTGAAGGGTCTAGATATTTAAACAATTCAATTTAATATATACACACATGCACCACGATCGTTAGCATCCAAACGGCCCAAATTATGTTTTTTTAATTTTGTAAATGTTTTTAATTATATTATTTTATAAACACTAAAAACATTTATTCACCATAGCTGATAATAAAATACTTAACCAGTGACATAAAATTATTGAGACTCGGAGTCTTTGTCGGGACGGTCTCGATGGCTTCTCGACGAGTCTTTGTCGGTGTTGGGTCCACCCACGGCCCATGTTTTTTATTTAAAAAAAATTAAAACGATATTCAAACAAAATTTAGGAAATCGTTTTAAAAGATTTTGAAAATCGTTTTAAAACTTATTTAAATAAAAAACTATAGGCCGTGAGGACCCAACACTGACAAAGACTTGTCGAATCCTCGAGACCGTACAAGACTTCGAGTCTCAAAATTTATTATTTTATGTCACTATTATGTTCGTTTATTTTATTATCAGCTATGATGAATAAATCTTTTTAGTGTTTATAAAATTAAATAATAACAAAAATTTTACAAAATTTAGAAAATAAGGTAAAAAAAAAAACCATTTAGACCGTTTGAAGACCCACGATCGTGGTGGGTGTGTGTATGTATCAAATTGAAATGTTTAAATATAATCACCCTAATTAAAACGTTTGTGCTCATCATATATAATATATTATATATATATATATATATATATATTATATATATTATAATATATAATATAGTATATATATATATGGTTAGGTTCAAATGAGAACTTTTATTTTTGATAACTTTTGAGAACTAATTATCAACCACTAATTTCAGGTGAGGACCACTATAATTCTTTGGGGGGGGGGGGGGTTTCCATATATATAAACTAGTGGCTTAGAATGGTTATTTTTAGTTCTCAAACTCAGTTGGTTCTCAAATGATCTTCTCCCTATATATGTATGTATATATATATATATATACCTATATATATATATAGGTATATATATATATATAGGGGAGAGATCTTTTGAAAACACATTTTAGATGTGAAAACCCTGAAAACCCTAATGTCTCGTTGAAAAAAATATAAAAATTACTAGATTGTATAACATCGTTTTTTTAGTTCAGGGCTAAAAAATGATTAAGAAATCATGGATAGTTTTTTTTTAAAAAAATTCTAATAAAAAATACTTATTTCTCGTTCTCAGAAATTTACATATGTAAAAAAAAAACCTGGTGAATTTACATATGTATAAGAAAAAAAACTGGGTGGTTTATATATGTAAAAAAGGAAAAATGTTTTAGAAAAAAGATTTATAAAAAAACCGCAAGGCGGTTTTTTATTTTTTTTACCAAAACTAATAAAAATGTATGTAGAATCCTTCTCAAAATAAAAAAAACAATTTTTTTATTTTTTATTTTTTACATATGTAAAAACAGGGTTTTCACAACAAATATGAGTTTTCACAAGACCATTTCCTTATATATATATATATATATATATATATATATATATATATATATATATATATATATATATAAAATAGTTCATGAATTTATTGTGTTTTTATTATTAATGACACAAGAATAATTTTAATATGTGTAACATGTATGCACTTTCAAAAATATACATTGACAAGAGATAGTTTAAAACTTTAACGGTCTTATGAGAACCATAAAGGCACACTCATTATATCATGGCAAAATTAAAAGTTTCTTTCATTATGGCACTTTCCCTCTTTTAAAATATGAATGATGTATGTTTTTTTGTTTGATAGCAAAATCAAAATGAACTCAACAAGCTTATCATATTTCTAGATCACAAAAGTTGAAAATTTATGCATTCAAATTATGCTTTGAAGGTTTTGAAACGTTCAACTCGACAAGTAGGGACGACAATGGAGTTATAAACCAGATAGATGAATCCAATGGTTTTGTAAGTAGAGACGACAATGGAGTTTTAAACCAGATAAAGTTTTCCCACGCTAGCGCAAAAGGTGGGGGTAGTGGTGGGTCTGGCTCCTCCCGACGAGGAGGGGGCGGGGCGCTCATACCAGTGTATGCTGCTTCAGGAGCCGCTAGTAAGCCCAATAATCACCACAATGCTGCCAACACTTGTAACATGTGCCGAAAAGACAGGCTTCTCTTTGTAGGAGTTACAATCTTAACATCAACTTTACTACGTATGTACATTTAATATTTCATTTTAGTTGTGTCGTATAATTCGATATTGGTACTTGTTAGCTTCAACATGATCAAATGTAATAATCGTTAGTTGGTGCTTTGTATTAAGTATGTATAGATATAAACTTCTTTTATTATGAAGTGTGTTTGTTGTTAAAACGCGGGACCAACCTTTTTATCCTCTAAATAAAAGTAATGTCCGTCTTCATTATATTTTCCATAAACTCTATCTATAACTCCATTATGTTGTAATTGTCGTACTCTGATAATCATATATAAAAATGTTCTTTTTGTAAAATATTATGGAATACTTAGGATAAGAGTCTCTAGATATTATTATTTTTTGGAAAAAGGTGTACTAAATTTGGAATAAAGGATAACAAAATTAGGTATGGAACATGGTTTTGATAGTTGGTTAAAACACCTTTTCTTTTTCCAATCATACAAGTTCTCATTTTTGGACTTGTGTAGTGGAGCTATGGGTATGAATGAATGAAGGAAGAATAGTACATCGAAACCTAAGAGAGGTATTCCGGTATCAAATCATATATTTAGGGGAGGGGGTATCGTTGCCACAAGGCTTCAAGAAGCCATGCTACCCACCCAATAATATTGCGACATGTCAAAATTGGTAAATTGGGCAAGGCTTCAAGCCACACCACATGGTATGGTCGTGGTGTGGCTTGGGGAAACCATCGAAAATTTAGTTTTTTTTTAACAACTTTTAATAAACAACTTTTATAAAACTTTTAATAAACAACTTTTTTTTAACAACTTTTAATAAACAACATATTTTCTTTGATCGATCCATGAGTAATATTTTAGAAAATATGTGAAAGAGGTAGAAGATAGGTGAAAGAGGTAGAAGATATGTGAAGAAGATGGGTGTAAAAATGTTATAAAATGGGGTAGATTTATAGTTGTAAATTGGTAAAAAAGAAAAAAAAATAAATAAAAATAGCCGTTGGCGAGCCAACGGTAAAAAAAAAACGGTCGAATACGTGCGGCTCTCCCTGGCTTGGAGGAACCGGCGAAGAACCAAAATGGGAGCCGTGGGAGGGGAACCGCCTAAGGCGGTATGGTTGGTCCAAGGAGCCGGCCGGCTCCCCTTGGAACCGGGCCGCGGTAACCCATCGATACCGCCTCCCCTTAGTTATCAATATAGGATTAATGAAAACCATCTGATCTGGTTAACAAAAAAAAATGGATTTAACGAGTAATTTCGGCTAAATCACAAGGACTAAATTTACAATTTACTCTAAAGATTAATCAGAAATTTTACCTTGAGAGTTGAGACGAATATAATAGGTTGATACAGGTTAATAAGAAAATTTTACCTTGGCTTTACCTTGAGCATATATTAAAACAAAAAATATTATATAATCTTAAAAATATAAAAATGGTATTTTAAAATTATTAAAAAGATGAAATTGTTAGGATTCTACTTGAATATGGTTCGGTTATTGTTGGGTTGTGAAGGCTTTTGGGCTCAGTTTGGCCTCATTGTGGTTGACACATGAACATTGGCGAAGCTTGGGCGAAGAGTTTGCGGGGGCGAAAAGTCACGGATCCTAATCCCGAATGGGCGGTCCTTTATAAAAAAAAACTTCAAAAATCGCAAAAATTAGCACTACGGCCGAAAAAACCGAGGGGGCGGTCGCCTCCCTCGGTCTCCACTAAGCTGCGCCATTGCACATGAAGAAGCAAAGGAGGGCTCGTTAATTAATTGTTTAATTAAAAGGCCATTTAGTTGTTCCTTGGTACCAAAGGCATCTAGTGGAGTTGGTTGAGGCTTTTGCTTTGGTTCCTAGAGACTCAAGTTCAAACCTCACTAATGACATTATTTGTTTCTTTGGTACCCTCAAAGCTCTTTGAGCTTGGGAAACTTTTAGCGACCTAGGTTCGAATCTTTGGGGAGGGGGTTTTATTGGTGGCTGCTCGCAGGCCGGGTTTCCCCCGAACTGGGACAAGGAGGTGGTGTCCTGACTCGCTCGCACCCGCAGACTTGAGACAATCTCAGAGACACTGAGTCATAGTGGGTTCGACTGAGAAATCTTTGTTCAAAAAAAAAAAAGTTGTTCCTTGGTCAGTGCAAAACTCCATTTTCTCTCATATATTTAGACCCTACTTATGTAACCTACTCATGTAATTGTAATCTTTGGTACTATATTCTAATAAGAGAAATCCTAGTTGCATCTTGTAGTAGTAGGTCACACAGACTAAACCATGTTTAATATTTGACGTGCCGTGTTCTCCTTTTTGTTTTCTGCATGATAATCATTTGTGCGTGTGTTGTTGATCGTTTCAGAGTGCTTCTTGATCCTTGTGGTAATGTTTGGTATGCAAAAATGCCAGTGTGAGTGAAATTCTTCATTACGCCAAAATGACAAGATGAAGTGTTTAGTAGCAAATATGATAGGAATTGAATTGACGATTACATAAGAAATGTAGTTTCTTCATTTCTAAGGATTTTCATTTCTTAGAGGAGTAGTGTTTTTTTCATTCATTCAAGGAATTAAATAAATATTTTTTATACTGTTTAATATATTTCTTTAAATTTATGAAAATAATAATTGAGAATGACAAAATTTTAAAAACTAGAAAAAAAAATGAAAAATACAAATATAGAAATAAAATTTATATAAAAACTTAAAAGTAAAAACATTAAAAAACAAATAAAATAAAATAATAAAAATAATAAAATAAATATGAATTTAAGTATGGATGAAAATAAAATAATAAATAAAAAACAAACAAAAAATGCAATAAAATAAAGATAATTAAAAGTTTGAAAAAAAATTGATATAGCCTGGCTAGACCTAGGGGTGTGCAGAAACCGGGAATGTCTTGCGAATCCCGACAACCCGAACCGAACCGGATTGTCCCGTCCCGGATTTCAATTGGCGGGTCGGTACTCGTGTATTAGATTTTAACATTCATGGGACTCGGGCCGGGACAGGTACGACCCACGAAAATAGATACTGTCCCGTGAATCCCGAATTTTAATAGTTAATTACTTAATTAAATAAAATAGGTCTCCGAATTTTAATAGTTAATTACTCTTTTAGATGTTTTTGAATTGTTTAAATTGTTTTTGGGATGGTTTAGACTTGTTTTTGGATGGTTTAAACTTTATGGTGCATTGGTGAGTTTACATATTAATCCAGGTCCAACTGAAAGAGATGTTTATTTCTTGCTGATGAACATCTAGCGCAGGGATTGTTTACAAAGAACTGAGTCTTTTTATTTGGGCTAATTTCGGACAAAAGAACTGGGCCTTTTTTGGGCTAATAAAGATTTGGGACACTTGGGACGTCCCATTAAACCGGACCGGATTCCCGTGAAATTACCAGACCCGAATTTTAATTCATGGGTCGGGACTCAGGACTGTTTAGGGACAATTGGCGGGATCGGGTTCGGGCCGGGTCGGGCCGGGTCCGTCCTAATGCACACCCCTAGCTAGACCTGGGCCATTGGGCTCAACAACACAAAAGCATTGGGCTCAACAACACAATATTCTTAAAGTGGGCTATTGTTGGATGCTGAGACAAAAGAATGAAAAGAAGTTATGATAATAAGTAGGGGTGTTTAAAAAAATCTGAATCCGAATCCGTATCCGAATCCGAAATATCCGAAGCCGAAATATCCGAAAATTCGGATATCCGAATTTTCGGATTCGGATTCGGATTTTAATTTTAAAAAATTTCGGATATTCAGATATCCGAAAATATCCGAAATATATTTAATAAATTATTAAATTATAAGTATCTATCTAAATATTTCGAATTTTCCAACCAGACTTCAAACTAAATCCCTATTTCTAAATCCAGTTTCAATGTGGCCCCATTTTCTTGAGAGTTGAGACGTTGATTCAAGTGCCCAGCTAGTTTAACTCGAATCGATGTTTTGAGACCTTAATTCCAACCCCTGCCATCTCTCCGGTTATCTTGTCTCAATAAAAAATCTACCGATCAAACAATTCCAAACGAAATTTCTTGAGTGGTTTGCTATTGTAAATTGATAGATCTGCGATTTTATCGTTCAAATGGATCAGAAAACGGACAAAGAGTCCGCTATGGCAGTATCTACACGGAGATGGAACGGTGGTTCTAGCAGCAATCATTCATCGTCACTGGCAATATCCTTAGTTAAGTTAACCTCCTAAAAACTCAACCATTAGAATTAGTTAATTCTTTGTGTTCGATCATATCAATTATGTGTATGGATTTTGGATTTTCCCTTTCTGTAACTTTCACTCTCATATGAAGCATTCAAAGTTATTTTTTTTATCTTCAAATTTTAAAAGTTGTGTTATTCGGATATCCATTTTACTATCCGAATCCGTATCCGAAATTTCGGATATCCGAAAATTCGGATACGGATTCGGATAGTGAAATCAACTATCCGAAATTTCGGATATCCGAAATTTCGAATATCCGGTTTTGAACACCCCTAATAATAAGCAACCAGCAGCGGCACAACTAAAAGAATATTTAAAAAAGTCCATTACTTTTTAAGGGGTACAAATTTAAAAAAAAAAACTTTCCATTGCGCATATACAATTGAGGGGGTGTACGATCACACCCTGGGTCCTTAACAATACCACCCCTGATCATGAGGAGCCCGGGAGAGAAAAAAAAGAAAATGAGAAGCCATATATTTAACATCGGTCCTTTGGCCGAATACTATGGCGATAAGGTGAAGAGTCTGAAAGGTTACGAGTTCGATCTCCGAGCCCTACAGGTTTTCCACCTGGCCGTTTGTGGATATGGTTTCTCCTGAAAATGGACTCACGGGTATTTCTCCATCACTCAAGCACCCGTGACTGTATAGCTTTGCTCTCTATACTCCTGGGTTTGTGTTCCCTTTAAGCCATTTGGGGTTACCCTGGGTGATCAGGCAGTATTAATAAGTCGCTTAAAAAAAAGCCATACATTTGGCCGTGGGTGGTAAATCATGAAGAAAACTTGCAATAAACTAAATCAAAGTAATACTTAAATAGCAAACCTCATAAAGCAAACATATTGCAATCCCTAACATTAAGCTAAAAATGAAAACATGGGACAGTGGCATCATGGTATGCATGTCAGCATGTGTTTATGTTTTACGTGGAGGCTAGAGCAGGTAATAAACTTGTGCAACAAATTGGACTTTGGTCCATTAATTTCGTGGGCTTGTAAAAGGTTCTCTTGGGCCTGGTCCAGTAGCATATCTGGTTGGCCCGTATAACATTATCTAAGAAGGTTTACGTTTGATTGCGGCACAATATAGGTGCAAAGTGCTGGAAACTTGCACGTTCGAGAGAGGAAGAGATAATTAGCTTGGTACAAACCCTTGAACTTTCAAAAAATAAAAATAAATATAAAATTAACATTTAAAAATTGAAAATGCCATGGCTTAAGATCATAGAGATGGAGAAATGCTAAACTTTTATCTTCAAAATGGGCGAAAAAGTGATGGAAATTATGGTGTCATCGGAGGTTGAGTTAGACAGAAACCAAAAAGAAATCACAGAATGTAATTGGGGTTTGTGCACTGAATTTTCGATTTTTGAGTGAAACCAGTTCTCGTTTCACTCAAAATTTAGATTAGAAAACTCAAACCCTACATGAAAGAGATCGGTTTGGGTCGAAACTGGTCAGTTCCAAACCGGTACCCTGAATTGATTTAAACAAAAACCTTTTTTTTAAACTTTTATTTGTTTCAAAAAGCACTTTTTTAAGTCCTAGTCTAGTCACTAGTGTTACTTGTAAACATATAGTGATGGCCCATACGTGTCACTCGCAGGATCAGACGAGGCCCAATTGGATTCACCACCATCTCTATAAACAAACAAACTACGCTTACAGTTTACAGTTTTGAGTTGACTCTCTAACGACCAAAACCCTAACTTTCAAAATCAACCATGGCGATGAGATCCTTCATGATTTCGCGATCAGCTCTCTTCAATCGTTCCATCGAATCTTCTACTTCTCGTTCATCTATCCGTCTTTTCAGCGATCAAGGTCGCGTCCTCAGCGAGGAAGAACGCGCTGCTGAAAATGTCTACATCAAGGTATTTGTGTATGCATACTTACAAATTCGTGATTGATTGGGGGTTTATTATGAATTCACGTGTCTCTATTTGTTGCTTATTGATTCCAGTTACATTACATAGAGTTGATTGACTTTGTGTGTTGATATTATACTGTTGTTTTTGTGTTTTGAAGAAAATGGAGAAAGAGAAACTGGAGAAACAGAAGCTGAAGGAGGCGAAGGAGAAGGCTGAAAAAGAGAAGGCTGAAAAGGTTAGATGATGGTTCTAAGCTCTGTTTTAGATCTTGTTTTTTGTCAGTTAATCGCGATATGTTACGAGTAGAATCTCTTATGTTATAGATGCTTTTTTAACTATTTTTAGATGGTTTCTGATTTGAAGTTGCAATAATCAGTTTAAAACTATGTTGAATGAGTTAATTATGATTATGAACTTATAAGGTGTTGGGACATGATTATGGATAAAAACAAACACTAGGGTTCAGATGCTAGGATGTGGTGAGGGTGAGATGAGGGCACACCTTACCTTTAGCCCATGGGACAAAGTGACCACTCCCATAGAGACTCCCAATAGGAAATGAGTGTGGATATAAGCTTTTAAGTATTTGGTTATCTTCTCTAATTTTGATTCGTCGAGACGTGATAATTACTTTGAAGATACACATACAAACACCTCCTTAGCCTTGCTCTTTATATATCCAAGTAAACGGTAAACTATCCACATCATACATGCGAAGTAATCTAAAACTTTGGAAATAAAGTGCCATGATTTGTTTACCTTGAATTATCTCTTAGCGTCGATCTATAGAGAAGTTGACTATAGTGTAACTTATTGAAAGCTTGATTAGCGGTCATCCGAAATAAACTTGTGACTGATCATATATGGACTTTACCCTAGAAACTATAAAAGAGTTGAACTCTTTGATGGAGGTATGATCTTGCATGTCTAGGTTTGGCATTCTGCATCAATTAGTCGTTAAGTTCACCTAGTTTGGCGGCATTAGTATATTAAAGTACCTATTCTATTGACTACACTATATATATATGTTGCACGGGATAGATACAGACTCAATATATGGCATGGAGCCTGCCTTTATCTTTATCTTTATAGCGGCAGTGCCCCCTTGGTATCTGTTGTCCTTAAAATATAGGATGCTTTCACTCTTGACCAAAAAAATGAACCGCTTGATTAAATCTCGACACTTTGTAGATACTGAAATTCAAGAATACGTAATTTTCTGGCAATGTGAATCCTTATCTTATGTGTTGATACTTATGGGCATTTGTTCGTGTATGCTTTCTTTGTAACTGATCAAATTATTTTATTTTCCAGAAACCTTAAGGACCAGGGAGACTCTCACATACAGCTGACACGGTTTAGTGTTATTCATGCTGCTGCTGCTAAAGCTTTTACTTGCAAGTGCTTCTGTGAAATAAATGTATGTGTTTTTCAAAATCTGTTGTTGTGACTTTCTCTCTGTATAGAGTGTGATGATACTCTGAATACTTCGGCTGTAATGTTGTTTCTTCTAGACGGTTTTGGTATCACATCACATTGGTCATGTGCCTTGTTCCTTTGGTTTTGTTTTCTCTCTTGATTGATGTGTTTTTCGTATCATGGAGTCTGGTTGACATCATGAAGATACTTCTATTTCTTAGGTCTCGGGTTAAGTTCAGTATGGATTGATGAAGCTGTTATTAGAGAATGTGATGTCTATCATCTAATCTACATCAGCAGCGGCTTTGGCAGTCGTTCCTGAGTTACCCGTTGGAAAATCGCCTAAGAATCAACTGAGGATATAATTTGGTCTAGTGGGAAGAGGGGTGCAGGGGTTAAACAAACATGCTTCATCTCATCATTAGATAAGGGTTTAGGGTTTTTAGAAAAAAGTTGTTTTAAATATACTATTTTCAGTTTAGAGTTGAAAAGACTTGTGCTCTTCTAAACTTAAACTTGTTTAAAGCCTGATTTATTCTTAATTATTTTTTGTTAAAGTGCATTCACCTAGACATTTGCGCATAATAAACTCTGTAAGGTAAACCAAACAGAGATTAAAAGCATGAACATCTCCACTGTGTTATGTTATGGGATTCTCGGTCTGACCGTTAAGTAGTTTGAGAACACACTTGTACGGTAGATTTAGTGATGATTACATCGATTGGTATTGGGATCGTGGTGTTGCACACATAACCAACTCGGGTCTTGTGATGTAAACTTATAGTGTGATGAGGAAAGTTGAAGTGTTTTAGGAAGAAAAAAAAAGACGTGTTTTTGTATGACGGTTTACCATTGTAGATGATTATACAAACAAAACTTGTCCAAGAAAATGTAGTGTGTAAATTTTGATCGTCGTCCCATCGCTTCACCTCATGGTTAGCAAAATTAACTCTCATAGTGGTGTTGAAATCAAATTTGAATAATGTCACACGTCTTGCATCGATCCCAAATCCGGATTGACTTGTTTTATCCATTAAACTCAATTCATTTCAACAATATTTAGAACGTACAAGGAGATAGAAGACAAACCAGCAACAAGCTGCACCGCTAAACCCTTTTGTATAACAAAACCAAGCACTTTAAAAACTACATTTATAGATCTAGGTGTCATGACATTACTATGCATGACACGTTGAACCCTGCCAAGTAGCTCGACGGCCTCAGGTGCAAGAAAGCCAAAGGTATCAAACGCAAATGATATAAACATGTTTTGGTTGTCAAGACATGCTTTCTCATATTTGATCATTTTACATTAAACGACTTTAAAACAGCCTGACCTTTTGCTCGAAAAAAGTGGGCTTTCACACCCACTATACACATCCTTATAAAATAAAACAGGCTAATTTTTTTAATCTATATTGTAGTTTTAGAAGGTGCTAATGTCTTTCACTATCTTTAAAAAAGTTGCATGGTTAATCTCCATGTTGGATAAACAATTGATATAAAAAAACTAAAATGTCTCTTATAATAAGAAATAAAATAAAAAATCATGGAACACTCCCACTAAATCTAAGGGTCCTACTAGGGATGCACCCTTTTCTAAATCCATACCCCTATATGTTACGTATAGGGTATAAAAAAGAAATAGAATGATATAAAATTTAAGGGGGTTTTGCACGACGGATCAGTATGAGGTTGTGTGTGTGTTGGGAGGGGGTAGGGGGTGGGGTGGGGGGGTATATGCCGCTTATAGCCCCATACGGGACGTATAACGTCAAAAAAACATAATTTTTTTAAATTCAGGAAAGGTCTATATTTTGGGTTTTTTTATATACGCGACATATCTCAATATTCGAATTTAACACATCTATACGCCTAGTATAGAAAAGAAACAAAATTACTGTCCCCCCTAATTTAAGGGAAAAAAAAATTTGACGCTATACACGGCACATAACCCCCCCCCCCCCTACTAACAACATCGTACTAATATGTGGTATTAAACCCCCTGAATTTTAAGTCATTCTTTTTCTTTTTTTTGGTACCCTATACACGATGTATAGGGGGTGGATTTAGAACGGGGAGTATCCCTAGTAGAATCGAAAAAAATAAGTTCAATTAAATCGGAATGTCATGTGTGATTTGCCTAGACGTGTAAACTTTCTAAAGCAGATGTTACTATTTCCGCAGTTCAATAATAAAAAATAAAAATAAAATAATATGTTACTAATTTTTTTTTTTAAATGTTATGGTTTCATTCCTTCACACCGGTGTTCTTTTCTAGAGGTGGCAATCGTACCGGGTTGGTGGGTTGGCGGGTCACTGGTTGACGAGTTGGCGAGTTCAAATTTACAACCCGAACTTGACCCATTTTTTTATTCGAGTCAAAATCTTCAACCCTAACCCGAACACACGTAAATTTTGGTTACCCGAATATGACCCGTTTGACCCGTTTATCTAAATTATTAAAGTGTAAAGTGAAATTATCAATAATTCATTTCATGACTGAATTTTGAATTTCTTATGTCTGTAACGTTATCGTTTGTAGTACTCATATTATCCATTTTCTTTTGTTGTATAACCCACATATTTATCTAAACAACGTTTTAAATTGTTGGTTCCATCTATTAGTAGCAAAAAGATAAACGGATAAGCAATATTAAATAGCGAATAAATTTATTAATGACAAAGAGATAAACATATGAAAATTGGAGAGACTTTTTAAAAAAGAAAAATAAATTAAATTTTATTTATGATAAAAAATATGACTTAATAAATATATAATGGGAGAAAGTTAATTATAAAAAAAAATCTTTTTTGTTATTTTGAAATTAAAACGGGTTATCGGGTCAACCCGCTTTTTAAGTGGGTCAACCCCAACATGACCCATTTTCTAAATGGGTCAACCTGAACATGACTTGTTTTTTATACAGGTTATACTGGTTAACCCAAAACCTGATTATTTTCGTGTCGTGTTTCGGGTCGTGTCGGGAATTACCACCCCTAGTTTTTTCTGTAATTCATAAGGGGAGTTACTACACAAACAACATTTTTGTTAAACCTATATATTCTGTAGGGGCCGTAGAGGTCTATACGGCCTATAGAATAAAATCTTGAAATAAATAAAAAAACATATCACGAACGACTGTAGAGACCGGCGTAGAATTCAAAAAAGATAGTTTTATTTTATTCATATATATTATTCTTTATTTAAAAAACAAAAAAAAAAATTCCTTTCGGTCCTAGAAAGTAGAAAGTATGTAACTTCACTAAATTTAGTAAATTGTTTGTGTGTAGGTGGGGCTTTATAATTTAAGAGTGAGTTTGTGAATCGTTGTAACCTTCGATCCTTCTTTTGGGAAGATTGAATTTCCTTTCTATGTAATGTTTTGTTATTCGGCCCGTCTAGTTACTTGCTAGACGGTGTCTTTGTTTCTTAATAAAATTGCAGTTTAAATAAAAAAGAGTGAGTTTGTGTTTGGAGTTAAAAAAAATCTAAGTCGAGGGAATATAATGATGATCACTTCAGGCTAGACTGTAGCTCTAAACTACTTCTGTCACTTCGATGTCTACTTTCTTTCGGCTTATTGTTGTAGTAATTATTATTTACTTTTACCTTTTTACTTTTTTTTCCACACTTCATCCAAAAATAAGTTGGATCATGTCACTCTTGTTTGCATGCCTTTCTTTGAGGTGTGTGTTTTTTAATATAATGTGGCCTTTCAAAAAAAATAAAAAAAATGTCACTCTTAACAATAGGGGGCACAGGGTGATAGTGACGAGGATTAATATGTTGCGAAGAAAAATAAGAATTAGGGATGTGATTAACTATTATGTTGTAGTGGAAAACAAAAATCTTTATTTTTCTAATTCAATTTTAAATATAGAAAATCAAACAAAAATACTATTAGGCGCTTAGCTAGAGTGTGAAAACACCCAGTCAGATGTTAACAAACCCGACAGGTGTTTTCACACAACTTCATTCGAGAAAATATGTGAAAATATCTCTCTTTCAACACCATATATCATAACATCAGAGAACAACATTATATTCCATTGATAATTCTTCATAGAAAACAACTTAAACAACAACATAAGGACACAACTAGTTAATTAAGTAGTTAGTTCAAGGAAACATGTCACTAAAACGACATAATCTTTGCTTCTTCATCAGACACTCATCCACGATAGAAACAATCTCCCCTGTGACACTTTGGACAGAAAGGGTTCGCTTCACACACCATCACATGCATATAACAATTCAAACAACTCATTAGAATCAACTCAAGTTCATCATGACCACTTTCATATTTAGCAGTAGAACCATGGTTTGCTGGCTCCTGTTGAGATCGTGGCAGCTTCTTCGAATCTCTTTTCTTGGATCTTTTGATCTTTTTGTTGCTACCACGCTGAGAGAGCCTCGAAGATGGCTCATGCCTCCTGAAGGTTGGTTCGACTTTGACGTGAGGGTTATTATTGAACGCGCTTATTGAGCTCATTTCAGTCTACAAAAGAATAACATCTCGAATATTATCCACCAATTCACTTAAAAAAAAGCCTAATGCAACCTTTTTTTGATATAAAATGATCGAAGAATATTATATTAGGTGAAGTTGTATTAGATCCACCAAAACATTTTTAGCATGTAACTTGATGAAAAATATTACATCATGTAACGAAAATGTTACATTAAATCTGATACAAATACAACTAATGCAACTTTTTTGTGATTTCTTCTTCAACATTCCACCATTCATATGACCTTAAAATAATAAGTGATACATTATATATGTATACCTTGATCATGTTGGCCTGGTAGTTGGGTGAGTGGTTCATGTGATGAACCTCTAGCTCAGTCTTCTTGACAGCATTCATTTGTAAACAACAAACAAGGTGGTTTCCGTTGGAGGGGTGTGAACTCGAGATGATCAAGCTTCCATTGGACTGTGTGATGGTTACATCATGGCCACCATTAGGTTTTCCCATTTCTTTTTATATCTAATTTTACCAACAGCAAATACATATATATATATCAGAAAGTGTGTGTAGCGAGCGAGATAGATAAAAAGGATACAAACATCACGTGGATCACTAATTCACTACGTACTTCATAAAAGATATTTTGCTTGGTAAAGATAAATTTGGATAACTGACTGGGTTACTGGCACACCTGATCATCTTCATTCCTCGAGTATAGGATCCGAATACCACCCTCAGGAGGAAACACACCATAACCTATTGGTCCAACCTAAAACCCTTTTTTTTTTATCATAGGTGAAAGTGGTTGAACCCATGACCTTCTAATTTTTTATGTCTTTAATTGTCTTATCTTAACCACTTACACCGCGGATCACTAGCTGCCGATTAACTGTCTAACCGTAATTGTTCAAACAATGACAGGAAATAATTAGGAGTAAATTACGGATTTCGTCCATGTGTTTGCACGAATTTCACATATAATCCTCACTTTTTATTTATTAAGGATTTAATCCTAACTTTTTAACAAACCGTTACGAATATTAACGTCCGCTAAATACATGTAAAAAGACTATCCCTTTCAAAAATATTAAAATTTAAAAACAAAAAAATATGTAAACACATCTTCAATACGACAATACCCCATCATTAACGGATCTTGCATAGCCCAACCCCCACCCCCACCATCGATTAGCAGACGTTAATATTAGCAACGATTTGTCAAAAGGTTAAGATTAAATCCGTAATAAATAAAAGCTAAGGACTACAATATGAAATTCGTGTAAATTACGGGGACGAAATCCGTAATTTACTCAAAAGATAAGGGAGTACTTAAAAAAAAGAAACATAAATTGATTTTTATAACTATTAGTTAATTTTTTATAAACGTAATTTTTAATTAATATTACCTTTTTGGACGGCTAATTAATATTGCCCGACCATTCGGGTTAACCCCAATGGCTTATGGGCATTCACTCTCAGGAGTGCACTGAGAATATCCATACATCCGCGGATGCTGGATGATCATGGCACATATCATTTGAGCCAATCTTAGGGAAAATCACATCCGTGAATGATCGGGTAAAAAACATGTTGGGCTCGAGGATCGAACTCTTGATTTTCAGTCCCCGAGTCTTCCCCTTATCGCCATACTATTCGGCCAAATGACAGATTGTTTTTATTAATATTACTTAATGTTAAGTTTTGTTAATCATACTCTGTATATTTAAGAAGGGTTCAAGTAAAAAATTTCATTAGGATAAGAAAGCTAAGAAATCATTTTAGCCATTGGATCTTCAATCTAATTAAAAAGAAATAATGGACAATCTATTCTTAGCCATCTTTGTTGACTTTTTATTAAGTTTCCTCATTTTTTTTAAGTGTTCATAACTTTTACATACGACATTATATATATATATTTTTTAAAATACACCATAAAAACGAACATTTATATCTTAAAAACACGTACAATATTGCTATATATTTCATAGATTCTAATATTTGAATGATCAAGAAAAAAAATACCGGAAGCTATCATTTTTGCTCTTTGGTGGGTAATTTGGAAAATTTAAGAAATGAAGTCATCTTCAAGGCAACCGACCTTAAGATGGGTCTCTTTTTTGTTTCAATGGATCGATGATTCTAATATTTCAAAGATTAAGAAACAAGTACTAGAAGTTATCATTTTTGCTCTTTGGTGGGTAATCTGGAAAAACAAGAAATGAAGCCATCTTCAAGGCAAATGACCTTAAGATGGGGTCTCTTTTTGGAAGTATTCTTATGGTTTCGTTTGTTTTGGTTCGATAGTAGAGGCAATAAGCCTAAAATCTCTTGGAACGGGGTTACAAAACCATATGTTTTTGTGTAGTTCTTTTGATGTTGGGTTAGCTTTTTCTAACCCCTCATCGTTGTTTTTTAATCACATGGAATGAGTTTCAAAACGGTGTTGATGTGTTCCTCTAAAGTGTTGTGAGTTTCATGGTTATGTATTTCCTGAATATTAGCTATTTTTTTTGTTGGACATCAATTTTCTCCAAAGGAAGTTTAATATTATTTTTGTCATATTAACAGGTTGTCCGACTTGCGTCTTCAACAATCATATTATGTAATATAATGCATGTTATATTGTTGACCTTATTTTTCGGTTTCCATGCTCCTGCTGGATTTTTCACTATGTGAAATTCTTTCTTAAGAACATCACACACTCATTTCCACATCCTTCCTTATTAACTCTTGAACTCGTTTGAATTTTTCCATTTAAAGGTATCAGACATGTGAATGGTTTTACAAACACGCATCACTCTGGGTATATTCCATCAACAAGATAATACTCATGTTTGTATTCAACAACATTTCCTTCAAAGGAAGATACAAGTGTTACTCATTATACGATGTCATTCAATAAGGGTGATTGATCAAGAACATTAATGTCGTTATTTGATCCGGAACTCTGAAGAATGCATGCCAAAATCATAAATTATGTGATGTTACCACTTTGAGCATTATGGTCGAGTGTGGATGATCATCTCGCATATATTGCCCTATCCAAGCTACAAGACGATTTGAAAGTTAAAGTTAATTGCTCTCTCTCTCTCCAAAGTTTTTAACTATTTGTTAAAAAAACAACCATTCGGAATCGTCGTTTAAACATTTTGTTGTTATATACGGGGTTATCACCAAAATAACCAGCAAACATACATTGATGTGCAGTTTCACAATCTCTGTTTATACGAAATCTTCTTTTTAACAGACGTGAACTTTCAACTTCATCATCTTAAACTGTAGCTACGATAGTTTCAACAAAAAGTGTTATGACCTCACTCAATGAGGTTGATGATGATAGTGACATGTTTATACTTTTACAAAACCTAAGAAAGAGATATTTGATGAATATTGTGTGTATGATTATTTATACACCCATGACCGATGTTTAAGAATGTTTTAGCCACTGAAGCTCAGTCGTCGAAAAGACTACGCTTCAAGCAAACAAATTTGAGCTCATGAAGTAGATGAAAACAAACAGATCTAAATATTATAATGAGATAGATCAAAAAACTAGTTATGTAACTTGTTCCACTAAATCTATACACAATTACAAAAGAATAGTTCACAACAGCAGCAACGACATCAACTAAGAAAAATGAATCCATACCCATATCCTTCATCAATTTTTACCCACAAGGGCAAAAGAGTAATTCAACACTACCGTCGGGCATCATTCGAAGTCTTACCCTCGAAAAATTCACCAAGCATTCGGTCAAGATCATCCGCTGTATACCTGATGTATTTATGAGGATTCTTCCCACTCTCAACAAGTGCCCTGCAAAAGCAAAAAAAGAAAGAAAAATTAAAACTTTAACAAGAATTTTAAAATGTTTTTTAAAAAGTTGATAAATTTTTGTATAATTAACAAGTGTATGAAATATGGTTATAGACGTTATATGATGAGGGAACTCTACCCGAAACGTTTGATGAAGGATCTGTATGCAGGCAACAAGACTTCAGCAACTGCAAGTTTTAAAGATTCTCTTAGCTCTGAGTCCGGAACAGTCCACTGAGATTGTCTTTGATGAAGCTCCTCGAACTGACCATTAAAGATCTTCAACCTAATACCACCACATTTCAATTCAAGTTATTATTTATTATCAGACTAATTTATCAAAATGTTTTTGATCATTTTCAAAAAATATAACTTGATTCGAAAGAACAAACCTATCTTTTACAAGTGCTCGTGAGGCTCCACTACTGTTTCCTCCATCACCGCCCCCCATTGAACCACCACCACCTCCAGATGAGTTTAACCCTTGAATTGAAAGACATTGCAGGATCTGTTGAAGGAGGCAAGACAAAGTTTTATCATCTTTTATTAAAATATATGTTTGAAATTTTACTCTATTGTTTGAAATGATCTACCTTTGCCCAAGCTATCCTTTTGTACTGATTAGCATGTTGTTGCACAACCCTTCTGTGTCTTTGCACCCAATCATCCCCCAACAAATCCTTTGCTTCCGACCTACACAAAACAAAACAAAAAAATGATTAAAAAAAATCATTAGTTTTGTATGTAACCGCTCATACAGAAGTTACGAGTGGTATAATTTTTAAATATCAAACCTGCGTACGGATCTGACCATGTAGTGAATATTATTCATAAGAAACAAGTTGGTCAAGGCAGGATCTTTATACTGTTTGGATTTTCCTTCTAAATTTATTTGAAGGGCCTGCATAATTCGCATTGTTACAGATGCTAGCTGTGAATTCGAGTCCTCCCCGTTTTCAAACTCTTGAAATAGTTGTTTTAGAGTTGACTGGTAGCTGAGACAACAAAGAGATTATGTTCAAACAATCGAGTAGTAAGTAAATAAGTGACACTAA
Source organism: Deinandra increscens subsp. villosa (assembly GCA_039602395.1). Taxonomy (NCBI): domain Eukaryota; kingdom Viridiplantae; phylum Streptophyta; class Magnoliopsida; order Asterales; family Asteraceae; genus Deinandra; species Deinandra increscens. The sequence continues at coordinate 7,667,599 of JBCNJP010000020.1, forward strand.
CATAATATTTATTTGTGTCAAAGAAATCAACCCTAACCCGGAAACACTTAAAATAGTGTAATCCGAACACGATCCGTTTAGCCTATTTATCTTCACAGCAGGTTGATATCAGGTTGTAAACGTGTTAAATAGGGTTCAGTAGGTAAACCAGGGTGTTTAATTAAACGGATTAAACAAGTCAACCCAAACACAGCCTGTTTATTAAACGGATTAAATATGACAACCCAAACCTAATTATATTTGTGTCTGAAATTGCCACCCCTAAAATTAAATAAAAAGTAGGATAACACATACTCGAACAAAAATTTCACATAGTTGATCACATAGCTTGTGAGAGGGTGAACCGTTCCATCTGAGACAGCTGTTTTCGTTGCATCTTTTTCAACAGCTTCCTCAAAATCCCCAAATGTTTCTTGGGCTGTCTGGGCAAGTCTTTTAGTCAGACCTAGAGCAGATTCTCTAATGTCTTTGCAAGCTTTACCTCTAAAAAGTGATTCAATCTGTAAATATTCAATATATAAGCACTAATCAGACCGCTTGTTAAACGTCATGCAATAATTTTAGTTTTTTATAACATGAGCAGTACACTCATGGGACCCGACCAATACCCTGCTAACTTGTGAGATCAGAATATCAGATGATGGGCAGGTGTACTTCAAGGATCTTAAAGGTAGAAAACCAGTGGAAGTTGGATTTGAACCTGAGACCTCTGCTATGCTACAGAGACTAGGCAGTTTACCACTATGCTATCCCCTTGAAGGCTAATAGTTATGCAATACGTAAGAAAGTAAAAGTATAATAATACCTCAGCGTGAAGCTCGCGCATTATCTCATACATGTCCAAAAGCACAAATAATTTCTCTGGTGATCTCTTGCTTTTGGCAATTGCATCTCCAAAACTAAGTAACATGGACACACTGCCAGCTGTAACTTCAGCAAAACACTGATCTTTAAGTGATTCAATCCCGTCAAACATTTGATCACAAACTTTTCTTTCTGCAGTAAATATTAATTTCACCTGTTTTTAACATAAGGTTAGATACAATAAGTGATTCAGTAGTTTTTTGTAACTTTGTACTTTATAGAACTTACTGCAATACGCATGAAATGAATCCAAGTCCCAATCTTGAGTTCCAAAACCTCCCACTGCATCTTCTGGACATCGTCTTTGCTAAGTTTTTCAACTCCCAATTTCTGAAGGGTTTCTTCCAAGACTATAGAGCGGGTGTCCCTAATCAACAAAAAAAAATAATCATTGACGCTTCAATTGTTTATACAAATGCTCATTTATTTAAATTGGTTATTTCTACTTGATGACAAAAGTGTACCTTGCACACTTTGATAGAAAAATCTGTCTAGTACAATTCTAACATTCAAAAATCAAAACTCATGTTCATCTTTTCCTTGTAATTGGAGGTGGCAAGATGGGTGGGTTGTTGGGTAACATGTCAAAATGTGTTTGGATCGAAAGGTTGACTTTTAGTTACATATCAAAATGGGTTGTGTTGCATGGACCCACAAAACCTTTGTCCATCTTTCTATAATTAAGTAGTACGCTATTCATATCGATAATCTAAACCCCTATAAAACAAGTTAGGAGGTTATACGCACTAAAATTAGAGTTTGGGCGATTTTCAACCTGCTTCACCACTTCGGCCCATTTGACATGTCCCCCTTGTAGCAAAGAGAATTATTTGACCCATTTGAGATAAAACACAACCCAAATGGAACCATACATAAGCAACTGGGTAGAAACTACACTAATGCTGGCAGTAATTTTTGACAAATTAAGAGGGAAAAAAGTATTTATTCACCTGTAAATTACGAGGCACTGCTGCACGTGACCAGCTTGGACCATGTGCTGGGCTAAATCATGAAGCAAAGGTAGGACCCGTGGTGGTATGAGGATTAAGGGAGTGAAAATAGCATTCTCTGCAGTGATATGACTTGTATGACTATTAGAAGGATTCTTTGACTCAGGTGATCCAGAGGATGGTCTTAGTGAATTAGGTAGGCATTCATATAGCCGATCAGGTTCCACTGATTTGCTGAAAGATAAAGTTTATATCAAGATAATTATGCAACAAGTAACATATGTGTGTGTGAACACCTTGATGCCTGAAATAAGAAGAACTTCTGCCAAAACCTAAGTGTGACTGTGTGAGATAATCAAGACAACTCGTGAAAGTGTACAATAGGCAAGTTGGGTAACAGGTATAAAACAGGTTTCTTTTTACAGATCTAAATAGGTAGGTTTGACTTTGGGTTGGCTTATCCCAAATTAGGGAAACATCTGTTGTCCATATTTTTTATTAGTAACTAATTTTTTGAATATCGAAATTCTATTTCAATATTAATCTAATTTCCAAATAAAATGGTTTGGGAAGTTTTATACATTTGTTTCTATTTTAGAAAAAGTTCAGTTTGACTCAGTAAAATAAACATAGCCCGAATGACCCATTTCATAAGTAAATGGGTCGAAATTTCCACTTCTACTAATCTAGTAAAAATAAATAAAAGATAACAAAACATTAAGATAGAAGAAACCTGTATGACGATAAGAGTTGTTTAAATTCTTGTTCGAGCTTCGAAATAGCCTTAGAAAGTAAGTTACTTGCATGGCTAATAACTCCATCACTACTTCTAAAGCTTTTATTGTTGGTAAAAAAGACAATATTGCTTCTTAGCTGCTCAATAGCTTCTAGATAGCTCTCAAGGTCCTCATGTGGCCCTCTAAGAATTTTAGCCTCAGCCTATATATATTTGAAACATAAATGTTCAATTAACAGCAAATATCAAAACATAAATGACTAGACAAAGTACTGTCCATCCAAAACAAGTAACTTTACGGGTAGCTCCAATTAGATATTGACAGATTCTTTACAGAGGTGTAAAAACCATAAATTCTACTAATCTTATAAGGGTACAAGCATAAAATAAAATGAAGAGCATAAAGAATAATAAAGAGAAATAAGAACCAACCTCACGAGAAAGATCAAATCTGTCCAATATGACATCAGCAGCCTTCAAAGTCCTATCTATATTCTCATGAGCTCTGCGTATAGCATGTGTCCTAATCTAAAAGAAATACATATATATAGGAGCAGTGTAAGTTAAGAGCAAAATCACAAATACATGAGTAACTACACCCTTCTCCACATTATAACTGAAGCATCCAACAACTAGCACAATGGCTAAAATACTTTACCCGTCACTGTAACAAAATAGCGGGGAGGGGAAACCATCAGGACCAAATCCATAGTGTTAAAGATTGGTAATGATGTTGGCATTGAAAAGAGTGCCCTTGCTTTTAAAATGCGTGATGCAGTCAGCAGTCCGATGCGTTTTGGTCCCAAAATCCGATGTGCGATGCACGCACATCACATATGTGAAGCGTTCATTATAAAAAAGGTACTAAAAATTTTATTTTACAAAACAATTTTATATTCTTAATACTTGCACATAAAAACATACTTATTAAACATATTTAAACATAGAAACAGTGATAAAAGTTAAACATACTTATACATGAAAACAAAATTATAAATAATAAACTCTAATCAATAATCGTCATATCATCATAATCAAGAACGGGTTCAACTCCCTTCACCATCGAAATTCTCGAACATCTTCTTCAATCTCATCATCTTCATTATAAAGAGCGAGTCATTTTCCTTTATCACTTCTTCATGGCCCAGACCCATCATCCCTTGCTCTAAATATTGATGCTCTACTTAGACGTAAGGATGACTCATGGCATGGGCAGGGTGGACGACCGTCCAAGGCCTACTCTCTCGGGGAACCCGAAATTATTAAAAAAACTTAAAATTTTTATGAGTTTTTAAATTGCGTGTATATACGTGTGAAGACAATTACACTCGAATCTTGCATGGACCGCATTCAGAATTGTTTTTCTCCTTACTGTTTTTTAAACTCTTTTCCTTTTGTAAACATTTTATTTGGTTGTTTTTCTTTCTTATATGCTTTTCATTCTTTTATTTTTCTATTTATGTTTCCTTAGTTTTAGTTTAACACATTCGTGTTTACGTATCGCTTATTATATTTTCATACAAATTTGAGTTACAATATTGACTTGCCACCACAACGTGTGGTTAGCACCCTTCTTGTTAGCATACAATATTGATTTACAATGTACTAAAGTTTAAATTTAAATGGTATTTTTAACACTAGTATAAGTATAATATTAAGTTTATATTTTAGGATGGACATTTTTTATACACACCAAGACCCCAAAATTTAAGGGATACTCAGGGATGACCCTGGTTAGATAAATAGGCCCATTTGCGCACGAAGCCCTACTTAGGCCATCCCATGTCAAATCATCCCCATAAAAAACTAAGATTATCAAATTCCAATTTCCAGGCCCAACTTTTTTGTAAGGTACTTTTTGTTTGTATAAAGTTGACTTCTTGTTTGTACCTCTTTTAGCTGACCCGGTTAAAAAGTACAACCTAATGGCCAAATTGAAAAGGTCTAAAAAATTAAATATTGTGTCACATAAGTGGCATCTTGAGAAAATCGCCGCATCAACCATGCCTCACTGCAGCCATGCACTCTCATCAATGCATAATACACGCTTGATGTGCGCATTTTAAAACTATAGTGCGCCTAAGGTGCAAGGCATGTGAGGCTATCACTGGAAAATATTTCCAGTGAACACTGTTTGGGTGTTTTCTCTTTTTACTTCATACTTTACTCAACTAACAGTTGCCTTGGAGACAATACCACAGTTGACAACCTATTTCGGTTTTTAAGTTGTCGGAATACAAAGCATCATGCTTCTCGACGCTTACGGGAAAACAAAACTTGTTGAGGCTGTGACCGAAAAAAGCACAAAGCTGGTAAGACCTGGAACCCGGGCGGTCAAGCGATCGAACCGGTAACCCTGGTTACAGGTTTGACCGCATTTGTGCTTTTTTCCGACAACTTCAAAAACTGGAACAAGTTGTCAATTGTGGTAATGTCTTTAAGGGAGTTTTTAGTTGAGTAGAGTATGAAGTAAAAAGAGAAAACACACAAACGGTGTTCACCAGAAATAGTTTCCAAACGGTACGGTAATGCAACAACGATTGGAATTTGAGTGGGTAGGGAAAGAAGTAGAGAAATGATGGTTGCGGTTTTAACTTTTTTAAAAGCATACCACATTAACAACAATTAAGGTAACAAACAATGCAAAACAAGCAAAGGGACAAAGAGAAAATGATGGTTGTTCGTTCATGCACATCCAGGTCAAAATTAAGTTCCATAAAAGAAGGCTGATGTCTAAAAGCAGCCAAAGGAATAAGGAGATTATAAATTGTTTACTTGATAAAAAAAGGTTCATATGTTAAAGAGATGAGAGAGGGGCATTTTTTGGTCGTACTTCACATCCGTGAAGCTCTCACCTCACGCCTTGCGCCTTGGCTTTCGGGACCTAAACGCATAGAGCGGCTCACACTTTTTTAAAACCAAGATGATGTTAGTGACAAACAATGTCTATCAAATAGCAATATTCAGGGATTTCCAAAGATAAGAATTGTTCCAATTGTAGTGACACATAGGAGGTATGATTTACCTAAAAAAAAAATCAAAACAGGCTATGTTACAAACCCTAAAATACCGCAATGCAAAATACACCATTCTGAATCTACGGCTATGAATTTAATCAGTGATTGATCTCCTGCAACTCAAGAAAATAACTTGAATGCTTATAATTAACAAGCTATTAGAGCTCTGTAATAGATCAACTAACCATTTCACAGTTCCTGATTCCCAATTTCGCAACTCCACGAATCGCAGATCAAACAATTATGTCAACAAGCTAGAGTTATAAGTTAATTAAAATTTAAAACCCCTAATTACCGAAATCATTTCCAAATAACCACCAATCGGAACACCTATGTTCCAAATCCTAACACAAATATGTTCAAATCACTTGGAATTTAACAAATCTGGGGAGATTAAAAAAAATGAAAAACCTGAGTGGGGCGCATGGCGGTTTCGAGGGCGGAGAGACGGTGGTCAAAGGAACCGAGGATGGAGACCATGTTTTCGGTGATTGATTGACTCTGGAGTAGTGATTCCCTCATCTTCGCTGCTTTTTCGCTCAGATTATCCGCCCCTATCGCCCCTGCTGCTGCCCGAACTTGAACCCCCATCTGTGTGACTATCTGATTCGGAATTGGGGGAGAAATTGATCAACTTTGTTTGAGAGGGGAAGGGAATCGTTGAAGGTGTGAAGGTTAGTTGACAATTATTGATTGATTGATTCTTGGTTTGACAGGGTGTGTTTGGGGGAGTGAATGAATATACGAATTTTATACGTATAAATCGGTGTTTATAGCTTTCTTTTCTTGATGATTATGGTAAGATCTGGACCATCATATTAATGGTACTTTGGGTTTTCTAACGGGATTTTAATGGTTAAATTCCAAGTTAAAAATCTTCTATTTGTGAAAACCTCGTATAAACGGGTAAAGTTTCGGATTTAGATGTCGGGGCTTGAATCGGTGACATCTTTTGAAAGAAGCACTGGGTTATCACTAAGCTAGAAGGCTCGTAACGATATTTTTTTTAATGGATGAAACGAATTCAGGAATTTGGAATGTTTATGGTTATTTTGTTTTACATTTATTAGGTAATATAGGTTGATCTCTTCATTTGGAAAGCGGCTTTAGACCAAATCTCGTCCAAATCTGAACTTACAAAAAGGAGGGATAAATATCCAATATGTCGGTTGCTCTTGGTGTAATTCTTCTCAGGAAACAACAAATCATATTCTCCTCAACCGTCCCATGGTTGCTGAGACGTGGAGATCAATAATTAGGGTTCAAAAAAACTGTGACTAACCAAATTAAAATTTATGAATCCAAACATGATTTTCTTCGGTAAATCAAAACATAATTTCGATAGGGAATAGAATCGATTAGTCAACATTAATCGAGTCTAGATTAGTATGATAGAAAAACATGTAGGCTTAGATACTTGATAAACCCGGTAAGCTTGTGGATGCAGAAAAGGAAGACATGATCAAATCGGTTTTCGTTCAGGGTGTGCTCTTAGGATGAAATCACGAGAAAGTGTTAGTTCTCATGAAGGATGTAATAACCATTGAGACTTGAGAGAGATCGAATTCTATGTATGAGTCTAAGAGGTGTTTATGATCTCTAATGTCCTCTACTTATAGTATACCGAAGGGGAAACTCAATTTAATAAGTAAGGGCAATTAGTGCATCAAGTCAATTCCTATTAAATACTTAAGACTAATAAGGTCAATGATCAACGGTAATTAGATAAATGATCATAAGAGTACATATTTAATTATTTAATTTATTCTTACATTCAACACACCAATTCTCTTGTCCAATGGCAACCAAAATATGGCAACATGTAAACAATTGGTGCAAGCTTGACTTCAGTGATCCACTGCAGAATCGATTCAGTTCATCTCCAATTTGCCACTCTCCTCCTCAAACACATGATCACTAGATGTGTCATCTCCTCAGCCCTTTTGTGGCTTTGAAAAGCTAGAAATTAAGGAATTTGAAAACAAAAACACCTACCCATATATGCTTATTCAAGAGATCAAAACTACAAGTTTTTCTTGGATCAAAAAAGAGCAAACGTTATGGACTTAGATTGGAATTTTTGGTGCAATTATGCTTTACTTGTCCCTTAGTTTCTCTTTATTGTATTTGTTTCTCTCTAGCTTCTTGCTAGCTTCATAAATCTTTGCGGTTAAAAAAAAAATAACAAGATACAACAATATGTCAAAACAAAAGGATTTATTCTCCTTCAAAAATGTGTATTTTGTTTGTGTTTTTGTTTGTCTTTTGCCTAAAGATCATGGCTTTTAAATGGGTGGGTAGGGGTGGGGGTGAAGGATTAATCTTGACGATTTGATAAATATTAGTTAGAATTTGATTAGAAGAGATAAATATTAGTTTAAATGTTATAGATAATTAATAGAGATCGATGACCTTGTAGCTTAGTGGTATGGCGATTGTCCCTCCATAAAAGTTGTGAGGGTTCAAATCCTTGCAAGAGAAAGGTTAGTGATATTTGATGGAAATTCTTTTTGTTAAAAAAATAGAGTACTTATTTATATGTTGAGTATTAAAAGAGTTTATTAGAGTCTTGAGCAGAAGTCATAGGTTTATTATGTGTATAGATTAATGTAATGTGTGATCTTTCATATTAATAAAATTTGAGTTTGTGTCTCATAAAAATGCTCGATCCAATTCCTTCAACATATAGAGATTGTGTTGTAGTTGTTTTTGAGTATTTTTAAATATGAAAAGTAATTTGAATAGCTGGCAAAATGACTTTTGGTTTGGCTAAGGGCTTAAGGAGTAATACATACAAAAATAACTTGATTTTACATGTTCACAGGATTCACCATTTGATTTTACATGTTCATAGGATTCTTGAGAATAGGCTTAATAAAGCATGGATAAAGAGTTTTAGGATTTATAGTGATTGTGTTTATGATGTTAGTGGGCCTGTTTATATATTGCAAATCAGTTTAAAAATTGGCAAAAAGTATGTTGTTTTCATTGTGCCTAACCCTTCATTTATAGATTCATACCTTCTTGGTTAACCACACCACTTGGGTTTAAAAAGCTTACACAAGTTGGTTTATTTATCTTGAATCATATTTTGTAGTTGTTTCTATTGCTTTTACATACTATTAAAGGTGATATTTATGTCTCCCCATCAACTATAAATTTTGTTTTTGATCTTTTTTTTTATTTCAAGTTCCTCAGCCTACAAATAAATTTGTTTTATATTGTTTTCGTTTCATTTGTTTGGTTCTTAGTTTCTACACATTTTTTTCTAGGGGACTTACAATTTGAAACATTTTAGAAAAGTCTAAAGCCTAAACAGAATTATTAGAGCTGCAATTGATTTTGTTTTGATCATGCACTTAGAAGATAAGATAGTATTCAGAAATAATATTTATGGTCATAAGAATGCATTTTTTTTACATTCTGATACTACAATGTGCAGGAAATGGCATCACATTCCAACGTGTCAAAATGGAGGGAGATCATCAAAAAGGAAACGTGTTGACGGATCTGAGTGCTTAATTTATGATTCTTCAGTTCTTCACTCGTGATAGAGGCTTTAAGTTGTTTTTGAGATGAATCAACGTCAAATTGAAATAAGGAGACATGCAATAATTAAGATGTCAAAGGTTAATCAGAGGTTGATTTCATAGATTAATTGGTAAGTCACCACTTTGTTTGGCGGAGCAAGTGAATGAGTGATTGTCGCCCTAGAGACCCTTTTCTGCTCTTGTCTCACGAAATATGTAGACTGTTAAGAAGTTCGTAGATGTTGACAACGTTATGTAATTCTACAGGTATGCTTTAGTTGTGTTCTGTAATTTTGTTTGTACGCCCTAACAACGTTGGATAATATTGTAGTGATTATAATAAAATTAAAAGTAAATTAGATATTTATGGTTTGTACACTTTGACTCTTCTCATCCGAAAGTACAATACGCATGAAAGGTGATTTATTGGTTTGTCTAGATAGAGCTTATCTTTTTGTTTTTTTTTTCCGAACAACTAGCAAAAAGCTAGAAGGTACGAAAAAAAGTTAAAATGCGAAATTACACGAGATTTGCCGATACTTTTACCAAATTTAAATGTTTAATTTCTTCTCAATTGTTTTCACACTTACCGTTATTTTTATGGATGTTGATAGACCGTTATTGTTTTCAAACACTACAAATACTTTATATTTTTAATGGGAAATTAGTTAATAAAGTTTTATTATAAGGATCTATTAGATTGAGGTAATGAAATTAATAAAAAATGTAATGGACGAGTGAACAAAATGATAGAAGAAAAAATGGATCATTTCATTATCATCTCATTGTCAGATATGATTACCTTATATGAAATTGTACATCACTTCGTGATATTAGATAGACAATAGAATTCTAACTACTGGCTATCATTAAAAATTAACATATTTATATGGCAGATGATAAACAATAGAATTCTGAGTATCATCAATCTTCAGAAAAGGGGTGTAAATATTGGTAGAGTGGAGTGTTTTATGCATGGGAGAAGCAGAGACCTCCGATCTTGTAGTTGGGCTATGCAAATGAGGAACCTTATTTCCAATTAGAGGAAGTTAAACCGCATCTTCGCTTTCTCTAACCTTGATCTTGTTGATGTTAACATGAAATAAAAACTTAAAAGAAGATTCTACAAGCCATTTTCATCGATGTCTATGGAAAGCTAGAAACTATAAGGGCGCGTTTGGTTGTGGAAAACATGGGGTGTTTTCCATTTCTGTTTTCTAAGAAAACATGGAAAACAGAAAACGCGTTCTAGTGATAGTTTTCTGAAAAAAATTTCCTAGAAAACAGAAAATACAGTTTTCCATTCTTTTAACTAAATTTGGAAAATAGTTTTGCATTGTTTTCCAATTTCCGTTTTCTATTTTCCAGAAAATGGAAAACACATCTTTTGGTTAGATCGCGTTTTCAAAATTTTCCAAGTGTTTTCTAGAAATGGAAAACCCATTTCATTTTCTAGAAAACTGAAAATGGAAAACTGGAAAACGTTTTCCACAACCAAACGCAACCTAAGATTTTCAAAATGAGAAGCACTTCTCAGGAAAAGCTGTTTGATCAGGTGAAAACTAGATCATTCATATGGGTTAAACATAGGTCGCAAGTTTTCAATAGAGAATGGGAAGATCAGGTGAATTTCAATTTGTAGTGTTCTGTTCTTTTTTTCTCCTAGTGTTTGTGTTGCGTTTTGTTTACCTTTCCAGAATCTTGCTAGTTGGCTTGTGAGGAATAAATTTTGGGAAAATGACCTAAATGGCCATTTTGACAATTATTAGACCAAAATAGCCCATTATAAAAAAGTGGATCCAAAATAGCTCCTCTTCAATGGTCGCCAACGACCTCCCTCAACAGTCGCACGACTGTGTTCTACGTCAATCAAAAGTCGCCACGTACCTAGACGGTCATCGACGACCCTACTTTTTCTTACACGACCGTACTTTTTCTGACACGACCGTCCACTGAAAATACTATGACAACGACTGGGACGGTCGCTACGACCTTTCCCACGGTCGCCACGACCCTCTGGCCAACCTCCGGCGAGATTCAGGCGAAAATTGGAGTGTCGAGGGCATTGACTAGCCGCTGAAACGTAGATACAACAGTGTTAATCTGGAAGATCTCGGATGCAATTGCTTGAGTGAAATCTGGTTGCCGGAAGCCGTTGGTGTATCCTCCTAGTTTTGAATCAAGCGGATACCCTGTTTGGAGATCTCGAAACCTCATCTTATCCAGTTATATCACTCGAATCAACCCTAGACCCTTCGATTTTGACTTCGGTACACACTGAAGAATTCCGATTAGGATTAACATCCCTAAGATACAGTAAAATATCGATCGGAAGGTGAGAATTAGGGGAGGTTTGACGATCGGAGTTTGTAATGATGAAGAACTTTTCTGCGAATTTTAGGAGAAATGGAGAACGGTCGTCCGACCGTGTGGTGTGGTCGTTGGCGACCATTTCAGCGGCTATTATAGGGACTAAAAATTTTCAATGGTTATTTTTGGGTCAAAGGCGGTCAAAAGGGCCTTTTCTGTCCTTTTCCCATAAAATTTTGCTCTTTTGGAAAAAAAGGTTAAAGAAGAAATTGGATAGTTAGGTCTCCATATAACCAGCATAAAAGATAAGCTATCACACCATATATATCACGTCACATAAAAACCGTTATCAACCGTTTATAAAGTAGAAAACAAAAGAACCAGAATGGAAAGAATATTTACAAAAACAAGAGCAAACGGGAGAAATAGGAAAAGAAGAAAGGCATCACACCCCTTTAGGTTTTTTTAGATGCGTTTTCTTTCACCGATAAACGTACTCCACTTTAAGCCCCTATCCATCACCAATCCATCCTATCACCTGCAAATATTTAATTTTTTTTAAAACCATAGAATCCTGTTAAAAACAAACACTAAAGTAGAGTCAAGTAAGCGAGACTACTTTGATCCAGACGAAATATTATAGTGACAATGATGCTGATGGTAATAATAAGAGCATCTTCAATGCTTAATTTCAGACGCTTATGTAATGATTTCAAACGCCTAGATGAACAGACGTCTAAAAATGCAAAACACGGTCGAATTAAATGATGGTGCGCCTATCTCACATAGTATATGAATTTTTTAAGAAAAAGATGTTTGAAAGTAAACATGATAATGAAAAGAAAATGAATGTGTTTAAAGGATGAATAAAAATTTGAAAAGTTAATGATGCATGTAAATATAACTTAACATATGCATATTTATGATGAGATGCTCTAATAGATGTATTTATCTTAAAAGATTTTGATGATGTCGATACTAATTTGTCCTTTTTTGGTTTATGTTTCAATGTGGACCAACAATTTTGACTTTAGATGGTGGCACTCAACATCATCTCTACCAACTACCCTTTCCTTTTTCTTTATGTTTCCCTCCAATTCTGCTCGCATTTTCCTTTTTATATATAATCATGGCCAAAAATACACATAAAATAAAATTAAATAAAAATTAGGAAACACGTGGTATTGTATTGGGGATGAGAATTTACTATTTAGGTATGCGCATGATTTTAACATTTTCCTATTGAACATCTAATTAGATTTTGACTTTTTCTCTAAATAGAATTAACAGCAGTTTTTAACAATTAGAATAGACAATTTTGAATATGAAATTCTCCCATCTATTTTTAGTTAGTAAAATATAATTTTATTATCGTATTTAGCATACCAATCCCTTATATTTATAGTTTAAATTTTAAAAATAAGGTTTAAATAGAATGATATTGATTACGAAAACATAAACATTTTATATATTTTTCTTAAAATTTAAGAATAATGTGTGATACAAAAAAAACTATTTTGAATGCTCTAAATTGACATTGGTAACAAAAGTTAAAGTTAAAAGTGTAATTGACTAATTGGTCAAAACACTCGTATCAGTGTTTAAAACCCGGATTGACCCAGTCGAACCGGTGACCAAAGGCTATGGTGGTTCGGACGTCCCCAGTTTATTCACCATTCATGTAAGTTTAATCTCGGGTTTAAAAGTTTATAAAGTAAGCCAAACCCTTAGCTAAATTTTTAAAAAATTAAAACCGACCAACGACATAAAATAAAATTTAATAAAAATTAAGAAAAAAAAAGTAAAAACCTACCGTAAAACTAAACCTATAATCCCGGACAGTCGGCAACCCCTATTTCGATAAATCTATCTATATCCTACGTCTCTGTTTGCGTGTGTATATATAATATAAATATAAATATAAATATAAATATATAAATATATATAATATATAATATATTATGCGGTTCAAAAAAATAATAATATTATATTAATGCTTTTGGATTAGAATGGCACCGCTAGAAGCCATACCTTTTTGTCTTTTCCGCAAGCAATAGCATCACCCCCGGAAAATGACGTTTTCTGCGAGATCCATCAACGGCAGCAAGCAATCCGGCGAAAACTTTCGGCCAAAAAGATACGAGAAACTCGAATTCGAAACTCTCAGCGTCCGAATCAACTCCGGCGACACCTCCGCCGGACTGTACGTATACGGATGGCCATCCACACTACCTGTCCAATTAACATTCGTCAGCGTATACTCACTAACTCCTTTCGGATCCTCCATCGATAATAGCGTCGGAAAGTAATGCTCCTCCGGATAACACGAATCGACGTTCAAACACGGCAACTGAAACTTCCGCCATAGATTCCGATCCTTGATCACCTTCAACGCGTGAGCTCGGGTCAAAATATAGAACTGTGACCCGATCCGAAACTTATCGAACGGAACCTCCGGCAACATGACGTTTTTGCCCCTGGCTATGTACCGGTCCCACAACTGAGGCTCTTCGGATAAAACCTCGATGAAACTGAGTCGACTCGGTTGACTCGGAAACCGAGTCGATCTCGATTTCGGTTTCGATTTCGTGTGTGGCTGGAAAAGTGATTTGTAAACGTAACGGAAGGAATGCAGAGGGATACAATGCTGAGAGACGAGAGCGAAGTAGGCGTTTAACGGATCGTCGAGTACGGCGGTCGCCAGAAGCCGCCGCGCGGCGGAGATGAGAGTCGGCGAAGATCTCTGCGTTTTTTTCGCCGGAATGAAGCGGTTTTCGAACACGCCGCCGGGAGATTTCATATCGGAATCCGGATCGGCGTGGATGTATACGTTATACAAACTCCGTTGATCTGATTTCGCTGGGTCGAAGAACTTCTCCCAGATCGGAGCGAAGTGGAGATCAGTGTTCGTAAGGAACATGAAGGCGATTTTAGGTTTAGCGTTGGTGGCGCCAAGGCGAGACACAGATCCCGGCGGTTGAACTGTGGAACGAACTGCTCGCCGGAAAAGCGAGAGGTCGTCAATCTCGTCGGGGAGAGTGATGGCAACGCGTTTTGGAGAAAGGATTCGAGGAGCGAAGAGGAGGACAAGAGGTAGGGTGAGTAAGAGAGCAAATAAGAGTACAAATGGAGCGTTCAACATACCTGGAATCAAAATCTGCACTGAATCAGTGAAATAGAGTAGAAACTTGCCGGCGAAATTGAGGAGAAGATGATGATGATGACATGAATTTGAAGTTGAGATTTGAAGATGAGATGGAATCGGGAGTTTGATGATGAAGACAAGGAAACACACTTTTGACTTTACACTTTTATTTGCGTCAATTTGACTATGTGGGGAAGGGTTTGTTTGGGGTTATGCTTAAGATCACATCATTCCTTGATTTAACGGTTTGGATGGAAACAACACACTTTTCTTTTCATTACGTGTACATAATAATTTAATAATTAAAATGTTTTATCTAATAAAAAAATAAGTGTGATTTTTTTGAGTCGTTATAATTCTATACACACATAAGCGTGGGCGGTGTGTAGCGGCAATCGGCATCAACCTTGGCATGGTTAATGCCGCGGTTCGGCGACCATATCGGGTCTCACGGCAAGCTCTATTATACTAGACTTATATATTGTAAATATGTTTAGTGTGAGGGTGCTAAATGTAAATGATGTAATTATATATAGATTGTCAATAAATGAGAATGACAAGGATTCAATCCTAACATGGTATCATACCAAATCACGATCCTTTCCTCCCTTCTCTCCTAATTTTCGGCTAACCCTAATTCTCCAAACCCTCACCATCGGCTACCGCCTTGTGCCACCGTCTGCCGCCTCTCTCTCTCCCATCTTTTCCTCCTGGTTTTGTTCTCTGCCATGTCGACTTCTCACCCTGCATTGACCGTTACCAACATCAAGAACATCGTTCCTATTCCCCTTGACACCAAACAAGGCTGCTATAATCAGTGGAAGGAACTCTTTAAGATCCATTGTCGTGCTTTTGATTGCTATGATCATATGGAGTCAAGTGAACCCCCCGTACCCGATGCTAGTTCGTCTGACAAAGCCCATGCCGTCGATACTGCTCTCTGGAAAAGAATCGACTCTCTTAAGAAATTAGCCCCCATATTTCTCTTCGAAGCGACCCCACTTCTCTCTCACATAGGTGATTCCACGAATCATTAAAAGCTGGAAGCTTATCCACACTATCACTGTTTTATAAAGAAACGGGTTTGGAAGTTTAGAAACTTCCTTTTAGTTTTTGGTGTAGTCATATCATGACTTCCCCCACAGTGACCTTGTCAATTCATACAAGTAGGTTAGCCTATTGAACCTAGATCTTGGGATCTCCAGTCACATAGGTTAGGTTTCCTTCGTATGAATTATACATTCACGGGCTTCAATCCCATTCCTCTTGACGACTTATATACTGCATCTCTGCTTAAGCCTTTAGTAAGCGGGTCCGCTATATTATCAGCTGACCTTACATAGTCAATCGCAATAATCCCCGTTGAGAGCAGTTGTCGTATAGTATTATGCCTACGTCGAATGTGTCGAGACTTCCCATTATATATTGTGCTATGAGCGCTACCAATTGCCGATTGGCTATCACAATGTATAATAATGGCCGTTACCAGCTTAGGCCACCTGGGTATGTCCTCGGTAGATTGACGTAACCACTCAGCTTCTTCTCCACCTTTGTCCAAAGCAATAAACTCAGATTCCATCGTTGATCTGGCTATAGCCGTTTGCTTGGACGATTTCCAAGACACAGTTGCACCTCCTAGTGTAAACATGTATCCACTAGTTGCTCTTGAATCCTTTATATCAGAGATCCAGTTCGCATCGGTGTATCCTTCAATTACTGTTGGGTGTCTTGAGTAATGTAGTTCGTATTCATGAGTGTACCTCAAATATCTTAGTAATCTTGTTATATCAGGTCTTGTAGATACATTAGACTACCAATGATTCTTAAGTACTCCAATTGCGAAACTCCTTGACCCCTGTTTTTTGAGAGGTGTTGACTCGTGTCAACAGGATTTCTAGCTATACTTGAGTCACTCGGGTTAAACTTCTCAAGAATCTTTTCCACATAATGAGGTTGGTGTAGTATGAGACCCTCTTTGGCCCTGGTGATCTTTATCCCAAGAATCACATCCGCCAAACCCATGTCTTTCATGTCGAACCTTGTTTTCAACATATCCTTCGTGGATGTGATCATCTTCTCATAACTACCTATGATAAGCATATCATCAAAGTAGAGACATTAGATGACATATCCATTTGGTGTCTCTTTCATGTAGACACACTTGTTGCATTCATTGATCCTAAATCCCCTTTCTCTCATGACAGAATCAAACTTTTGATGCCATTGTTTAGGGGTCTGCTTTAATCCATACAATGACTTCACAAGTGTGCACACTTTCTTTTCTTGCCCTTTCGCCACAAAACCCTTGGGTTGTTCCATGTAAATTTCCTCTTCTAAATCTCCGTTTAGAAAGGCGGTCTTTACATCCATTTGGGTGAACCTCCAAATTTCGAATGGCGGCTATTGCAAGTACCATTCTTATAGATGTTATTCGGGTCACTGGTTAGTAAGTGTCAAAATAGTCTAGACCCTCTTTTTGTTTGTAACCCTTAATCACCAATCTTGCCTTGAACTTGTCAATGGTGCCATCTGTTTTCATATTTTTCTTAAAGATCCATTTGTAACCTAGTGGTTTGCATCCCTGAGGAAGATCCACTAGTTCCCACGTATGGTTTTGTAAAATAGAAACTATTTCACTTTTAATGGCTTCCTTCCATTGAGGTCCTTCGGAAGAAGTAATCGCTTCTCTATATGTGTTTGGTTCACTATCCACCATATAAGAAACAAAATCGGGACTAAACGATTTTTCAACCCTAGCTCTCTTACTTCTTCTTGGTTCAATCTCTTCTTCTTCGGATTGTTCTTGTCTATCTTGACTTTTCTGGTTCATCATCATGACCAGCCTTCCTAGGAAGATCAGTCTCGCTAGGTAGACCATTGGGAGTTAGACAAGGAAACACATCCTCGAAGAACGAAGCATTACGAGATTCCACAAATGTACCTTTGTGTATATCGGGAATTTTAGACTCGTGTACCACAAACTATAGGCACTACTATAATGAGCATATCCAATAAATATGCAATCTACCGTTTTTTGGTCCTATTCAAAAGGTAGTTAGCCGAGAGTATGAATTCATGTCTAATTCCATGTTGCTCACAAAGGTTAGCAAATGATGATACATATTCGCCTCCTCTATCGCTCCTCAACACCTTGATTTTCTTGTTAAGTTGGTTCTCAACTTCGTTTTTATATAGTACAAATTTCTCAATTGCTTCGTCTTTACTTTTTAGTAAGTACACATAGCAGAATTTTGTACTATCGTCAATGAACGTGATGAAAGAATTTTGTACTATCGTCAATAATCACTAAGAAACAAGAGCATTCACTTCACCCACTCATCCCACCCCCCTTTAAATTCAATTGCAGATTCATCTATTTTCACACACTATCCAAAAATTGAACTCTCTCTGAATAAATTTCCAACCCTTTCACTCTTAATTTATTAAAATTCCACTTGAAGAAATTTCCAACACCTTCAACCTTCAACCTTAATTTATTAAAATTCCAGAATGTCTTCTTCATTCAGTCCGTTTATCTTACGAATTTTCTGGGTTGGTAACATATATTACGAGAATGGAGTTGTTTCAACTGACGAATCAACTAAAGTCTCCTCATTTCATGTTCGTGAGAAATTCTCATATGAACAACTAGTTGGTATGGTATACAGTCTAGTTGGTGTTAGTAATCAAGAGTTTAATGTGACCATGTTGTTGCCGTACGAGTATCAGGGGATACGTGATGCTTCACATATTCATGATGACGTAAGTTTAGAAATGTTGTTTTTTTTGGCAAAAACACAAGTTTGTTACAGGGGTGATATTTACGTGAAAATGGAACCGGTAATTAACCAGTCACTCGAAGAAGATACTCAAGGTGGCCAAGATAATAATGACGGCTTTGACGGCTCTGATTCGTACATCTTAGAACCATCCTCTGAAGATGATATAGAATGCATGAGGTACGAACAGGATGATAGTGATGA
Source organism: Deinandra increscens subsp. villosa (assembly GCA_039602395.1). Classification (NCBI taxonomy): domain Eukaryota; kingdom Viridiplantae; phylum Streptophyta; class Magnoliopsida; order Asterales; family Asteraceae; genus Deinandra; species Deinandra increscens. The sequence continues at coordinate 7,686,134 of JBCNJP010000020.1, forward strand.
AGACGGATACGATGCACCTCACCTATACCCCGACCCTACAATATTTTCAAATAGGCCAAGTTATATTTTATTTCAAAAATACAAAATATATAGATTAAAATATATAAGAAACATTAGATATGTACCAACATTTCTAATCTACCACCTATATTCCCATCCCTCGTGGAGGATCCAATTTGTCTTGATGGATCCTGAACAAAATACGTTGTCCTCTCCACGAACCATGACATGTACTCCGGGCTGGCCCTTTATGAACCATTGCATTGTAACCTCGTTACCACGTTTCCCATACGAGTAATCCAGTTACCAACAAACGCTGCATGCACGTTCTTCCAGTTTATTTGACCAACTTTTTTGCTCCATTTATGTAAGGCACGGTGCTGCTCGGGAATAAGGGGTAGGTTTGTGGGGATTGTTTGAACTAGTCCAAACTACCTCATAACCTTGCTAGGTGTATATGACTCTATAACCTCAAAAAATATAAGATACGTTTCACAGTTCCAACACACACCTCCCTTTTTATACTAAGGTCGAATCGATCCTTCAGCATGCTCGTAAGGCCTCCAAATAAACTATTAAAAAAAATCATATCAATATATAGTATAAAACTAAATATTATCTTATATGAATTTTCTTTCTTTTTTTAAATAACCTGATCCACGTTTTAACACTGAAACATTGAAACACTGAACGATAGTGCTGCAAAGAATTCCTGGTAACACCAACCCAACTCAACTTACCACGCCACCTACAAGTCATTAATACAAAAAAATGCAAAATTAATACTAGAAAAAATATGCAAAATTATATATAAGTAAATGTTGTTTTAAATAACCTTGCACCAAGGGGCCCATCAATAAATTGAAAGGTGCCTCTAATCTTTGGAGCAATCTAGGGTATTCTTTCCCATGCCCAAAGCTGCAACAAAGTTAAAGGGCCAACAATCTCCTTACCTACGAGGGCAACAGCTTTGCATAAATTCCTGTAAAGACATGCAAGGGCTGCACTTGCCCAACTCAGTTGACCACACAGATCAAAATCGCCCAAGTGTTGCAAATGGTGAATAAAAACGCTATTGCCTGAACGGTCAGGAAAAATAGTACCACCTATTAGGTGGAGTATAATGCATCGTGCAATTTGCTCGTATGTTGCGTCCGGGGCGTTGTCTGTTGGCCAATCATTTATTATTTTATTATAAAGAGTTGTCACACCCCCAAATTAACCACTAACGGGGTTTATACCGTTAAGGGGTGCGAGCAAACCAGGACCACAACCATTAGTTACAAATACTAAACGAATCAGAGTAAAGTCCAAATAATAATAATAATAGTAAAAACAGTTTAACAGTACGCAGCGGAAAACATTATCTTTAGCACTAACCACGTGCTTTACATAAACATTGTTTTAAAATTCCCAAGTTTAGTTTAAACAAAAATAAACATCTTCTCGTGCCATGCCAACCTCCAGCGGATACTCCTTAGCGATCTGCAAAAGTTTAAACCACGCAAGTGTCAACCTAACGGTTGGTGAGTTCACAGTGGGCTTGTCACGCAGTGGCCCGGTCTAAAAATCATAATCGTATGAACGTATCCTTATGTATAATTTATTTGTGAAAAGCAATGCTTGTGTTAATCAGAATCATAGTATCGTGGTTTAGTAAAAGTATTGTCCGTAACCTACGTTATCGGGTATGTACTAGTTTTGTATTAGTTAAAGTGCTCAACCGATATCGCGGGTAGCTAATCCGTTGTTCCATGCACTAAGGAAGTTTGCACCAAAGCTGACCATAAATTATTGTAGTGGCCGTGCCATCAGAACTGCGGACCTACGTCATCGCGGATTTGCCTCCCCCGTGTCCTCTCGGGATCACGGTCAGATAGGCTGATATTGTACCTCCGTGTACTCCCCGTGCCACGGGGCGGAGTTTGTCAAACTCCAGTAGATCTACCCAACATCCCCTCGCTTTACAATTAATGGTACAATTTAGTTGAGGACTTTTAAGTTTTCAAGGCATCCTTAGAAATCATGTGATATCATGTGGTTTAGACTTTAACCTACGCTAGCCATATTAAAACGGTTTTCGTTTCAGGAATAGTTTGTTAAGTTTCACAAGTGTTTCCCATAAAACACTTCAAGTTCATCCAATGGGTGCCGAGCACTCCGAGTTTTCACGTTCATCAGGGAGGTGCCTCGCACTCTCGAGTTTGTCAGCATTGTTTTACTTTTAGTTGATCGGTGTGACCCAAACGGGTTCACGGTAACTGGATTAGTGACACTCACCTTGGGTTGCACTGCTACACTTGCTATAAAATCCAAGTATTGCTTTTCGAAGACCTATGAACACGTTTAGGTCTTAAGTATTAGTTTTGTGTCTAATCTTTACTTAACGTCACTATGGCCCATAACATAGCACGTTGGAACTATGACTCGACATACAGACACACGACACCGATGGTTGATCATAAACAAGGGTTCACATTCATCAGAAATCAAAGCATATATCGTCATGGCATAACATTCAAGCAAATTGCACAAGTTTGGGTTCTGGTCTCAGTTTCGCTAGCAGTTTCGCTAGTCAGTTTCGCTGTGTGCACGGGCAGCACTTTCGCTAGGCAATACCCGATGACACAGTTTCGCTAGGCTAGTTTCGCTCGAAACTGTTGACACAGTTTCGCTAGCCTAGTTTCGCCCGAAACTGGTTTGAACTTTCGTTCAGGGAATTTCGCTCGGTAGTTTCGCTCGAGCTGGTCTGGTTGGTTTACCCGGCGACACTGCAGTTTCGCTGCATAGTGTCGCTGGAAGGAGATATACATAGTTTCGCTGGACAGTTTCGCCCAGAGAACACCACAGTTTCGCTGGTCGCGAAAAAAAAATACGGATCAGCCTAAAAATCAACCTAACAGCTTCCATTTTACATGCAATTCATTATCTAGCATACATAACCCTTTACCAACATAAAACAGTAAGCTTTAACACCATAATCATGCATTTTCATCATCAAATCACCAAAAACACCAAAAAGTCCATTTTCACATATTTTGACCTAGATCTACCTAGATCTCTAACATGGACGAATTTAGCACGTAAAGTTAGCAACTTTATGATAGATCTAGCATTCCTAAGCATCCAGAATACAAACATAACAACTTTCATGAAGGTTTGATCATACTTTATTGAAAATACATAAAACATGCACAAACTAGGGTTTCTTGAATCTTATGGGTTTGTTGATGATGATGTGCTAGCTGGTAAGGTCTCCTAGATGGTCAGATGGTAGTTGGATTCTTTCAGAAATCGTTAGAGAGCAGAGTGTGTGTGTTTGTGTGCAATGAGGCAAATGGTAGAAACTAGGGTTTATTAAGATCTTTTATATCAGGAGCTAGTTTCGCTGGCAGTTTCGCTGGCCAGCGAAACTGGCTCTGATTATGAGAAAATCAGGCAGTTTAGCTAACTACCGGGCGACACTATAGTTTCGCTCGGTAGTTTCGCTGGAAACCTAAAATATACAATTTGTCACATAATCAAGGATTTACAATTTGTCATGCTATTCGTAATGTTAAATCATGCATTTAAATCACATTGCACATAATGACAATAAACAAATGTACGCATAACATGTATGGGCGGGTTTGGTGATCAACCAAAGGACGTGGACGTATTCGGCCTAGTTAAGCATTAGTTACTAAGTTAACACTTATAACGTAACTAACGGATTTGTCTAACGGAAGTAAACCTTGAAATTCTCGGATGTCACAAGAGTGGTCAACCGTAAAAGGTTGGTGGTGAGGTCATCTCCCTCTAGTGAGATCCCTAGATATTGTTGTCAAAGTGTTTCTTTTATTTCTGGATCCCACCTGTAATTTTCTCCAAAAACTACCTCGTCACTGAGTGGTAAACCCCATAAAATTTGAACATCCTCTAGGGTTACTGTCGCTTCACAGAACGGAAAATGAAAGGTGTGAGTTTCAGGAAGCCACCGCTCCACCAGTGATGTTACGAGATGGTTATCTACCTTCTCGTAATAGCATTCTAAAACGCTGCCAAACCCAGCAGTCTTGATGCATTTCATCAACTTATCCGGGAACTCCTTATCTGATAGTTTTTTCACCAAGAATTTCCAAATTTTTTTATCAGCACGTCTTGGAACTAGAGGATCATCAGTAAAATTTTATGAGTAATATAAATGGTGGGCTCGATGATGAGTACCCGAAAACAACAATTCTTGATTTTGAGGACCAGGATAAATTTGTGACTGATCCATCGGGTGTTTTTAGAGTTTAGAGAAAAAAAAGAAGTAGTGAATGAGAATTGGGAGTGAAATCTGGAATTGGTGAAATCTGTATTTTTTGAAAGAGGTTGAATGAGATTTGAAAGTGTGTGTGATTGTGAAATCATGAAACTTTATTTAAAGAGGGACATGCATACATACAACAAATTTGAAAGTGATTGTGCATGTGATATTTTTTTTGAACGGCAAATTTGGATCACTGACGGGGACATTTTTGTTGCAGGCTTTATTTAAAGAGTGCAGACTTTTAATTTTTTGTATTTTAATGGCATGCATGGAGTTAAATTGGACTCACTTTGTTTGGTTTCTTGATGCATGCGTCCGAAAATAAAGAGGTGAAGTGACTGGTCCTGCAAATCGTGGTTCCCAACCACGTTTTAGGGTGAAAAAACGAATCTCGTGGGTAGCAACCACGAGTTGGCCCATTTTTCTGAAGATTCTGCAGGACGATACACCGAGCCTCAATCCAAGCCTCAATCTCGCGGTTCACAATCACGGTTTCCTATATCTCGTGGTTACCAACCACGTTTTCACCATTTTTGTAAAAAAAAAATACAGGTTTTATTTTTCAAAGAATTTTATTAGAAAGTATTATTTATGAAAAAAATTCCATTAGACTAGAATCCACTACGTATATCATGACACATTAGATACGAACTGCTATGTGATGACGTGATGATCAAATGTTATGCAAAAATGACTTTGAAACCTTTTTATACCGAAAATCGATTGTCCGCCATAGTAAAAAATGACTAAAGGTGTGACACTGTGACTTGTGTCCAAGCTACTCTAACAAACACGAATCTTATACTTCATACTTGTTTAAACAAAAAACCAATAATTGATTTTCAGCAAATGAATTTGAAACCTTTTTATACTGAAAATCGATTGTCCGCAACCTCATCATGATATATTTGTTGATTATTTTTCGAGATTGAAAAATAAAATGGATTTAATTAATAATTGTATATATATTTATTATATTTTTAAGCATACATTGTAACGTAAAAGCATAAGCAGATTAATTTTCAAACTATAAAATAAGGAGGAAAATTTTCAAACGGTTACAAAATTCTTGTACTCACAGGATCATTCTGATTATAATAAGTAGGAAAATTTCAAATGGTTCTAGTTAGTTATTGATTAAGCATACCTTAGTGTCAAATATAACAAAAAGTTTAGATTATTTTGATTATAATATAACAATCTAAAAATATTTATTTGCATTGAATATAAACTTAAATAGGACGACTTTCAACCGATATGACTTTATATTTTTTTTTACTATCTTCGTTTAATTTTTAACCATTTGACTATTTTGAGATAAAACATAAACCAAGTCATATTGTTTATAAGAAAATGGGTTGACGCTGTCACATCAACAAAACATATATAAACAAATAAAAGGGCTAAAAATAAATCATGATATAAACTCACTAGAAAGAAAGCCTCAAGTGTCAAAAGTTACATAACAAAATTAAAAGAAATAACAACCAGAAAGCCATTACAAGAATTACGAGTTCTAAACCACATTAATTTACGAGTTCTCAACCCAAAGACCCGATGCACTATACCACAAACACAACATGATCTAACCGACATCCAATACCTTTCCACTCCATCTTAAACTGTGAATAAGCGAAACATTTATGTTAATTGTAATTTCAATATGACCCTTCAACACATCAATTAACCGAAAACTATCTTTTTTATTATCATTATTTCTTCATATATTTAAATCAACAAGGAACAATTCTGTCAATTTGCATAACCGATTAAGAGAGAATGATCCTTGAATAATTCCGCCGCAACTTTTTGTAATGCCCATTATTTTCCATTTGTATACAAATGTTATCATTTACTCAACCTAGGTAGTTGAGCCATGGAAAGCTGAAATCATGAACTTCTGTTTCACCTTTAGATTATTTGACTTGCGTATTTATTGATCCTTTGAAACTGTCTTGTCCGATAAAAACGTCCCCAAATAAAGCTTGATGTCATCCTTGGTTGTGACAATATCCTGATCTGAATCAACAGAATTAACAATATTATTAACCACGAAGACTTCCACTAACGGAGGCGTAGCGAAGTAACGAACACCATCGAGAACCGAAGAAACATGTTCTCCTTCATCAGGTTTAGATAAGGATGAATTTGAAGACCACCATCCCCAATTTTAACCTCATTCTCTTTCATAGCTAGCATGATCCTCTCCCAATGTTCTTTCTTCTTTGTTATTTCTAGAAGCCAAGTTTTTACTAATCCTGTAACATTTTCCTCCTTTTCTACGTCTTCAATAGCCTTATAAATAGAAAATGGGTCGTCCAATTCTTCGTTTGAGTATAAGAAACTAGATAAAACGATTAAAAATACAAACCGACCCAAAAGAGCGACCCATAAAAACCAACATACAAAAAGAAAGAAATAGAGAAAGAAACCCACATGAAATAAAACAAAAATGAATGCCCGAAGTAAACAAAACGAGAACCACATTCCAAGGACCAACCCAGAGACCCGATGCACTATACCACAAACGCAACGCAATGTGACCTAACCGACATCTAGTATCTTCCCACTACATCTTGAACTGTGGATAAGCGAAACATTTATGTTACTTATAATTTCTATCTGGCCCTTCAATACATCAGTTAACCGAATAATATTTTTTTAGTTGTTTAATTGGTCTCTATAGTTTTAAATCAATAGGGAAGAATTCGGTCCATTTGCACAGTTGATTAAGAGAGAACGGTCCTTGAATAATTCTGGTGACTTTTTCTAATGCCAATTATGTTCTGATTGTAAAACTTTATCTTTCACTGGACCTACGTAGTCGAGCCATAAATAGCTCGTATCATTGTTGTAAAATCTAGTTTATCATTTCTAAAACAACACATATACATGTTTATATGACTTTCATGAATCTTTATTTAAAACTGATATTTATTAAACGACATACAAAGTTACAAAGATCACATATTTTTTTTTGAATGGCAATAGTCGACTGGCTGTCACGTCCTTAAAGCGAAGCTCATACAAAGATCACACACACACACACACACACACACATATATATATATATATATATATATATATATACTAGGTTTTGTTATTTTCTATGTAGCGGTTAATAATTTCCGTAGCACTCATAAATGGATACATGGTAACAATACTACCATACGCGTTTACAACTTCTTCACTTGCCTCATATTCAATCGTAAGTCTTGCGATGCAGGCGTCCTCTTCTTTATCTATCAACTCTAGTCGAATCCTAAAAGCTGTAAATCCCAAGTCAATATACCATCCTTCAATCATTTCAACTTCCCTCATCTTTTTCTCATGATCAATCATTGTAAACCTCTCCTTGTACGGCAAGAACGTTGATACACCTGAAGATTTGTATGAATACTTTCATATATCCGCTCAGAACTCGATATAATATCATATTTATTCATCATGATATGGAATAAGATTATTAGCAAACTATGACATTTTCATAAGGGTCTGCTATACACATATATTCTAACCTCACACTATCTTGGACGGTCGTCCAGCCGCTCAAACTTTAACTTTTTTAACGTTAAACAAATCAAAGATTGACTTGGTTAAACGTTGAATAATCCGAAGTTTGACCAGCTAGACGGCTGCGTCCAAGAGTGTGTGGGAATAGCGACTTAAAAGAAAGTGATGTGTGTATAGCAACACCCTTTTATTATCATCCTCTAACGTAGGTGTTTTTTTTTAATCACCTTGAATGATGTAAATAAGAAACAAATAATGAAAGGAGACAAGCTTTACATACCAGGACAAGGCTTAATTTCGACGACAGTGCCTACACTGCTGCCATCTCCTTCCAAGATGGCAACACTGGAAAGATGGCCAAGCTCGGCTCGTATGATCATTCCAACCTTAGGTGAACAGTAGACCTCCCATGCTTCCCTTATCGACGCCTTCACTTCCATGTCCTTCGATATCTTTCCGAACATCTTCTTTCTTTATCAGAACCTGGTGTTTATTGCTTAATAAAAGTGTGTGTTTCTCGAATATTTATACAAGTATATAGTTCTAGTATTATAAGTGAGAATGATACTTCTTTGCAAATATTTTATAGTGTTGGGGCGACATAAAAAGACAAGTGAAGTGTTACACAGAATAATAATTTTGGTTGCTGGGCATCTACATCTACTTTGGAGCATGGACGGCCATTCGAATTTGTCATATTGTATATACAACAATTAGTAATCACTAATCACTATATATATATATATATATATATATATATATATATATATATATATATATATCACATGTGAAAGTTTCTAACTAATGAGAAAAAAGAAAAAAAAGAAAAAAGAAAATTAATCACAACCATTAGATCAAGAGATCCAATGGTGAAAAAGGGTGTCTACCTGTACTTTTCACTATATATATATATATATATATATATATATATATATATATATATATATATATATGTGTATAGATATTAATGTTTCGATTGTTTTAACTTTAAAAATATGTTTTTTTCAATCATAGATTTTTTTCTTTCTTTTTTGAACGCCATTTGGAACTAGCCAATATCCGAGTGAGTCTTGCTGATACATGATTGCAACTGTTCATACTAGATTTGACATTCCAATCTCATCAATAAACACCATCAAAGAGAAAACTCTAACACGTTTGAAATACCCTTTTGAAAGAGTTTTTGAACTTCACACCTCAAGAAAATATTTGCAATAATGGACTTTTGTTGTTAAAATGCTCCCCTTATATTTTGCACAACTTTCACTTCCTACGTACAAATGGTTAGTGGAAATCAATATCTATTGATGAAAAAGAAAAAGTAAAGAAAAAGAACTCAGTGCAATGTTGGCGGTGCATAATTATAGCAGGGGGACTGCTTTAGACACCTGAAGATTTAGTTCTGGACACCGGTTAATACAGCCTGTATAGGTCAATACAGGTTGTATAAGCTGGTCAACGCAATAAATGCTAATTTATACAATGTGTATATCGCAATACAGGCTGTATCGGGTCGGTGTTTAAAGAAAAATGTCAGGTTGGGAATGTTTGTCTTGTCAGATATGAATGTTTTGGGGATAAACGCCTGAGAGTGTTCGTAAACCCTATACAACCTGTATAGCACTATACGAGCTGTAAAACCTGGTTTTTCTTCAAATTTTTTTTTAAAGCATTAGTTTTATTTCAATTAACTTCTTTAGTGTTTTCATGTCGAAAAACTAACAGGACATAATTTTTAAATTTTTTGTGTCAATTTTTTTATACATGTGTATTAGCCTATTTTTTTCATGTCGAAAAACTAACAGGACGGTATGTTTAAATTTTTTTTTATCAATTTTGGATATGTATATTTGTTTAACTTAAATTTTTTTAAAATATAAACGTTTTTTCCGTATGCGCCGGACATGTATATTACAACCAAACATTAAAAATCATAACAAACGACTTGTATGTTGTAATCCAGGTCGTATAAGTTGCAGACAAAAAAAATCCAATCATCATTGGTTCTGGTAGTGGTACGAGGTATCAAACGACCTGTATTGTATTATACAGGTAGTATAAGTTCAATCATTAGTAGTGTCATCATTTGTTGCAATCATTAGTAATCATTAGTAGTCAGCGTATACGGCCTGTATCGTGCTATACAGGTTGGTCCTGAGTTGTAATTAATGCTGAGAGAGTGTAATACGACCTGTATCGTGCTATACAGGTCGTATGTTGCGGTGTCCAGAAAATTTCTTTGGGTGTCTAGAGAAAGGGGCTTATAGCAGATGTTAAGGGAAACTATTTTTTTGATTGGAACGGCAGATTTGTATTAACAGAATTGGCTAAGTTAGTCAAAGTCAAAAACAAAATGAACAATTACATAAAAAGAAGTGGGTTTATAAATCATTCTGTTCAAGTTACACGACATTTCCTATTTCTATTAGAGTATCAAAAATAGAAAAATAAAACAATGTTATCAAATAAATCACCGTTCCTTATCTTTGAGGGAATAAAGAAAAAGTCATTGCGTAAACGCCTAATAACCCACCAAGTCGTGAAGCAAATAATCTCAATGAGCTTTTTCTTCCCCTTGTTTAGATTCGAACCCTCAATCATCTCCATAAGAACTTTCGGAGGCAAAGAAACAATGTAATCGACATCTAACCACTTCGCGATCAAATCCCAAATCTTACCCGCGACGAACACGAGCCATACACATAGTTCACAGATTCAATAGTAGCCTAACAAATGGGACAAGCAATACACGGAATATCAAGCCCTCCTCTACTAAGGTTCAATCGGGTTAGGAGACGATCTAACAACATTCTCCAGGAAAGAATATTCACTTTTTAAAAAAAAAAACCTATTCCATCTCGTAGCCCATTCGGTCGAAGACAAAGTATTCTGGTCAATAGCTTTTCAGATCAACTTAACACGGAATTCATTCTCACCCTCGGAGTTCCACTCCCAAGCGTCCTCTTCAATTAATAGAGCTACGGAAGAGACGGGAGGCGTAAGGTCGTTAAAATCCGTAGCTTCACGCTCTCCCCTCAACAAACGACACCAATTACAGTTCGATAAACCCACTTTTTCATGAATATTACAATCTTTCTCCTCCTCCAACCGGTAAAATCTATTAAAACGGAAAGCAAGGTTTGAATCACCTAAACACATATCTTTCCAAAAAAGAGTAGCAGACCCATTCCCAATTTTTCTACGTATAGATGATAAAGGAATAATGTTTTTCTCATGAAGACAAGAAACCGTTTTGCAAATCCCTTTCCAAATCCCACCACTAATTAGACCATGCTTCTATCCGTGAATCCGACTAATTACTTTCGCCCACATCACATCTTTGTTATGAAAAAATCTTCATCTCCATTATAAATGAGAGCCAAGTTCATAGCACTTAAACTACCAAAACCTAACCCTCCAAATTCTTTATCCGTTAAGATGAGTTTCCAATTCACCCACGCCATTTTTTTAGCCGAAGCATCCCCTCCCAAAAAAAACTTCCACGTCCAATCCCAATAGACCTAAAATCAGACAACCCTTCATCCAATCCCAATAGACCCATCCTCAAAGAATTGGCTCATAATATTAAAGAAATCCTCTTCAAATAAATCCTAACATTTTTTAAAGAACCGAAAATTAAAGCCATCCGGCCTCGGGGCCCTGTCACTACCACAATCCCATACAGCCGCTTTAAATTCCTGTTTAGAGAATGGAACGACCAACGCCAAACTGTCCCTATCCGACAACCGATTAATGTTAGAACATTCCATCTCGGGCCGCCATACCAGACTATTTTGAAACTTGTCCCTGAAAAAACCTCCACACCTCTTTCTTAACTTTCATCGAATCCGACAACTAGTTACCCCCGACCTTAATCCCATTAATTCTGCTAGCAACCAAATTACTATTAAGCATACTATGGAAGAATCCCGAATTCTCATCGTCATCGATCGCCCATCTAATTTTAGCCTTCTGCTTTATGTCCTCTATTAAGATGTTTTCCAGCTCTAGGAGACGACATTTAGCCTGGTCCCACATTTCAACCTCCGAGAGCTAAGAGGCCTAGTAACAGCAACAACCTTCAAAATATGGCAAACATCAAAGGCCTCCCGCCTATCTTTCTCCTCCACCATTTTAACCCCTTCCCTCCAGCTCTTTAACACCTTTTTTAGCCATTTTAGTTTCTCCAGAAGAAGACAGTTGATAGCAGATGTCGTGGTCCACTTCAAAAGCCTAAATAACCTAGGTAGCTAGGGTAAGTCAGGTATCGTATCCACGAAGAGCATGTGGTTAGTGTTACAGGTTTATTTGATTATCTAACTAAATTAAACTAAAAAAACTAAAAAGTGTAAAAGTTGATTTTGCTTTTTTAATAGAAAATAATAACAAAAATAACTATGAGTTAAAAATATGATCACACCTAGGGTTCAGGTTTACAAAATCCTAACTATTCTTAATTATTTAACTAGGACATCCTTAAGGGGGACGGTGCGAAGGATTAGTCTGTGATAGCCCGAGTTCTAACTTAAGTGGTTATAACGTGCGAGTTATCGGGTTCATTCACAATTAAGGGTTGTGACGTGTGAGCTTTTTACAAAAACTAACCCAGACTCGATTTACCCACTAAACCGATCCTAGGGTACATAAACAATCAAGAACAATCAGAAAATTGACAGAACCCTACACCTAAGTATGATCACATAAAATTTAGCCAATCATGATAACAAAGAATTCAGACACTGTCACTACGAAATTCTCTATTAGCATTAACCAACTAAATATTAAGATTGTTATACAAATTAAAATATGAAAACTACTAAAAAGAAATCACCCCTTTCTCCAATGATTATGATCTTCGGACTCTTGTAAAAGTTCCTCGTGCGCAGCCTAGGGCTGGCACCCCTTCTGCCGTCAGCCTTCTGTCAAACTCCAAAATTGCAATCTGGTGCTACATTACATCATAAACGATGTGGGCTTCGACAAATTTATTAACAGCCCAATTTAGTTTGTAGCCCATGTTCTTTTTAATTATGCTCCAACCTGTTTTTCAATTTATTTCCTGTGCTTCACGAGAACAAACATAAACTTGCTTTAGTATTTATTTATTTATATTTTAATATTACCATTCAATTTAATATAAATCAACACTAACAATTCATGAAAGTAATCAAGAAGTTTGACTTATTAGCTCGTGTTTACTTAATAGTAACAATTCAATCTCCTTCTCATTCTAGCACACTAATTATAACAACCGATTAAGGCAATGCATTTTATACCTATACTGATGTATTTAGATCAAATTAATATTAAATAAAGTGTATCTATGCACCACTCATCAACAGTCGGCACGCACCCTAGCCGGAGCAATAAAATCCCCCAGACCCCCTTTAATGACATCATCAAATTCTGGGTGGCGCATCCAGGAAGAGAATATCTTGAAATACGGGGGTCTAAAATCAATGGCCTCTAATTTTAGCATGATAGGACAGTGGTCGGACCACCTTCGCGGGAGCACCGACGCCTAAGCCTTCGGGCCACGATCCTGAACCGCTTTACATACCAAAAAAAAAAAACGATCTAGCTTGCTGAAGCTTCAACTTTCCTTCCATATACGTACGTATAAGCCCCCTTCCCATACTGAACTCAAACAACCCACCAATCTCGATGAATCTATTGAACTTGTACCGCTAGACAGATTGAAGATGGAGAATTGTCTTTCAGAGGCCCATCAAACATCATTGAAATCCCCCGATGACTATATAGGCTCTCTCTAAAGCCTCCGTCAACATTTTAATTTTACCCAAAGCACCTTTTTTTCCTGGATACCCTGAGCATAATACACATTAGCAACATTTAATACGAGATCCACCCTAACCAACTTACCCGAAGTAATCAAGAAATTCTCGTCCTTAACAACCCTCAAAATACCAAATCGCGAGGAATCCCACGCACTTAAAATACCCCCAGATTTTCCTCGAGAGTTGACCCACGCGGCTTCACGTTTACCTCGACCATACATTTTTCCCAGAGGGAATCGATCCCCGTCTGGAGCCAGCGTTTCTTGGAGACAGATTAACGAAATACGATTATTCGATCTTAAGTGATTAACCCAGGTCAATTTCTTCTCCTCTCTAACCCCACAAAAATTTAGAGAGAAAGAGTAGATCCATTAAAAACCAGGAGATTTTTCCTCCATCACCACTCTTCTCACCTGGTCCTCTTGCCCTTAAAAGTTTACCTTGACAAACGCAGCGATTCAGATGGTATTTAAAACCTCATCCGCCAAAGCAATATCAGTGCGATCCAGGGAATTGAGCGACTGGTGGGGGGGGGACCTTAAGTTGCATCCCTTATTACCACCAGCGGACTGGTTATGAAAATTAGGAACATTGGCCCAAGGGGGTTACCCAGAATACGGGCCCAACTGAAGGGGGAAGAGCCCACACGGACAATCCCACAAGGGGGGGGGGGGGGGGCAACAAGATCCTGACCTGAAGACCGGACCACCCGATCCACACGTGACGAACTGTCACTAACCGTGTGGGTCCCAACAATCCCACCTTCTGCCCCCTGATACCCTCCTTCATCGTAGTCCGAGATCGCTGCCCCTCGAGAAGAGCACCCACCCCACACATTTTGCATCCATTCAACTTCTCAGTCCCACTCTTCGGCGACTGTTCCATACCCCGACCGACTGGGGACTCCACCGATTTCTCGTCGGAGCAGACTACCACCGAAGGAATCACCGGTTGGTCCGACCTACTTTCAAGACCAGCCTGACCATAGATAAAGTTTGGCGTCCAGTCCTCCTCCACCTCCGACACCCGACACCTGAACTTTTGGCCCTTCCAACAGAGAGTAACCGATTCACCTCCGACACCCGACACCTGAACTTTTGGCCCTTCCAACAGGGAGTGACCGATTTCTCAATACGGTCCATCAAAGCAGAGACTACCCTGATCGTTTTCCAAGAGGGATTAACGTCAAATGGGTCAACCCTAGATGAGTGAACAACTTCATCGAATAAACCACCAATCTTATCTATAACCTGGTGTCCCACAACAGGGGGGGGGGGGGGCTTTGAACCCGAAGCCATACCAATTGATCACTCTGGAAGGATTGTCCCTCCCATACACTGACTTTACAAAACCAATCAGATTTACGCAGGGAAGTCAGGAAATAAGCCTCCGTCGACACTTTCCTGGGCACTGAGATCACCACATGCATTCCCCCAATATACCTAATCCGGCACTCCGCCATACCTTCCTTTCCATTAGCACATGGAGGTTATTGAGTGTCCACAAGTCAATCACCCTCCCAATAAGAGACACCTCCCTCCAACACTCGAGTGCAGGAACATGTTACATCCCTCACCTCCACAACTTTCTCTAACACCTCGTTCGCGAGTTTACTTGGACACTCCCCTTTTTACAGATTTTTATTTTATTGATCAGTAATAATAATGTAATAAATTTTAATTTTAATGTAGTATACACAATAATCATCATTTCTTTATATTCATTTTATCAATTAACATTAATCAATAGATCCTATAATAATATAATAATAAAAATAAATAAACTTTCCCATTTCTATTTCTTAATTAATATTAATATAGAGATTCCCTCCCTTTTTTTCATTTTTATGATATTTTCAACTTTAGAGCATATATTAACTCATATTTCTTTTTCTATTGTTTCAATTGAGAGGAGAAAAAAAAAGGAAAGAAAATAGTGGAAAAGAAAAGAAAGGAAAAAGATAGATAACTTGCATTCTTTCATCGGGCAGTTTCTTTCATTAAGTAAACTTGGGAACAACAAGGTGTAAGGCCGGACGGAGTGGGCGGCGTGGGCGCCGCGGCGCCGAAATCTTCAGCGGCAAACACCGCCGCCGGTCGATCGGCATCGGCAAAAAATGCTTCGGAAATCTACTTCTTGCCGAACGGCATTCTCTCTTCCCCATAATTATCTAGCCGTTGAACGGCTATTAGATTAAAAAAACATTTCTTTTATTTTTTTCAATATATATATATACATACATTATCACTAATTCTACTCACTCTCACATTTCTCTCATCTATCATTCTCTCACATTTCTCTCATTTATCCTCCCACATATTATTCAAAATGGATCGGTTTCCATTCAACATACCCAACCTCCCAACCAGTTCTGAAGAATCATCGGACTCTAACGATGAATATACTAATTTCCTCGAATTAGTTGTAGCGGCCCACGAGCAACAAATACATCGGCCGCCACAACAAAGACAATATGTTTACCGACAACGTATCGAAGCTAGAGACCGACTTATGAGACACTACTTCGATGAGGATTCGGTCTACAACGAGGAGGTGTTTAACGATAGGTTTCGGATGTCGAAACGATTATTTTTAAAGATAGTTGCCGACGTCCAAGAGCACAACAATTACTTCGCAGAGGGGATGGACGCCCGAGGAAAAGAAAGCTTCACGGCTATACACAAATGCACATCCGCCATTCGCCAACTCGCATCAGGTAACGTTCCTGATGAATACGATGAATACCTAGCTATGGCCGAGAGAACCTCACGTGAAACACTTGATCATTTTGTTACATCTGTTTGTCTATTATATAAAGATGAGTTTTTACGTGCCCCAACTAGCCACGATATTGCACTTTTATATCAGGCACACGGATCGTATCATGGTTTGCCCGGCATGTTAGGCAGTATTGACTGCACGCACTGGGACTGGAGAAATTGCCCAAAACAATATCGAGGGCAGTTTCATCGGGGTGACCACAAGTACCCAACCATCATGCTTGAAGCCATAGCATCACAGGATCGTTGGTGTTGGCACGCGTTCTTTGGTGTTGCAGGTTCAAACAATGATATCAATGTTTTGAACCAATCGCCATTGTTTACTAATGAGATGCACGGGATTGCTCCAAGGTGTCCATTTGTTGTTAACGGTCGTCAATACAAGAGGGGATACTACCTTGCAGACGGTATCTACCCAACTTG
The DNA here is from genome assembly GCA_039602395.1 of Deinandra increscens subsp. villosa. Taxonomy (NCBI): domain Eukaryota; kingdom Viridiplantae; phylum Streptophyta; class Magnoliopsida; order Asterales; family Asteraceae; genus Deinandra; species Deinandra increscens. The sequence continues at coordinate 7,702,942 of JBCNJP010000020.1, forward strand.
GTCCACCTTTGTGAAGGCATATAATCATCCGGTTGATCTAATTGACAAAAGATTCAACAAGCTTCAAAAGGCGGCAAGACAGGACGTCGAACGCTTTTTTGGTACCTTGAAAGGTAAGTGGAGGATACTCCTACGGGGTGCCCGAGCAATGACAAGAGAGAAAGTTGCAAGAATCATATATGCGGTAATTATTTTAAACAACATGATTCTAAAGGATGAAGGGAAAGCAATATCACCAGTGCATATCAGAGACCCTCCCGTTAATGTGAACGTTGATCCGAATATCATTTCGGAGTTACGAGATGCGGAGACACACTTCCAACTTCGACATGATATCAAGATGCACATTGAAGAGAACGTCGAGGTTGTTTTAACGGAGGCGGAAGTTGAGGAGTAGTTTTTTTTTATTGTATTGTATTGTCTTTTTATTTTAATTGATGTAATGTATTTTTTTATTTTAATGTAATGTCTTTTTTTTAATAAATGTAGTGTTTTTATAAAATAAATATAGTGTTTTAAAATTAATTACAATATAAAAATAACTCAAAACATTAAAATATATTAACCTACAATTCTTCATAATCCTAACCACTCCCTCTCAAAATCCTTCAAAATTCTTCAAAATTCTTTTTTTTCTCTTTCCTGCGTGACGCTCTCCTATTGCCTACAACCCATTCTTTAAAATCCTAAAAATTCTACCACCCCCTCCCTAACCACCCTTCTTTCTTCTTCTTGTTACCCGGAGCAGGGGAGATCTCCACCGGTTTAGCTGATCTGTCATGTCTTTCCAAGTTAACCGAGAGGATCTTTCCAGGAGGAGCTTATCATTAACATCTTGAATTTTGACGAACCCAAAGCGCTCAACAATCTTGGTTCTTTTCTTCGAGATAAAACCATCGACCACATTTCCAAACCTTCGGCACTCCTCCCACAAGCGGTTCACACTTCACAGAACAGCCCTCCGGAATGTTCGAAATGAAGTACGACGTCGCATTCCTCCACGCTCTCCACTTTCCGGTAGGCCTGTCGGACACCCTTTTCTTCCGTCTTTGCACCGCCTGACTCTTCGTTTCTCTCCATGGTACTTTACCTTTTACATGATACATTACATTAATATATCTATTCTATAAACCCCCCTGATCCTTTATTTGATTCAATCGATGAGACTCTTCAATATATTTCTTTCTTGGTAGTTCTTTTTCAACTTCATGTCCCAAGAAACTCAGCGGTTTCGAAATTTGTCTTCAATCTGAGATTCCTTTGCAACCGAAATGATTATGATGATGAGTTCGTTTTGTTCTTCAAATGTCGCAACAGCTAGCTAATTGAGGATTAGTATCTGGTAATTCTCCAAAGATCTTGTTCTTCTTCTTCCATTTCTTGAAATTCTCGCTACCGCATTTCCAAATGGTTTTTGATTTCTGTTCTTTGTCACGTAACCGCATCTTCTGAATTTCATTTCTGAATGTATTTGATTTTCTTTGTGTTTCACGTAACCGCGTATATGGATTTTGTTGAGGAGTTTGATTTCGCAAACGTGAATAGTTTCTGATTTGAGTAATCGCAACCGCGAATTGATTTCTGGGATTTGGGGATTTTGGAATTAGGGTTCTTCGCAACCGCGAAGGGGATTTGGGATTTTTCTGGAATTCGATTCTTCCTGCAACGAATTTGATTGTGAAATTCCTAAGAGCAACCGCTCTGATACCAAATGTGATCTTGATTCACAGGTTTGGATCAAATTCAGTCCAGGAATTTCATATGAATTAGATGAACAAGTGTTTACAAATCGTTTTGTACAAATGATACAAGATCGTAACCTTACAAATGAAATATACTAATCTAACTCAACTCTGTGAATTGACTAAATTTAATCCAACAGTTATATATTTCTCTACATGTTTGGATATTATAACTGAACTCACATTTCTGCATTAATCTAATCCTTTTGACCATTCTGTTTTTATTAATTTGATCCTTAAAATGAAGATGTCTATTTTATTCGGTGTTGCCCAGATGAATCTTGGAATCATATTAAGCTACTTCAACTCAATATTCTTCAAAAACTCATTGGATATCAGGTATGTATCTTATGATTCGCCATTTATTAAACTATTGTCATCTATCAAAGTTGAATTAACACTTTAACTTCTTATGCACATTCATTAACACTTATATAACTCATAACTGTAAATAGTACCTTTTCTTTCTCTTCACTCTTCATCCACGTTATCTTAATAGTACTATCGTCTCGTCATCTTGATTAATATATTATCAGAATGCAAAACTAATGGTCTCATCCCTTGATAATTTTTAAAGATTTCAAGGTCGTGCATATGGGATTCTTAGGTCAATCTGAGATAGATATGGATTTTGAGCCCGATTCTGTAAGGATAGCATGAGGAGGAATGTAATTTCAGTGAGGTTTTTGTACATCAAATGATACATTCTTTTGAGTTTCTAATACTGCTTCATACCTTTGATTATGGGCTTTGAGGTACAACATTTATTGACCTTAGTTAAGAACAATATGCATTTATTACTTACCATGTTTTAACTGATAGTTCAAATTTATTACAGCTTAGCTCACTCAGAATCGTCCACCGTATTCTATGAGAAAGTCCTTCTCCTTGCCTGGGGGTAAGTTTCTTCTTTCTTTTGCTTTTTAGAGCTCTGCGAACCCGTTTTGTAGGTGGGTTGATTACGGGTCACACCTAAACACGTTTTGTCCAATTTTAGTTTTTCCCCTTTTTAATAAAGAAACAGTAAAATAATAATCTTAAATTGTTGACTAAAATAATTTCGGAGGTTTAGGCATTCTAAATTCAAGTTTCCTGACCCATTTGACATATTCGATTCATTTGACCTTTTATTTCCTCTCAGCTAACTTTTATGAATTTACAAGTTTGACCCGTTTGGGCATTAATTTCGTGATTCAGAATAAATAATCTGATTTTTTCGGAAGGTATAATTACGTAAAATTGCAACATGATTTCATACACACTTCATTTCTACCAATCACAGCAATATACTTTCATTTCTTTATCACTAATAGGAAATTATATGCAATCTACCACATGGTTCCTATAACGGGTAAACATGAAAATCATATGTAAATTTCACTAATAGGAAATTATGAATGCAATCTACCACATGGCCCTTTTCTATATATGACTTATATCAAAAATTTTGATGCTAGCAGCTGCTTTGTGTGAGAAACATTAACATGTTTTTATATCCTGCATAAATTTGTTAATATGTTCTGTTGTCTTTGGTTTTTATATTGTCTTTGGTTTTTATATTGTCTTAGGTTAGCCTATAGAATAATACTATAGATTAATACTTTGCCTGCAATGGTTTTTCATTTTTACTACTCTTGGTATTCAAACCCTATACTCTTTCTGGACTTGTATATTATTGCTTGCTGTTATATATAAGATTTTTTTTTATCTCTTTGCAGCTGGATTTTTTTCTCTCTATGATTTGGCACGGCTTTCCTATTTTTAGCAATCATCGGTTGCATTATAAGTCTTGGAAGGTCTTTGCTATTAAAACTTCAGATCACAGTTGTATGTCTTATTTTCTTTCAAGTCTTTATAGTTTATATTTTCAATGTGTTCGACCTATATATTTCTTCAGTTAACCACTTACGAGTTAATTTTTTCATTATTGGCACCTTATAGGTTGCTGTAACATTGTAAGGGATCCTTGACAGAGTTTGCTTCCGCAATAATCTGCATTTATTGAATCTCTTGTTGTAAGTTCATTCCTTTACTTCTTAAACATCACTATAGTGGCTTATCACATCCATATACATCAAACTTTAATTACTAAGCTTGTGGAATTCATCAACTTTTAATGGTTAACCTTTTTAATAGAAAACCATCAAGTGTTTTAATTCATTTTCTAGTGTTCATTTTTACTTGATTCTAATATGATAGGAAACTCATTATTTCATTGTTTATACTTTTCAAAGCAACATATTATATCATCATTTCATCCTACTTGCATGTCAACTTTTACTCTTGATTTCTCTTCAATCCTATTTTTTTTTTTTCAAAGCTACTGGATTTTAAGCTTGTAATATCTATAGAAATTATTTCTTTACTCATTTTATTTGTTAATGTTTTGGCAATATATTTACTTTTAAGTACCTCACACTTCTTCCTTTGCTTTAATTACCTCACTCATGCCTACCATCACATCCATTTACCTCAAACTACAATGTTGTAATATGTTTTTAATCATCATTAAACTTTCTGTACTTAAAAAAAAAATGATCTCATCTTTTTTCACCAATTACTAGTCCGTCCACTTTTTCTTGGGAACCTCTGTAGAACTTTTTTCAAGGATTTTAATATTTTACAAGCTATTTTTTTGGTTCATGTTTTAATAGTACTTTTCTTTTCTTACATTAAAGTCATTTACACCTATTACTTTGCACAACCGTTCTATTCCTTTTTCTTGTATGCTTGAGTCTTTTTAACAATTCAAATCTTTTCTAACTTTGTGAAAATCATTTGTAAAGCGTTAAGTTGCATTACCAAATTCAGTTTTTTTACTCTACACCTCTTACATTGCACAACTGTTCTATTCCTTTTTCTTGTATGCTTAAGTCTTGTGAATGATTCAAACCTTTTCTAACCTTGTGAAAATCATTTGTAAAGCGTTAAATTGCAGCCTTTTGTTTCAGTTCCTAATGATTTAGACAATAAAATTCATACGATTTAAAAATACGACGCTTTTTAGAGTAATCACATGTTCTGATCTTGTTTACACCATTTTTACTCCAATTTGATTTCTGCTCATCCTCAACTTGATATTTAACTTTTATGCTATGTAGAATTAGTTGCTTTATTTTACTAGTCAATTTGTTTTTTAAGATTTTGAAGACGTATTGTTTTGTCTAACCTAAAACCTAAAGCTTAATAGTGTAAGTGTTCAATAAATATGGACTCTGTCAGTGGAAATTCTTGTTTGCAAGTTCTAGGATTCTTAGCACAAAGTTAAAAGTGGAAATTCTTGTTTGCAAGTTCTAGGATTCTTAGCACAAAGTTAAAAGTATTCGTAAGAGCCCAAATGCCAAGCTTTTACTTGTGCTTGGTAGAGTTTATCTAATAAATGTTAACTTTCCTTGACAACTTAAACTTGTTGGATAAAATTGTATTCGCAACCATCTTTAGTGTTGCATGCTAGGTGAAACGATATTTGACATCTCTATGTTTTGCTTTAATACTCATTTTTTGCCTTTTGTTTATTGGTGATATAAGTGAAACGTTACCCTTACAAAGTGTTTTTTTTTTCTCCCTCAATAGTATGCTTTGCATATGTTTGCTTTCCAATTGCTGTAAAAAGTTTGCAAATGTAGCGTTTTGTCCATTGAATCTAAAATTTTATGTTATGTGTTTGTATTTTCCTTTAGACCTAAGAAAGAAGATGATCTTCACGGTACAATAAGAAATAAACCAAAAGTAATATAGATAAATTCGTCAAAGATTAATCAATAAGAAGGTACAATAAGAAATAAAACCAAAAGTAATATAGATAAATTCGTCAAAGATTAATCAATAAGAAGTAACCGTCTTCATAGTACATGAATAATGAGTAGAAACTACATAGTATGGTATGATAAATCAATCAAAGATTAATCAATAAAGAGTAGCCGTCGGCATAGTTCAACCATAAGATTAGGACTTTAAGCTCGAGTTATTAAGGCCTTTGTGATTAGAAATTCTTGGTTGCAAATTCTAGGATTCTTAGCATAAGGTTGAAAGCTTTTGTTAGAGCCCAATGCTAATAAAGCCTTAGACGTATAATAATAATGCTTATAAAAAGAAAATAAGGCCCATAAAGCCAAAGGCCCTTAGAGACTAAGACCTATAAAGCCGAACGGCTAAGGCCTATAAAGTTTTAGCCGATGGCCTAAACTATAAAGCCTCTGGCCTCAACCGGAAAGTCTATGATCTAAAGCCTAAGGCCGAATGCCAACACCTTAAAGCCTATAATAATACTAAGGTCGATAAAGGTAAAGGCCCATAAAGCCTATAAGACTGATAAAACTGAACGATTGATGACCTGTCGTTGGGGTCATGCAAAAATTAACCTAACTTTACCTATAGACAGGGTAAGTCGGGTGTCGAATCCACGAGGAGCATGTGGTTAGATTTGCAGGTTTGTTTGATTATTAATACTAAACTTAATTTAAAATTAAAATTCAACTTGATTTGATAAAAAATAAAATAAAAACAAGGCAGCCCCTCCAGGTTTCAGGTTCTAGGTTAACACAAAATTCAGTTAATTAATTGGAAACCACATAGACATAGTTCTGGAAATTAGTTAAAGTAGTGATCAAAACAGATTTTTGTCATCAAACCATGTCAACCACCTAATTTGTAAGTGTCAATTCAACCCCCTTTAGTCACCCAACCCGCTCTAGGTTTTGTCATCAACCGAACGTAATTGTAAAGAGATGACTCAAAACACATACATATTATTTAAATTAACTAATGCATCAATCAAATTTAAATGTTTGTCATCACAGATAAAATAAGATCCAATATATAAACCAAACTGAAATAAGTGTAAACCTATATGAACCATCCATCTGGAGGAAACTACAAAAGATTTAGCCAATAATCATAACGAATAAATCTAATACTGTCACTACAAGATTCATCGTTAAGTAATCAACTAAATATTCAATCACACCGATAAAATTTAATAATAAACTGAATAAAAACAAACCAAACTTGATCCGTTCCTTGAACACTCGAACCACCGATACTCAAATTGCGTTCACAGCCAAAGAAGAAGCTGCCGTTTCTCTCTCTCTGCCGTCCGTAAATAGCAGCCAAAGGCTGCGTTCTTTTTCCTCCCCCCGATTGCTCTCGAATTGTTGCTTTTTATTCCCCTCTCATGCGACGTGGGCCCAAGTCATATGAACTGTGAATTAACTCAAATTGTCACTCGGCTCTTTAGTTTGCTATATGCGATTGGGCCAAGCCCAATTTCTGATTTACTTCTTGTCTACAGCATCTCGCACCACAATTTGGAATTTAAAGTAATGACCAAATTATCATCTATTTTCTTTTTCCTTTTATTTTACAATCCAAATTACTCCATCATGGCAACATGAAATGAAACCCACGTTTTTGCTATAACCTGCAATTTACAAGAATATATAAAATAGCCACTAATTCCATAACAATTTATAAAAATAAGATAGCTTGGAATCAACTTAATCATAACAAAATAAACTCATTTTCATCTCGACACACTACTTATCAAAACCGGATTAAACCACTAGATTTTATACCCAACTCGGTGTGTTTAAGTGATTATCAATATATAAATAAAATGAACATTACACCACTCTAAACGTCACGATTTATAACATTTAAGCTCAAAGCACAAGAAACACAAAACATAGGAAATATAATGAGAATTAATATATTATAACTAATAAAAATGTAGAATTAAATATATAAAAGTGTTACAAAATATATTCTCATCAACGATCGAGGTCTATAAAGCCTTATTCGAAGGCCTAAAGCATAAAGCCTATGGCCTCAAGCGGAACGCCTAAAGCCTAAAGCCTAACGGCTAAAGACTAACGTCTAAAGCCTAAAGACTACCGCCTAAAGCCTAAAGTTTAATAGTGCAAGTGTCCATTAAATAAACCAAGATTATGGACTTTGTGAGTGGAAATTCTTGTTTGCAAGTTCTAGGATTTTTAGCATAAAGTTGAAAGTCTTCGTAAGAGCCCAAATGCCAAGCTTTTACTTGTGCTTGGTAGAGTTTATCTAATAAATGTTAACTTTCCTTGACAACTTAACCTTGTTGGATAAAATTGCTTTCGCAACCATCTTTAGTGTTGCATGCTAGGTGAAACGATATTTGACATCTCTAAGTTTTGCTTGAATACTCATTTTTTGCCTTTGTTTATTGGTGATATAAGTGAAACGTTACCCTTACAAAATGTTTTTTTTCTCCCTCAATAGTATGCTTTGCATATGTTCGTTTTCCAATTGCTGTAAAAAGTTTGCAAATGTAGCGTTTTGTCCATTGAATCTAAAGTTCTATGTTAAGTGCTTGCATCGGTTCTTTAGATTTAAGAAAGAAGACGATCTTCCAGGGTACAATAAGAAATAAAACCAAAAGTAATATTGATAAATACGTCAAAGATTAATCAATAAGAAGTAACGGTCTTCATAGTACATGAATAATGAATAGGAACTACATAGTATGGTATGATAAATCAATAAAGGTTAATCAATAAAGAGTAGCCGTCTTTATAGTTCAACATAAGATTAGGACTTTAAGCTCGAGTTATTAAGGCTTTTGTGAATAGAAATTCTTGGTTGTAAATTCTAAGATTCTTAGCATAAAGGTGAAAGCTTTCGTAAGAGGCCAATGCTAATAAAGCCTCAATGTATAAAGCCATAAAGAAACTAAGGCCCATAAAGCCAAAGGCCCATAGAGCCTAAGACCTATAAAGCCGAACGCCTGAGGCCTATAAAGTTTTAGCCGATGGCCTAAAGCATAAAGCCTATGGCCTCAAGCGGAAAGCCTATGGTCTAAAGCCTATAGCCTAAGGCCTAAAGCCGAACGACCACACCTTAAAGCCTATAATAATACTAAGGTCGATAAAGCTAAAAGCCATAAAACCTAAGGCTGATAAAGCTGAAAGTTCGAGGCCTATAAAGCTTTAGCCGATGGCCAAAAGCATAAAGCCTATGGCCTCAAGCGGAACACCTAAAGTCCAAAGTCTAAAGCCAAACGCCTAACGCCTAATGACTTATGCCGAAAGCCTAAAGCCTAAAAGCCTAAATCTTAATAGTTTAAATGTCCAATAAATAAACCAAGATTATGGACTCTGTTTTGTGAAAATTCTTGTTTGCAAGTTCTAGGATTCTTTGCATAAAGTTGAAAGTCTTCATAGAGAATATCTAATAAATGTTAACTTTCCTTGACAACTTAAACTTGTTGGATAAAATTGCTTTCGCAACCATCTTTAGTGTTGCATGCTAGGTGAAACTATATTTGACATCTAGAAGTTTTGCATGAATACTCATTTTTGCCTTCTGTTTATTGGTAATATAAGTGAAACGTTACCCTTACAAAGTGTTTTTTTTCTCCCTCAATAGTATGCTTTGCATATGTTTGTTTTCTAGTTTGTTGTATAAAGTGTGCAAATGTAGCATTTTGTCCATTGAATCTAAAATTCTATGTTATGTGCTTGTATCGGTTCTTTAGACCTAAGAAAGAAGATGATCTTCCAGGGTATAATAAGAAATAAAACCAAAAGTAATATGGAAAATCCGTCAAAGATTAATCTATAGGAAGTAAACGTCTTCATAGTACATAAATAATGAATAGAAACTACATAGTATGGTATGATAAATCAATCAAAGATTTATCAATAAAGTGTAGCCGTCTTCATAGTTCAACCATAAAATTTGGACTTTGAGCTCGAGTTATTAAGGCCTTTGCGAATAGAAATTCTTGGTTGCAAATTCTAGGATATTTAGCATAAAGTTGAAAGCTTTCGTAAGAGCCCAATGCCAATAAAGCCTGAGACGTATAATAAGAATGCTTATAAAAAGAAACTAAGGCCCATAAAGCCAAAGGCCCATAGTGCCTAAGACCTATCAAGTCGAACGCCGAAGGCCTATAAAGTTTTAGTTAATGGCCTAAAGGATAGAGCCTATGACCTCAAGCAGAAAGCCTATGGTCTAAAGCCTATAACCTAAAACCTAAAGCCGAATGCCCACACCTAAAAGCCTATAATAATACTAAGGTCGATAAAGCTAAAGGCCCATAAAGCCTGAGACTTATAAAGCTGAATGTACGAGGCATATAAAGCCTTAGCCGATGGCCTAAAGCATAAAGCCTAGGGGCTCAAGCGGAACGCCTAAAGTCTAAAGCCTAACGCCTAAAGACTAACGCCTAAAGCTTATTGGCATAAATGTCCTATAAATAAACCAAGATTAAGGACTCTGTGAGCGGAATTATTGTTTGCAAGTTCTAGGATTCTTAGCATAAAGTTGAAAGTCTTCGTAAGAGCCCAAATGCCAAGCTTTTACGTGTCAAAGGCCCATAGAGACTAAGACCTATAAAGCTGAACGCCTAAGGCCTATAACGACTTAGCTGATGGCCTAAAGCATAAAGCCTATAGTCTCAAGCGGAAAGCCTATGGTCTAAAGCATATAGCCTAAGGCCTAAAGCCGAATGCCCACACCTTAAAGCCTATGATAATAGTATGGTCGATAAAGCTAAAGGCCCATAAAGCCTAAGACTTATAAAGCTGAACGTTCGAGGCCTGTAAAGCCTTAGCCAATGGCCTAAAGCATAAAGCCTATGGCATCGAGCGGAACGCCTAAAGTCTAAAGCATAAAGCCTAACGCCTAACTCCTAAAGCCTAAAGCCCATGAGAAGGACATTGTTCCTTTTTTTTCTATCCAAAGATCAATTGGTAATGGTTCAAATACTTCGTTTTGGAAAGATTTATGGGTTGGTAAGGTTCCGCTGATTTATGGGTTGGTCAGGTTCCGCTAAGTGACAGATTCAATAGGCTCTTTCGTTTTGAGGTGGATAAAGATTGTTGCGTTTATAGAAAGCTGGTGGACAACTCGTGGGTCTGGACTCGCCCGTTTAGGGGAGGCCGCAATGATGTTTGTTTGTCGGAGCTTAAGGTTTTGGTTTCGTCTTTGTCGTTATCTTCGGAGGTGGACAATTGGTGTTGTTCGCTCGATGGTGAGTTGGATTTTGATATGAAATCTATTAGGAAGCTTATTGATCGGGCCTCGCTCCCTATGAGTGGTCACAGTACTAGATGGAACAAGTTCGTCCCTAATAAGATAAATATTCTTGCGTGGCGTATCTTACTTGATTGTCTTCCTACTCGGTTGAATTTAAATAAAAAAGGATTGGATATCCCTTCTATTTTGTGTGCGTTTTGTGAAGCGTCGGTGAAGTCTTCTGCTCATGTAGTCGGTTCGTGTGAAGTTGCTAGTCAGGTGTGGAGTCGTATTGGCAAGTGGTCAGATATCGGTTGCATTGCTCCTTTACACCCAAATGGCTTGATGGATCTCATTGATTCGGCTCTTATTTCTTGTAAGAAGGCGGACGTCGAAGTCATCTGTTTTTCGGCTTGGTGGTTTCTATTGAGATTAAGGAACGTCATGATTTTCAACACTTCAAGAGTTAAAAACGATTTGATTTTTTGATATCATTGTTTTATCTTTTTTCTTTTGGTTCTAAAATAGGAATAACAAATGTCGCATTTCGTAGACAAAGTGGCTTATTAACCCACTTCTAAAAATGTAGACTTTTTATTTTTGCTTTGACTTTTTTGGGCCAAATGTATTTATATTTAATTCTGCCATTCCAAAAAAAAAGGTATATTAAATATACCTTGGTTTTTGTTTGGTATGTTACCTTTAAAATCTAATGTATTAATAGAGAAAATGATATGTATTCTATTGTAATTCTACAAGCCTTTCAATTGGCGCGTTGCGGCCGGGAAGACGTGGGCTTAATCTACTTGACATGTAATGCAACAAATGGTGTAAGGTTCATCGCAATATGGTTACAACAGCGCACCAACTATGGCACAGACTACGTGCAACATGTTAAGGTTCAATAGATACAAACAACATACCAAAAGAGAAGACTTGCCTAGTAGCTAAGGGCAGCAATGTCACAACCAATGTCACAACCATTGACTAAAGTGTTTGTTGTGTGACACCAATGCAGCCCAAGACAAAATATACATAACACTTAACCCATTGGGATTACCATTTTCTACCAAATGGTTATATATATAAGCCTACAACTATGTTTCTCAAAAAGGGCTTCCCAATAGGCGCTAGGCAGTGCGCTACAGAGCTTGCTACGGCTCTTGCTTCAGCTTTCTCTTGAGTCCGGGCGTTTTACCACTGTTGTTAGCTTCCACAGGCGCAACAGTTTCGATTGACTCTGCATGACCAATAAGAGTAAAACACATCAGTACCTCCCCCACCTGCTGAACCTATCGAATAACATTAGGAAAATACATTGCTCGGTGTGTGTGTTGTGCGTGCAGCGTGATGTAAATGATATAACATCCGCGCACTGCTTTACTAACCATGGGCTATATCTGGTTCCATTTTTGTTGTGCTGTCTTCTACCCCTGGATTAAGCACCTGCTGTTCATCAGTGGTGTCATTTTCTGCAAGCAGCAGTCGGAAACAGGTTAGCATATCGGTCAGCCAACACATGAATATAATTTGAGATGCCCGTTGTGTAAACCTGGGTCAGTAAACAACTTTTTTCTTGCTTTGCTTGGAAGGCCATCGGTGATGCAGAGCAGCTCACTGTCCTTTGCTTCCGGTGCTGGTAGTGCTTTTGGTGTTTTTTTATCAATTGGTAAGACTGTGTTAGCTGTAAACTTCAGCAAGTTGTTGTCATAACGCTCTCCTCCCTTGACCTGGATCAACCATTTGGTTCCCCTCAAGGCTGCAATCTGTGGGGGCAGCTGTTTGTGGTCCGTAAAACCTTTTTCGCTGAACATATCATAACAGCGGATACCTATCATCGTAAGCACCCCCCTGTCAAATATAGTGACGTTGGCGCTTCCGGTGTGATCCTCAATCGTACAGTTTACGCTGTAGCTGTTCGGAAAAAGTTTTAATTTTTCAGTAGCAGTTGTTAAGGTTATAGCAAAACGCGTGACAAACCGGTCTACCTGTAATTCAGATGCTGTTGCCTATGCTTGCTGCAGGAGAACTCCATGTTATTTTCATAAATCCTCTTGTTGCAGGCAGTGCACGTAACAAAGAACCACCCTCGACCGCTAGTGAAATCGGTTATCGTTGTTTCCACGGTGTGCACGTCCTGTTGTGTTTATATGTGGTCATGCATAAGCAATGTTAGCCGGGAAACCGGAGAGGTGAGTAAAAGAAGAAGCTAAGGTCCTGAGAATAGTTTAAGTTGCAAATTTGCAAATGTAGCCCTTACCTTTAGTCTGCCACTCTCCTGCTGATAAAGATGTCCCATCGTACGAACATCTGACTCTGCAACCGTATCGAGATTCCGCACTGTACGTAGGGATATCTTTGCCACTGGAGTACCCTGTCTGTTAGCTCTGAACCTGTCATTTGGTAATTAAGGTGTTTAGAAGAATGTGAAGCCTAAGATAGCATGCGGCCAACAGTTACAATGTAACGGTCACCTCTCTGCCATGTCGCGCGCAATAGGCAGCTGTGGGCTGATGATTACCCGGGTGCCACCAGTAGACTGTAACTGCACGTCCCCTGCGCCACAGAAAATAAACCGTTAGTAAATAAACATCAACAGAGATGACAGGCTAAGCTGTGGCTGACTCTTACTCTGATGCGGGACTACTTTTAAAGCAGTGAACGCAACAACAATATCATCGTCCGCATCGATAATAGGTGAGAGGTCCAGTGTAGAGTGTATCTCTTTCCAGAGCGCTAGCATCACAGGCTTAGTCCTAGTACGTATAGCAAAGGCATCAGATATCATCACACATTGGTATTATGCATATCTATTTATTACCATGGTGTTGTGATTTTCAGACGCAGCACGCTGTTGCTGCTTGATACCTCGGCATGCTCAACATCATCCACCCTGCCGATGTAATCTGCGATTGTTTTACATGTACTGGTTAAGACATTTGCAAACGATATAAGTTTGTTTTCAGAGAGCATACCGGTGAGCTGTTGGTTTTTAAGGAGCCTTGTAGACAGCTGATCATATGGTAAGAAATTGAAATACATATCAGGTATGCCTTCATCATCCACCAAAGGCTGTGCTTCCAGGTTCTTGTCAATTTCTATGGATGCAGCATGCACGGCCACCCTGTTTATCAAACAGAAGGAAAACTAACCGATTGCAGCTGTATGAAAGCAGCACGAAAACCTGCAGATACAAAACAACAGCATCAGTAGCGAACGCCCTAAAGCCATACACCCCACTACAAAGACAGTTTTTCATTCTAAAAAAATGGTGCTGGTAGAACCCAAAGACTGTTTTTCATTCTAAAAAAATGGCTTCCATTAATATTAAGACACCACTAAGACATCCACCCACCCATCCAAGGCTAAATTTTGAGTGTTCTCTCTTATTTAAACCATATGGAGAACCAAGGAAATATGTTTTTCATTTACACAAAAACACTTTGATGCCCCTATCATTTACCAATGAACTCTTTAATGCTGATAACCAAAGTAAACAACAAAACTTCTCAAAAGGTCCTAAACAGTTTTGTAAACAATTTATTAACCAAATCCCCACTACAAAGACAGGAAAGCACATAACCACAAAAAACACAGCCCCCTCCTAACTAATCAGTTCCCTTTAAATGCTGCTGGTAGAACCCAAAGAATATTTTTCATTCTGAAAAAATGCCTTCCACTAACATTAAGACACCACTAAGGCATCCACCCACCCATCCAAGGCTAAATTTTGAGTGTTCCCTCATCTGTAAACCATATGGAGAACCAAGAAAGAACTGTTAGTTCTCAAAAGGTCCTAAACAATTTTGTAAACAATTTATTAGCCAAATCCATTTTTTTTTAAAAAGCACATAAAAATAAAGAAAATGGTCAGCCCCTTTCATTTTTAAACTCACCTGAGTTCAGAGAGCACAAAAGATGGCAATGGATTCCCACAGCTTTAACCTACAAAATATCGAAAACAAAACAATCACCAACCAATAAGCATTTACACAAACACGTAGCAGGCATAAAACAATTTTACTGAAGACATAAGAAACATGCTATTCCCAGAGTAAAAATCAAACACGCAAAAACCCTACCCAAAACTGTCCCCCGAAAATACAGAGGCAGGAAACCTCTGTTCAAGACAATGCGAAGGCATAAACAACATGCAACCTCAATTCCCCCCGGTAAACCATTGATACAAACAACACAATAATCTAAAAAGCAAACAGAAGGAGAAAACTGGAAAAATCAGCGACAAAGGAAACTCACACACAGGAAGAAAAGCTGAGAAGGTAAGGTGTTCTTTGAATGGTTCCAGGGTAGATAAGAAGGAAGCAGGCTACAGCAAAGCGCTCGGCATAACCTATAACCGTCCTTATCGTCCTTGCTCTACTGTTGTAGGCACTGTATTCGTTCAATCACACGAAACCGAGGGAGGCGCTTACCTGCTCGACATGGCGAGGAGAAAGCATGGGCTTTTGACAGGTCTGTAAGGCACGTGTGGTGGCTGGTGGCTGCTTTTTCAGATTTCAATAAAGCATAAAGTATGCTTCATTGGGTTGTACACGGTGCATAAGGGATGTCCATGCTCAAGAGAATTGTACATGTAGCTAAAGCACTTGTAACACACGCATTAGGGTTGTACATTGTGCATCAAAGGTGGTGCAAAAAGTTTTGTAATGTTATTTAGTTAAATACTAGGTTTAGAGTTACCCGCGCTTTGCGGCGGCTGTAGCTGTGAGCGTGAAAAATATAACCGAGCGTTGCGGCGATCATAGTCCTTGGCGTTTATCAACATGTTACTCGAAAAAAAAAAACGCTTAAAAAAATGGCTCGCTCAGGTTGTGCTTAATTGGAACAATAGAATTTTAAAATTGTCAAATCTATATTCGTAAGGAAAATGTATCTAGGGGTGAGCAAATATCTGGTAGCCCGCCCAAGACCCGAACCCGGCCTGGTGTGCATATAGTAATTTGGGCTTTGGGCCTCGAATTCAATAAAAATCGGTCTCGGCCCCGGGCCCGGGCTTTACTCAAAAATAACCTAAAAAACCGAAGACCGATTTTTCAATTAAAAAAAAAGTAACAGATTTATTTGCGTATTTTGTGTAGGTTTTTTAGGAAATCAAATATTTTATCATCTAAACTATACCTATCTATAAAAATTTGTAATATCTTCCAACTTCTAATCATATCTATTCCTACTTTTTATGAAGAAAAAAAAAACAAAAAAAACAAAAAAAAAAACAAAAAAACAAAAAAACAAAAAAACAATAAATATCTATAAAAAAAATACACTACAAATTTGTGATGCATTCGGTACCTTTATCTCTTGCATTGCGTGTGAATTCACTTTCAATTTGCTCCATAATCAGTTAATCACCACCATCGCTCCATACAGTATTAATGCTCACAAAATACAAATTCGCAGGTTGGAATTAAGGGGGATGTTTATGGCATAATCGGGCTTGGGCTTGAATCAATGACCGAAGGACCGAAACATAAAGTTTGTTAAAAAAAGAAACGTAGCAATAAAGTTATTAAAAATAAACAGAGTAGAAGTAATTCGTTAGTAAGAAATTGTGTTAAACATAAAAAAGAAAGGTATTCTGTATTCAATGGGCAAAAGATAATAACAGGAAAAAAAGATAAAAAAAAAGGAAAAAAATCTATGTAGCATAAAAGTGTCCCTCCAAAAAAACACAATGGGCAGAAGATGTATTCACTGGGTTAGGCGAGACGAGTTGGCTAAACCTAAAGATCTGGGGGGTTTGGGCCTTACTCCTATCTCGGTTATAAACTATTGCTCCTTGACCAAGTGGTTTTGGCGTTTCTTCAAGGAACCCGGAAGTATGTGGGTTCGGGTGGTCAAGAGCATCCACTATACTAGAAGAAGGGTGGAGTCGATTCCGGCTAGAAAAAGCTTGGGAGGGGTGTGGAATGCCATAGTTAGATTGGAGTCGACCCTTCTGGATCACGATATCTCGATCCGGTCTCGCATACATATTGAAGGGGATGTGATTAAGTGGCTTGGGGACCCATCAGGTTGCTATTCCACGGCTTCTGTTAGGCAGATTTTTGAAGGGAGATTGGGAGACCCTCCCCCTTTTATCATGCCATGGAATAGGTTGGTTCCTTTAAAAATAAACATCTTATTTTGGAGAGCTATTCGTAATAGAGTGGCTACTAAGGTGGAGCTCTTAAAAAGAAATATCTCAATTGATAATCCTTTGTGTCCAGTGTGCGATCTTGAAGAAGAAAATGCTACACATCTCTTTGTGGGTTGTGGGGTTGCCTCTTCCATTTGGAGTCTTGTTTCCCAATGGTTGAAGATACCTCAAATTTTTGCCTTTGGTTTGGAAGATTTGGTGTTTAGGGTGGAAGAATCTCGCTTTGATAGGAAGGTGAAGTCGATATTCTATACTATTGTCCTCACTACTATTTGGATCATCTGGAAAGCTCGCAACAAGAAGGTGTTTGATCGGCGGCTAACGACTATCTCCGACTTGTTTTGTTCCATTAAATGTTTAAGCATTCATTGGGTTAAACATAGAGGAAGGTGGGGGAATCTTAGTTGGGATGATTGGAATTTGTTTTCTTTGTAATGTTGTAAGTCTTTTGTTTGTTTAGACCCTTTGCGTTTTGTTTCAGGGGTTGGTTCAATGAATTCGTTGTTCAAAAAAAAAAAAAAAACCACAACCCCCTAGTCTTAAACCTAAGCGAGTTAATTTCATGCTAAACACCCAAACCATTGGATTATATTCCATTTTGTTAACATCTGTGACCAGAATAGTATATAACATAAATCTGTTTTGTAACAGAAAGTCAACAACCAAAAACACTTCGACAACAACCAAACACACTTCGAGCCATGTTTCTTATCTTGACCATCTTAATAATCTATAGATAATTCTATAGTAAACAAAATTCGTGATGTTGTAAACAGTAATATGGACGCCGTGTAGAGTTTCGTGATGTATATGTCAGTGTTGGTAGATGTCATATTGATTAAATATTTTATTATTATTTTTATTTATTTTTTTGTTTTTGATATTATTAGTTTAGCCACGGGCGGATGTATGAAGGATTCAATTGGTTTTAGTCACCTACTCAAATACAAAATGAACCGAATGATTAAGACAGCTAAGTTTTTTTTTTTGGGCACCCAAGATTTGTAAAATTGACAAGGCACCAAAAGTTTATGAAAATAGTTTTTTGTAACTGTTTTGGCTTCAAAGACACCCAGAATTATCAAATTCTTGAATGGAAATAACTTATTTTAATACGGTGTTTTATTTATGTAATTTTTACTTACCATTTTTGGCACGTACTAAACAAATTTTCTGGATTCGCCATTGAATTATTTATATAATTTAGTGGTCTAACATGTATAATCTTCACGTGAGTTTAACAAAGAAATTGTTGTTGAGTTGGTGATGTAATAAGTACGGTCATGTAAGATAAATATTTTTTTTACAATCTCAACGAATTTATCTTATTTTCAATTTCAACGAATTTAACATATGAATTTGTGGTATAATTACATGCAAAATAACTTTTACGCCATAGGCTCAATACTCTAAGCGTTTGGTTCGTTACGTAGATTTTTATCTTCGTTTTCTTTACATATCGTCATAGCAAAGTAATTGTTTTGTGTGTCTACGTTTTCACGTGACCATACGCAGGTAGTAAAATCTAGTTATATTGCATAACCCAAAGGAAACAAAGTTGATTTCATCCGACCGTAAACAAACTAAAAACTTTTCTTTTATCACATACACTCAAATCGCCAAAGATTCATCGAAATCTAAATGTATATAGGTATAGCTGGCTAGAAAACGTATGGAACTAAAACCTTAACGTCCTTCGGGAACTTGTCCCCGAACTTTGAAATGTACCAATCTCGCGTCGCGTAACTCCTCCCCATCAAATAAAAAAGCGTACCTACGGTGAAAGCGAAAGCGTACGGTGTTTGTGAAATGCAAGACATTCCTATGTACCCGAAAATCTCGAAGAGATAGTGTGGGCATATAACCAAATCGAACAAGCCTCCTTGAGGAATCTTGTATTCTTTGCCGCCCTCTTTCCTAAGGCTAGCTAGAATGCAGTGGTGGTAAAAGTTTCCGATTATGCCGATCACAAACAGGCAGACTCCAACGTATTGGAGATCGATTGATGGAGTGGGGAAATCTCGTGATAGATATTGAGCATAAATCATTGTTGCAGTGGAGAAAGTATAACTCGATGTGATGATTAGTGTGGATTCTAAAGCCATTGAACCACTATATTTGTGAAGAAATAAGACCTGTATAAAATCGGTGTTTAGAAAATCGGAAGTTTCAAATTCTAAATACCTGAGTCATGAAGTCTTTTTGAGACGGGATGACAACCGTCTATACTAAATTTGACACTATAGGTGTGACTCACTCAGAAACACCATTAAAGAGGAAACCACCACTTCAGGTTTTAAACTTAACACCTCAAATACCTCAGGCCCCAACCATCATCCCTGTACTAGCTAGTACTTACATTAAATAACTTCATTCAAGTAATAACTCATATTTGGATGTTGCTATCTCTACCCGTATGTCTCATTTTTATTTTTACTTATTGCACATCCCCTTTACGTTTGTAAATAAATACCGTTCAAATCTTTCTATTTTTATTTGTGTTTCTTTTAAACAAATTTGTTTATCTTTTAAAATACATTCATGGGTATCAAATTAAAAATAACCGTCACCTAAAAAAAAATTAAAATAAACTTTTTAAATAATGTATAATCGTTTAAAATTTAATTAAGGATATCTCGCTATTTGTAAGTTAAATCTTTTAAATTTCAAAAACGTATAGTTCTTTTCTTTTAATTTTTTTCGATAATTTTAGAGAGCTGTGAAAGTTTTTTTTCTTATCTAAATTTTTTTTTTCTTTTTTCTTGTTTTAACTTTCTAAAAAACTCAGGTATTTTTCTTAATTAAAAATTAATTTTATTTTTCTAAAAAGTTTGTTTGCTTATTTAGCAAAATGTGTGAGGTTTTATTATTTAATAAAACATTCGTTCTATTTTCTTTTTGAATATCTTTTCATAAAATAATATTTTAATTTTAATAAAATAGTTTTTTCATTTTATTTAAAATAAAGTTTTAAAATTTTTTGTTAGAAAAAGTGTTCCTGATTTTTTTTTTCCTTTGTTTTTCCAAATAGTAAAATGTTTAGAAGGGAGTGTCGACAATTATTAATTTGAGAAGTAGGGAATTAGAAAATGTACCTCAAGTACTCGTTTCAAGAAATGAATGGTGAGAGCCGAAGCAAGCAACACAAATCTAAGATCTCGATCGGGGAAAACGAGAAAAGACGACAAGCCCACAAAAAACGACGGCGAATATAGCAGAAACATCCCGGTTCTACTTGACAACTTCATCTGATCCTCTTTCTTCGCAACACCTTCGTTCAAGAATTTGGAATACTGCATGTGCTTGCCTTTGATTTCCATGTAACCTGCATTCGTAAGTGACGAGATACCAATCACCGACATCGTTGTCACGAACAACGATGGCGGTGGTGGGAACAAGAAGTTTAGGGGAATAGAAGGAAGGATCATTTTAATTCTGTCGTGTTTTTTAATGTGTTTTATAAAGTTTTATTGTAGAGTGATACTTCTATAGTTCTATATAAATCTAGTGAAATGGGTTAGGAAGCCTATTGAAACAAGAAGGTACAAGTAGAGTGATTTGCCACCACAAACCAATGAGTGGATCCAAACCATGTGATAAAGTACCAAACCTTTTTATTGGTCGACCCATCAAACGGTTGATGTACAGTTGTACACATAATTACTCAACCACACGTTGATGAGGAAATACTGTAAGTACATAAAATGTGTATTTCGTAAAAAATCTATACTACAACATATAAATGTATCTCCAACGAGCTAAACCTTTAACCTTATATCACTAAAACTAAACATATAATCCTAAACCTTTAAATCTAAACTATGTAAGACTAACATTAGCCTTAATCGAACCTAAAAAACTACAAAAGAAACACATCTCTCGTTAGATGGCACTATGTCATATAAAAAAATAAATAAGAGAAAAACAAAAAAAATAATAAAATAATAAAAAAAAGGTGTAGGAGAGGAGCATGAGTCATACTTATAATAACCAAGGCTTGAACCTGGGTTTTTGCGAGCACGAAACAAAAGTTGTACCGGCTAAACTGGAGATGAATTTGTTTAATATTTGAACACCACAAACATGTAATATAAAACGAATTTAAGAAAAAAAACGCCCTAAAAGTTGAAAAAATAAATAAGAAAGTGAGTCTTCCGCTCATCACCAATGTCATCCGGTGAAATGACCGATGGTTTAATTCTTAAAATATATCTTGTATCATAATTTGTTGGGCTCACGAGCCGTCAATTGCATCATTTTCAAAAATGTGTTGGAATTTTGTAGAAAAAACTCGTGGAAAATGTGTTTTTTCATTAAGTGTGAAAATGGGTTTTTCACCAACTTTGAACGGAAATAAAATGTGTATAATTGCGGTTAATGCATCTATATTTTTTGCGTTTGTATAGTACGTTGTGAGGGTTTTCCAATGTACCAAACCACGTCCAAATCTGAGCTCGTATGAATGAGATATCGAAGCTCAAAGTTGAGGCTTCGCAGGAGTGAAAGTTGCGAAATAGACTTATCCACATTGGTTGGGGGATGAATCCCAAAGTGGTTTATAAGGAGAGAACCTTACCAACTATTTTTTTTTCCTTGAGTATGAGACATCCTTGGACTCTGAGGGGTGTGAAGCACCCCTAACTCCCACACGCACGCGCGTGTGGTGCTTTGATGGCACACTTTGCACTTCGCATCACCGCTTGAGAGTTGTCTTATTGTTTTTGGGTTCAACCGAAAGACTGAGCCTGTGTGGCTCGGCCGGATGGTTGGAAGTTGGAACAGATTGTTCCAGCAGAGTGTAGAGTTAAACCGGAAAACAGGTTCGAGCGTAACCAATTCAGCTGGAAGGTGGTTTAAGCTGAACTAGAGTTCAGCCGGATACGGATGTCACGCGTGAACGTATTGTAATTCTTTTCTCCATTTCTTTGTATTGTTTATCTTTATTTCCTTGTAACAGTAGGAGTAGATTACCTTTTATTTCCATTGTATTGTAATAGTCTAAATTATTTCTTTATTATAATCATACACAAAATAAAATGTTTATTTTATTTTATATCTACGAACTGTTTTCCTATAAAATGAGTGTGTTTTTTTATTTTAAATTGCAAAAGACACAATTCAACTTCGTGAGTAGTATATATTTTTTTACAAAGATGGAACAGGTAGCAAATTGAAGGTGTCGGTTGATAGCCGGAGATCTTTATTCTTGGAGTTGTAGCAGGTGAAATTAGAGAGACAAGAGAGAGAGAGAGTGGATAATATCATAAGAGATAGAGAGAAGACCAAAAAGAGAGGGTCAGTATGAAGAGAATAAAGCAACTGTATGTTTGATTTCTACCCTCGACCAACGGGCCCATATCCTGACCGAGTAAGGAGTTTTTGAAGCTCTAACCGAGTAAGGGATAGAAAATGTGTGGGTAAAAGGCTCCTGACCCAGTAAGTGGTCTTTTTTCTGTGAAATCAAACGTGTTGACCGGCAAAAACCTCTTACCGAGTAAGTGGTTAGAGATTTTGACCGGACAAGTGACAAATCAAACAGTCATCATTCACTTTTTAAATTTAAGGGCATTTTGGTCATTCAATATTTCATCTAACAACAAATTTAACGTCCCTTAGACTAAACTACTTAAATTGTTACGAATCTTTTACATAAAAGATGATTTTTATTATTTTCTTAGTTCACGGATGAAACCTGAAATTTACTATAAACCTTAAAGATGAAAAATGTAATTTACTCTATTTATTTAAGGTCATGCGTAGTGGGCGCCATAGGAAAAAATGGCGCTCCCAAATCGCTCCAACGCTACCCCGGGGGCGCTATGGGGTAAAAAAAATTTGTCCAAGCGTTATTGCTATAGCGTAGGGTAACTTGGAGTGTGATTAGTTAGCTTTTTGAATGTTTTTTTATTAGGCGAGAGTTTTGAAGGATTTATTGTTTTTAATAAATTAATATACTTGTGTAATAATTAGATGGTCTTTAGGGGTTTTATGACTATACCGCTTTTAGTCAAGGAGCCCTTGTTAATTAAGACGACACATATAAAAAAACATCTAAATGAGAGACTCAATGACTACATATATAGCTTAATAGGTTAAAAAAACATTTGGTGTAGATACTTTTATGTATGAATTTCCGGAACGAATATCAACCCAACTATGTCTCACGCCCAAATTCGGAAACTCTTCCCCATGTGAATCCCCATTTGTGTAATAGCGGTTGTATCGTATGTGATACTAGAATTAATTTGGCACGAAAATACTGTTGGAAAATGTGTGTGAATGAGATGTTTATCTCAAAAGAATTTTTGTTCAAGTTTGGAAAAATATGAGCTATCCCACATTGGTGTGGGAACAAAAGGGTAATTGGTTTATAAGGATAAACCTCAAAGGCTTTGACATCACTTGTGTCATGTTTTACTCTAGCTCATACCCTCGCGCAGGGGGGGGTGCGAAAAATGGCAATTCGGGTTGAAATTCTGAACTCGTGCCCGCGCGACCTGCGGACACGAATGCAGCTCCGAAACGGGGGTCAAGAAGTGACCAGTTTTTGCTAATTTTCGAGAGCTTTCTTTTTAGCAGATTCTAGAACGAATTTTGGTTCATTGAACCAACCCTTTGCATTCCAAACTGACCATTCATTACAATGGTTAATGAGCTTAATTACCATGGATTAATGTGACATTATGGGACATTAATCTAGTGTTTTGTTTTCGTATATAAACACGTGAATTGGCTCATAGGAGACACACGAAAAATACACACATTTCGTACTGCTGCTGCTCTGATCTCTGCTGCTCCTCCGTTCCGGTCTCGTTTCAGGCAAGTATCCTGTCCGGCTGTACACACAGTTTTGAACCGGTGTACCCTGGGAACAGACGACGAATCTGTTTAAGGGAATTGTGTTAAACACAAGCCCGGTTCCTCTCGTTTTTCTTTTCTGTGTTCTTCTGTTTTGCAGGGACTTATACAGCTACCGCTCGTCATCATATTTCTGTGGAGATTATGTTTAGTTGTTTCTATCCATTGTATCTTCGTTCATTACTTATATTCTGTATTGTATTCAATTGAACGATTATTCAGAATCGTTACTTTATTTCCAACAAATACCACGATAAAAGAATTACGATCCATGATTATAACAAAAGGTTGCTGGATAAAAAATAGGGATTAGGTTACTGTAGTTTACGTTAACAAATTTAATAGGATTTAACTGCTTTATACGTGTCGCTCTATAACCGCTTTCTTAAATGGAAATCTAGAGGAAGAGATTTACATGGA
>JBCNJP010000020.1:7727615-7755615 GCA_039602395.1 Deinandra increscens subsp. villosa
AGTGAGATGGTTTGGTTATTCACAAACACACGCAAAGAGGGAAGGTAGAGCTCTCTCTCTCTATCTCCGACGACTTTTCCGGCATGCTTCCGGCCGCAATCACACCTACCTGACGGTGGTCCGATGGCGGTGATATCTCGGTCCGACAATGGCGTGTTGATTTTGTTCCCTAAATCTTATTCTCTCTCTCTCTATCTGATGAAATGCGATGGCAGTTAGGAACTCGTTTAGGGTTTTCACCACCGATCACGGCGTAGCTCTGTTCTGCCGCTTTTCTGCCTTTGATGAACCTGAAACCCCCAACCATGATGGCGCCCGAGTCGCGTTCAAGGTTCCGACCACCGGATGGTCAATGCCTGGCTTTGTCAATGGCAGCTAGGGTTTCCAGGTTCACGTGGTTGAGGTAAGATCGTGTTAGTTTATGGCTGTGACTTCATTTTAAGGCTGAGTTTAGGCGATGATGGTGGTGGCAGTGGCGAGGCGTATGTAACGTAGTCGCAACCGTAGCCATAACCTAGCCTCTAAGATTTGGGTTTTGTCTGATTTTGACTTCATCTTTTGCGTTGATGTTCTTCGTTTATGTCACCGGAGAATCTTTGTCTGATTCTCATGCTTTCATTCAGTTTGTCTCAGATTTTTTAATGGATTGGTTTCTGTTCTTAAATCTGAATCGATAGAAGTCTTAGGCTTATTTTTACCATTTTTTTACTAAGATCTGAACTACTGCTGGTAACTTTGTTTCATTTAGTGTTTTTGACGTTGTTTTCTTTCACGGTTGTACACACAACAGGCCTAGTCTGATTTGTATATATTATCTAATCTGTTTGATGATTTTGTTGAAAGAGGTATTGTTCTTCATGACTGATTGTCTGATGGTTAAATATCGACGTTATTGTTCAGCATGGTTTTGTGAAGGGCATAAACTGAAATTTGGTTATAGACGCTTGTTCTTATTTCTAAAAAACTGATAGATGTAATTTTACTCGATGGTGTTTTGGTATTCCTGATCCTTTTTTATATGGCTATGACGAACTGTTTCTAAACCTACGTAGCTAAATGGTTGGATTGATTACTGAGATTTCATTATAGACGGTTGTCCTTTGAGTAAGGATTATAATTATTTCATACGTAGAGTCCATGCCAAATGGTTGACTCCATGTCTTTTCTCTTACATTGTTTGCATATGTCAGGTACCTGCGTAGTTTTCGCCAATCATCTCTGTGCCTGTGTTTGAATGTTAGGTTGGATGGCTTTTTATCTGTCCATTCATGGATGAAACTCATAGGAGCATGAAGAATAGTTGACTTGTCATTATGAATGGCTGAAGGAGGCATGTAATGTCCTGGACGATTAAACATTATAACACAATATTTCTTGTCAAGACAAGCCATAAGTCCGAGCCATTAGTGAGATGGGAGAAACACCGGATTAGGATTAATTGTTTATGTGTTTGTCAGGAAGGTCACCTAGCTGGCACTCTGAAACATACTGGAATAATTTGGCTGTATTGAAGCTCATAGCGATGATATGGGATTCAAAGAGGTACCAGAAAAAGCATAAGGCTTCTTTTGGAAGATTATACAGATCTCGGATATGAAAGAATATTTAAAAAGGCATAATCTGAGTGAAAAATTAGACCTTTCATGAATAACCCATGGTTTCTGAGAGTTATTGTGAGAAAAGTCTTATAATTCAAGAGGGACCTTTTTTAGGGCAATATCTGCGATCATTTCGATTACTTATTCTGGAATGTCTCGTTCGTTGAATTTTTGCTGGTGTGGTTCCTTTTCTTGGGTGCTTGATGGTTCTTCCATGCTTGTGGCAAAAACTGTCTAGAGAATGTGGTTGTGATGTGTGTGGCTGATTTTGGCCATGTTGGTGCCTCTGGTTTTATAGGCCTTTGGTCTAGACAGAAAATTAGCTAGAATATTTTGTGTACCTTTATATGCTTTACATCAAACGTCCATTGTGTAAACCAACTTGCCCATTGTAGTAACTGTGCCTCAGGCAAAAAATTTCTTTTGAACTGTAGCGTCTTTGGAAAAGATGCCATGTCCATTCCGATAAGAAATTTGTGGCCAATAAGATAGAATTGGAATTTTTCTATACCTCTCTTGACAACAAGGATTTCTTTGTACGTGGAGTGATAATGTTTTTTAGATTCTCGGAACGTTCCACTATTGTAGCCACATATTGATCTGGTCTTTTTGTCTCCTTCAATGATTAAGACGGCATCCCAATATTCTTCACTTGCATCTGTCTGGAGAATCATTTTGTCGTCTTGTGCAGGAAACTTAAAAGGAGGCACGCATCTATCAATTTTTTGATTTCTTTTACCGCCTACGTATGTTTTTTCTGACCAAGTTGGTGGCTGCTTTTTAAGCATGGGTAACAGGTGAATAGTATGACTAGACAGCTTTGGTAGGAAATCAACTGTGTAATTAACTATTCCAAGGAACTACTGTACTTCCTTTTGTGATGTAAGCTTATTAGGAAAACGGTGTAATTCCTGGGAGATGTGAGGCTCCTAGAAAACATTGCAGATCGAAGTGCTGATCTTTGCCGTCAGAAAATGAAATCAGGAGTTGTTGTGGTCTGGACTGGTGCCTGATGGATCTGTTGGTAGTTAGTGATCCATTTTTCTTGGAGGAGCTTAGTGAGCTCTTCTCTGGTTAACTGTCTTGGAACATAGGTACATGTAGGTGTAGCGTTGGAATCAACATCGGTGAACAGTGCGTCACCGGAGTTGTCTTGTCCTGGAACCATGATATCAAGAGAGTGGTTTTGTACTCGATATGTCATCTGGTAGTGGAAAGTTGCCAGAAAAGTATTAACTTGTGGGGTTCCACCAATCTGAATCTGGGCTTTCAAAGCCGTGAGTAAAGAAGGATCATTGAGGGGCGTATTAAAAATTTGGGTAGAAGGTAACCAAGATTACGTTTAGTCTGGTTTGAATAGTACCAATACAGGCGTGTTGATACTCTACAAATCTGGTATCAACCAAGGCGATAGGGGAGAAAGCTGGTAAACCTTTTCTACCATGAAAAGTAAGGGCAAGCCTTACAACTCCAAAATGGATATGTGTATATCCTTGGGCTACACAGGCTCTTGGAAGGTCATGTGGGAGGGAGAGTGAGATGAGGTGTTCGGCTTTTGTAGCAGGTAGCTGATGGGAATCAAACTTGGAGGCCTGAACAAACTCTTTGGGACCTAGACACATGGATCTTAGATTCGTATGATAGATATGAAATTTCATATAGTTGATCAATCTTAGATGCAGACGAACGACGAAAACTAGAAGAAGAAGAAGAGGAACGTGAGAAATTGCCATGATCTTGATTCATAGTTGGGTTTAGACTTCTATAATACTCTTTTGAAATTTTCCAAGCTCGTACCAAATTTGAGATTACTGCGACCTCCTCGTCGTCTTACCACTCAACAACAAGCTTTCTACTTTTTCGATCAAGATTTCAATGTGTCGGACCAGTCTGTTAGATCCTAGCTAGGTTGGTTTTCTGACGACAAAAATCATCACTTAGGTCTGCAATGTTTTCTCGGGGCCTCACATCTCCCACGAATTACACCATTTTCCTGATAAGCTTACGTCACAAAAGGAAGTACAACAGTTCCTTGGAATAGTTAATTACACAGCTAATTTCCTACCAAAACCGTCTAGTCATACTATTCACATGTTCCCCATGCTTAAAAAGCAGCCACCAACTTGGTCAGAAAATACAGATGTAAGCGGTAAAAGAAATCAAAAAACTGATAGATGCGTGCCTCCTTTAAAGATTCCTGCACAAGACGACAAACCGATTCTCCAGACAGATGCAAGTGACGAATATTGGGATGTCGTCTTAATCATTGGAGACGACAAAAAGACCAGATCAATATGTGGCTACAAGAGTGGCACGTTCCGAGAATCAGAAAAACATTATCACTCCACGTACAATGAAATCCTTGTTGTCAAGAGAGGTATAGAAAATTTCCAATTCTATCTTATTGGCCACATATTTCTTATCGGAATGGACATGGGCTCATGGCATCTTTTCCAAAGACGCTCCAGTTCAAAAGAAAATTTTTGCCTGAGGCACAGTTACTACGATGGGCAAGTTGGTTTACACAATGGACGTTTGATGTAAAGCATATAAAGGTACACAAAATATTCTAGCTAATTTTCTGTCTAGACCAAAGGCCTATAAAACCAGAGGCACCAACATGGGCAAAATCAGCCACACACATCACAACCACATTCTCTAGACAGTTTTTGCCATAAGCATGGAAGAACCATCGAGCACCCAAGAAAAGGAACCACACCAGCAAAAATTCAACGAACGAGACATTCCAGAATAAGTAATCGAAATGATCGTAGATCTTGCCCTAAAAAAGGTCCCTCTTGAATTATAAGACTTTTCTCACAATAACTCTCAGAAACCATGGGTTCTTCATGAAAGGTCTAATTTTTCACCCATATTATGCCTAAATGTTTTTCATATCCGAGATCTGTACAATCTTCCGAAAGAAGCCTTATGCTTTTTCTGGTACCTCTTTGAATCACATGTCATCGCTATGAGCTTCAATACAGCCAAATTATTCCAGTATGTTTCAGAGTGCGAGCTAGGTGACCTTCCTGACAAACACAGAAACACTTTAATCCTACTCCAGTTATTTCTCCCATCTCACCAATGGCTCAGACTTATGGCTTGTCTTCACAAGAAATACTGTGTTATAATGTTTAACCGTCCAGGACATTACATGCCTCCTTCAGCCATTCATAATGACATGCCAGCTATTCTTCATGCTCCTATGAGTTTCATCCATGAATGGACATATAAAAAGCCATCCAACCTAACATTCAAACACAAACACAGAGATGATTGGCTAAAACTATGCACGCACTTGGCATATGCAAACAATGTAAGAGAAAAAGACATGGAGTCAACCATTTGGCACGGAGTCTACGTATGGAAAAATGATAATCCTTACTCAAAGTACTGGGAAGAGGCTTAAAGACATCACATAGATAATCACTTCACCAAATTCTCTTGCTCGTTAATGGCAGATAAACATGGAACGTGGGATTATACCCTACCTAGAAAGCCTTCAGCACCAAACAAAGAACAAATTGATGCTTTCTATAAGGCTATGATGAACTTTTTCTGAGCCTATGTTGGTAAATGGATGGAGTTGTTCTTACTTGACGGTGGTTTGGTGTTCTCGATGCTTTATTTAAGGCTATGATGAACTTTTTCTGAGCCTGTGTTGTTATATGGTTGGATTTATTCTTAATTACTGTGGTTTGGTGTTCTCGATGCTTTTTATAAAGCTATGATGAACTTTTTCTAAGCCTATGTTGTTAAATGGTTGGATTTATTCTTGCTTGACGGTGATTTGATGTTCTCGATGCTTTCTATAAGGCTATGATGAATTATTTCCAAGTCTATGTTGCTAAATGGCTGGATTTATTCTTACTTGATGTTGGTTTGGTGTTCCTGATGCTTTCTATGTGGCTATTTCTATTAGGCTATGATGAAACATTTCTGAGCCACATTCACATTTATGAAATCTTCTTACATATCCTTTACATAATTTGCGTTGTTTGGTAAAAAATTTCTAATATTTTTATTTCTCTTTGTTTTGTGGAATATTAATGTGAAATGTGTGGATCATGAAAAGTTATTAAGTGAAAACATTTAGTAGGGTTCTTTGTGATTTAAATTGTATAATGTTTTGATCGGACGTACAACATTGTATGTTTGAGTTACTTTCCTTAATAACAATTTTATTTTTCGTTGTTCGTTTCAAGTTTATGGTTTAGCGAATGAAATTCTTCAAAGATTGGTAAAATAGTTATTGTTCTAATCAAAGTTGGCTTAATGTTTATGTTTTAACAGGGGCTGCAGTTATAAGTCTCTACACACACATTTCAACGATAATTATGAACGAGAGGAAGATCCGCAATACAAAACCAGTTACAAAAACGTAGACTAGCTTTGTCGCAACGCGCGGGTGGTCTCCACCTTGTTATATTTATAATTCATTCCATACCAGTTCAAATTAAAGAGGGATTCCATATATCGTACAACAATATTTAAATAGACATGAGGCCCTAAAATTATGGACAGTAGAAAATGCAACCTTCGTCACTTTCCAAGAGCCGCTCTTGTCCCCCGGATCAAAAAATGCTCTACAAGGCAGCCAAGAAGCCTAGAAGTAGAGCTCTTAAAAGGCAACATATATCGTTGTCCTGTGAGTGTTTGGTTTACGTCACTACATAATGCCGCTTAAACAATCATGGATTTTCGCACAAGAGAAATCACCACTGCTCCTCAAGCAGAGAATTCCATTTATTACTGGGAGATTTGGAAATCCGTTGTATCTAAAAATAATAAGCCGTTAATAGTGTCCATTCAACCGATCAATGGCCATCATAGACCTCCAAATACGGTTCAACCACAACCCTCAGAGGAGTCTCTAAATTCACAAATGCTTCCTCAATTTCATGACATGGATGAGTTTGACACCGTAATGTTGGGGATTTCTGGGATTCGTTGAGAAAATTGATTGCCTGATAGATTCTGAATTCGTGTAAAGTCACTTTCAGATCAAATAATTGGAGTGGCTATCAATGATTCGATTGGATAAAATCAGAACGATTTCAAGATTTGAGTATGGATTTTAAATGTCGTGATTTTGAGAGGAACCAGATAATTACGAATGTTCAGAAGTTATTTAGATAACTGTAAATACGAATTTACACTTCCAATCCCTGAAATTTAATTAATGCAATATTGGTCCGAAAATAAATTCTGATGCATTTTTTATAAAGGACTTTTATTCAATAGCGTCCTTTTTCTCAATAGCCTTTAGGACTTAAAAATATTATCTGCTTCAATTTGTAAGGCATTAAGCCACACCATAAAGTGTACTTTCGATATAACATTTGTATATGGGAGTTGATACTAAAAAATTAAAAAAATTATACTAACACACAATCCAAACGACCATATAGGCTTTACGACCGCAAGAATAAATCGTCAACGTGAAAGATGCAACTAGTCAACTAGATATTTTTTAGTGGTTCGTAATAACCTATACGACCCAGACTAGGGCCTTGTTAGGCAATACACTCGTATGTACCCAGACATACAAATCAAAAATCGACCGCGATGAATGATATAATTTGACATAATATTCTATCCAAACGTATAATATATATATATATATATATATATATATATATATATATATATATATATAGAGGTTCATTGTAGACACTTTCGCATGTGAAATAGCTCTTTTTCACATGTGAAAGTTCATTGTAGACACCCCCATAAGTGTAGACAGGTAGACACCCTTTTTCACCATTAGATCTCTTGATCTAATGGTTGTGATAATTTCATTTTTTCCTTTTTTCCCTTTTTCAAATTGTTCAGAGCATTTCACATGTGAAAAAGAGCTATTTCACATGTGAAAGTGTCTACAATGAACTTCACCCTATATATATATATATATATATATATATATATATATATACACCAACTGATCATTTAATTTCAAATTCAATTTAATTCCTCTCCATTTAGAATTTAAATTCGCCTGTTACGAATCTTTATTCGGTGATTCGTCTTGCCATTACGGTGATGATAACTCCGGTAGCGATTACAGATCTAATTACAGAGATGATTCTAATTACGCGACAGGTTACAACGGTAGTTACGCCGATGACAAATGGCGGCGATTACGACGTTGATGGACGCGGTCGACCTCCTAAAAACAACAATAACGATGGAGGTGACAAACATGTTGATAGCAACGACGATGTTAGCATAGGTAGGATTATATATGCTTATTTTTATCTGTTATAAATATATTTATAGGGTTTTTAAAATGCAACCACTAAACATATATGCGTTATAAAACATAGTCATCTAAAACAACTGTTATTTAAATGTTTATTTAATTAATATAGCTAATATAATTATTACTCGTTGAAATAAACACTGGTAAGGTATTTAAACATAATATGCAAACATAACAAAAACATATTTAAATGTAATGAAACCAAATTGTATATATATACAATAGAGAAGTTGCTTATGGAATCGTGCAGGATTTTTTTTTTTTTTTTTTTTTTTTGCTGAGTCATTCTAGGTTTGTCACGAGCGCAACACGTATTTACCTTTATCCTTCCATTGCCGTCATGTATCTGATTTCTGATTTTCCTCTCCAAGAAATCTGATTGCATCTTCAATTTTCTCTTTCATCTTTGGTTGTTCCTTCTTAATTTGTTTTCTGTTTTCTGATTTTCCTCTCCAAGAAATCTGATTGCATCTTCAATTTCCTCTTTCATCTTTGGTT
This sequence comes from Deinandra increscens subsp. villosa, assembly GCA_039602395.1. NCBI lineage: Eukaryota > Viridiplantae > Streptophyta > Magnoliopsida > Asterales > Asteraceae > Deinandra > Deinandra increscens. The sequence goes on from JBCNJP010000020.1 coordinate 7,735,977, forward strand.
GTGCTGAAATTCCCATTCATTTATCATCATCATCATCATCATCAGAGGAACGCTTCTTCATTACAACGGCTTCTTTTAAAGGTAATTCAGTGGCTTAATTTTTACTTGCGTTCTATTTAATTATTAAGTTTTGATCGGTTTGTAAGTAATACAGATCGATCCTTTTTAAATAATTGTTAATATTTAGGGTTTTCTGATTTCCTGTTCGTCTTCTAGCAGCGCAGCGCAGGTTAATCCTAGACGAGTGTTTGTAGAAAAGCTCATAATTTTGAGCAAATTCGACGCTTAGAGAACCCTAGCCAGCAAAATCAATTCATCTATCCGGTGGCAAAGGGGTGAATCGATCAGGTGTTAAGCATCTGGCCAGTGTATGTGGGCGTAAATCTCGAATCTGGAGAACTTCTTGCTGTTGAACAGGTTTAAATATTGATTTCATTTATCGATTTTCAGGTATTATGACTCCCATTAGTGTTTTGATGTTAATTACTTACATTTTCAGGTTTTAGTTACTACCAAGAGTGTTTTGAAAGAAAAACTCAGGTATTATCGCTATGTTTTTTATTTTTTGGATCCAACAGTTCTATCTATGCATAAGATGTAGTTTGTTTTATTACTCTCTTAAACCTATTATTGATTTTGGGGAACCTTTCAGCAAGATTATCACGGGCAGATGTAATGGAAAATATCATAAATTAGAAGCATATGTGTATCTCGCACTATAAATAAATGCCTACTTTGAGATGGATGGGTTATTAGGGAGGAAAGACCCACTTATTCATATGATCATCATCATAAATGTTTGATGGTAGCCTACAAAGGTTATTAAGAAATCGCTACAAAGGTTAATTTCATTCTCTCCAAAATTAGGTCAAGCTTGCTAGCTGCAGGTTTAACTCAAAACTCGAGCAAGGATGAGGTTGTGATTGGTGTTAATGTGCCGGAAAAGATGAGATTGATGTCTGTTAATGCTCACCTTAATAGGTGACAGAAGTCGGTTCCCGGTTGGTACGTTTGTTCCTTTTATCGTCATTTGCTTCATTTGGTTTTCTAATTATGTGTCATTTCTGGATTTTCATTTCTGCCCGAATTAGGCCATGTCTGCAAAGGTGCAATGTTGGTTAATTTCTTCTTTGTTTTCCCTTGCTGATTATGTTTGGCAAATAGCAGAGTGTGGCCTTTAAGCAGTTTCTGTAAGGCCTAACCTCTTATTGTACCAATTCGATTTGGGCTATTTTATACCGCAGTTCTTTTGATGTGGCTTCTGTTAATTCTCATAAAATGCATAATAATACATAAAAATAGAAGCATAAAAAAATTGAATATGGAGATGTTACTTGGCTCTGTACTTCTCAAACAATGTGATTCATTGTAGTATTTGATGGTTTATATATCTAAGAAAACATCTATTTTAGCTTCTCAAAAACGTGATTCATTATGTGGTTATGTGATTTTACAACCTAGAAACGTGAAGCTTTCAGCCATTCCAGTTTTTACAAAGGTGTTCGATGTAATCTCATTCACGATCGTATAATTTATGATATGTATCTGTGAAAAAAGGTAAACGATAGTACTCTTTCAGCCATTCCACTTCTCTACTATCAGATTTTTAGAACATCTATTTGTGAACAAATTATACAGTCGTATTACAATGTTTACTTTTAATATTTACATATAAGTAAACTTTGATTCTACAAAAAATTTGTGTATCCATGGGATTCTTCATACCTTCTGTAGGAGTGGATTAAAATATTGATTATCATGTGATTCGTAACTGAAATTTCGGAATCATTTACTATTTTACTTTCAAATGTTTGGGTTTTCAGTATGCAATGATATTATTACGGGTTACCTCCATTTTGACAAGCTTTGTTAATTAGTTTTTGTAAATAAAGTACTAATCTTTAACAATTAATATATGTGTTATGTGAATAAAAGTTTCATTCGTGTTGCTACAAATAACAATTTTTAAGATGCACAGGGAACCTATTGTTAATGGATTACTTAATATAGTTTATTATAAATTTTGAGTTGATTGAAAGGGAATTAATGTTAGCTGAATAAAAAATTTAATTTTATAGAGGCTGCCTCTGTAGCTGCTTTCAAGGTATACGTTTCTTTGCAAATTGGTTAGGCAGTCCTCATCTGTAGTGGGTTAAAACGGTCTGGGTCATATGTACCTAATTTCAATATCTTAGCCAGGTTTACATGTTCCCTCTAAGGTTAATACATTATATGGTTTGTTTATATGTTAGAATTCAGTAATATCTCATTGTTGTTTATGTGTTTGCTTCAATTTACTTGTAGAAACTTCTTTTTTAGGCTTCTCATAACATGGATGTTGTTGATGTACATAATTTACTATGTTAGATATTCTTGGGCAGATTTACATGTCCCCAATATATTATATGGTTTTATGGTATTTTAAAGATATTTTGCAAGTATTTTAGCCATTGTGGAAAGTTGATGGCAACTTATTTAAATTCTCTTCTCATGTTTTAGTTAGTAAATTATGATTATCAACACCTTTGCTTCTTATATATGTTTTCTTTTTTACTAATAGATATTTGAATATTGGTGCTCCAACCTTATTTCTGATTTGTACACAAGACCTATCTACCTCTGTATTTACAATTTGTAATTCTAAATTTTCCCTCATTTAACTTACAGTTACCTTGGTCATACACTCAATTTTTTGAAATTAGATAATCATCAATGGAAGTACTTCCAATAGAAAAGCTTTAACTTCGACAACTAAAAATCCTATTGAAGTTCATGTCTTAGACGTTGGTCCACCCGTCTGGGATTGTGAATCCACCATGCGCGGGTTCAATTCCCGTCATCCGCCTAAAGGTTATTATTATTTCTTTTTCTTCTTTTGTATTAGGCTTATTTATTTTTTTAAATAAATTATTCGCTACAAAAGGTTTTTTTTAGTGAACGTGTAACAGCTTCCTCCTAAATTTTTTTATTGTAAAGACGAAGAAAGAAATTCTATTTTCTCTCCTATTTACTACGGCGACGAAGAATCAAATTATCACTATATTTATTCCCTTTTCTACTTCTTTTTCCAAATGCAGGATAACCCCAAACATCATACATTGTCGTTGACAAGAATGTACATAATAATTATTTCTTTTCTATTGTTTTATATCATTTCATATATATTTACGGATACTCATGTAAAATTATTTAACCTTATTTTTTCTCAGCAGATCACAGCGGTTGATGCATAGAGGATTGCATCTAACAATGGTCTTCAGATCTTACAGTGCTACAAAATTTAAAGATTCGTCTGTTGTGATCCCCCATCCTACCTTAGATCTGTCAGCCACCCGTTAGGCATGATATTTGTCCACCTTTTGTTGTTGGTCCTATAGAGGATTGACTTATCTATCCTCAATATTATTTTGAGTTCACTTATGAGGACCTAATTCCATCGTCCAACACCAAAGAAATCATTACAGGTATAACTTATTATTTCTTATCAGCAACTAATAGTTACATGTACAGATTACATCGGGTGTCTTGAGGGAATTGTTGAGGGAACAACTACAAGAAGAGAACTTTATATTCATCTGACCCTCAAAAACAGCCGGTATGTGTCAGATTATTATAACGACTGTTTGTTAAACCTTTTCCTATTTATTTCAAATTTTTCTTTGTTACCCAGCCAAATAACAGGATATATAACCATAACTTTGTCTGCATACCTTGATTTTATATTACAACGATGCACCAATCATATCTGATGCTTTTACAAATCTATAACCTCTGACCTACCAACTTCCCTCACTAATAACAAGTACACCTTATCTTCTCATCGTTTAAAAAAAACGTATATGTAGGTTCTGTTACAAAAACAGGACTATATGTGCAACTGTAATACATTAAACTCTTCTTATTTGAGTTTCTATCAAAGCTCTACACCCAATTGTAATTGAGGTTTATCCTAATCGCAGTTGTTGGTTGCCTGCATCTTTTTTAATTTTCAAGAAGTTGAATCTAATGACGTTTGATTGGTACTTGTAGTTGTTTTCTTAAGAATAACAATACAGGTGTGTTTTCTTTTGGCATGTATTATGCCTTTTTTTTGGCTTACATTAGGCTATGGTACAATCAACATTTGTATTTTCTTCTTGCATGGGTTTTGTGTTAATTTAATATATCTTTTAGGCTATTACATTTATACTTTTGGTTTTCTTCCCATTGGATGCATTGTCCTGTCTATAGTTTAAATTGGTTTGCTTTGTATTGTAATTTGTTTAGGTTGCATCTCACATCCTTAAATGGGTTGCGCTCAACTTGTTACGCATGGTTCACTACGGAGTCAATTAGGATTTGATTATATACCTGGTATGACATCCCTTATTTATCTCTACTGACATAGGTTTTTTTTTTTTTTTTCTAATTATCTGTGTTTGTGAAATTTCTTAAGTCATTACTTTGATTCTTGACTTTTTGTTTATTCATCTACATTTATAACACGCACTATAACTTCAACCTCTAGAAGCACTATGACCCCGTGTTCATTTCCCAAGGTCTTTATAGGTTGATTGCACTGTCAGAAGTGAATTGGAAGCTATTTCTTTTGTTCGGTTCTTCGTTTGCTATCTTACGTTGCTTATGTTTCCGTATTTTACTTCCATTCCAAGTCTGAGCATAGCAAAAGTTGCTTATTTTGTACAATAAGTTTGCACTCAAACTTCAATTTATTTTGTTTGGTTTTTTTTTAGTTAATAATTAACAATGGTATCCAACATTTGGCGTTTAGCCAACTCATTATTAGCACATTTTCCATTGTTGAAACAAACATTGTGCAATACGTTACGATATGTACTTTCATAAGTAGAAATCCTTTCATACTTCAATATGCTAACATACGTTCTTCTTAGCGCCTGCCCACCAAACTTGCAAAGTTAGCTAACTTCTATGATGGGATGAAGATAAAAATCATGTACGAATACAGGAGGCCCAAAACCTTCAAGCTGCGATCCGAATCAAACATGGTCACCTACACAAGGTAACAAGAAATGCATTCATTTATCACCATCATATCATATTACACACTACCTTACATCTTCATTCTTGAACAACTATCAGCTCTTCAACCTAATAAAACATTATTTCCTCATATAGATTCACCATAAAAAACTGGAAGAACTTTGCTCTTTGCTGTGGCATTGCAGCCGGTCACAAGATTCGGCTCACATATGATTTCGAGGTTGACACTCTCTTCATGCGTCACGAAATCTGATGCAACCTCTACAAACAATTTTCCTTACTTTTGGCATGTCGTAGTAAGCTAATATGAGTTCTGATCTTAGCAACAAACATAATTCCCTTTTGTAGCCTCATGAACTTTAATCGCTCATGTAAAAGCCATGATTAAACTTAATAACTATCAATGTGAATATCCTATTATCGTATTACCTCTTACAAAAGTATTTACAATTAACGAATCCACCAAAAAAAAAACTCATTGTAACGAGTAAAAGGAACTTATATGCAACTTCAGACTAATACATTATACATTTATTTAAATAAAACCTTAGATACCGCAGCAACGCGCGGTCGATCTCTAGTTATTTAAACATATATAAACATAAAACACTAAAATTAAACTTATTCATACCAGTAATCCGAGTAGGTGTCGTGGCCCCTCTTCCGATTGTTCATCAATCATATATCCAATTCCATATGGCGTCATCATCGTCATCCCATATGTCATGAACCAGGCAGTTTGCAGGTGCCAAGGTTTGTGGAGGACTGGTAATCGGTAGAGGTTATACGAGACTGGTATTAGGTGGAGGTTTAACGGGATCGATAACCATCTTGTGAAGTTGTTCCACTACATACAGTATGTTTGACATGGTTTAAGGTCGTGGAACGAATTCTGAACATGTGGTTTATGCAATGAAACGGATATCAGAAGATATTTATAGGGTTTTAAAATATAGTCATTATAATATATATAAGGGAGGGTGGCAATTATTGGTGAAAAATTACACCATGCATCACCACAACCTTTTGCAACATCTAGAGGGTCACGCAATGACGATGAAGCTAAACAAAGAGGAAGTTGGTTTAGTGAGGCGAATGTAAAAAAAAAGATGCAATCGCGTAACATATTGTTGGCACTTAAGGAACCAAAAACTGACAGCGTCTCAATCCCAAGGACGCTATATAACGTGATCTAGAAGATCAACAAGGAAGATAGAACCGACGACACCCCGATGCAGGTATTTTTCTCCCTCCTGACTGAAAGGGAGTACATTTACGGCCCTCGATTTGCCCCTGGCACATTGAGAGTTGACGAGATATTCGTTGTCCACAAACTGTCCTATAAATGGTGGTGTGCATTCCCACATGTTATGGGCATAGACATCACGTACAACACTAACGTCTACAAAATGCCATACTTTTAGATGGTGGGCGTGACCTAAATTGGCGTGTCGTTTCTGGTTGCTAGCACCTTCATAAGCAAGGAGTGTGAGGATGACTTCAAATGGATGTTACTGCATCTGAAATATACGATGGAGGACAGTTGGATCGAGCCAAGCACAGTACTCATGGACTGATACCCGACTCACATCAATGCATGCAAGACCGTGTTTCCGAATGCGATACGACTCCTATGCAGTAGCATAACTTTAATAACATCTTTAAAAGCGATGCGTCTATTTAGACATTTGAATACGCATCGTATTCAATAAAACGCTGCGTATTTGACTTATAAACCGACAACCTGACATTCTCTATACCGATTAACCATGACATGACCTTAGACGCAACATATAGGGTTCTGGGTAATTTTTTTTTAAGTTTTGTGTTTGTTTGGGGTCTTTTGGGTGCTGCTAATTTTACATTTATATACGTTGCGTATGGAGTCATACGCAGCGGATGGAATATTTTAATTAAAACATAATCATTTTCCAATCACAATTAGGGTTTCGTGGTTATAAACGCTGCGTATGCCCGTATACGTAGCGTATTAAATTTCAGAGTTTTTTTTCCTATAAGTCTTTCATTTCTTCCACCACTTCTCACACCAACTCAATCTTAAAAATCCTCCATCTCACATCATTCAAGGTAATTATTTTTTAAACACTCTTTTAAGCTAAAACCCAGCAAAGATGTCGAAACGTCAGGAGGTAAACGACGATTAATATCATTCACAACCTACCACAAAGTCCTCAAAGTGGGTTCTAAAAAAATGGAGGCCAACAAAAAAATTCGGTGAATGATCATCTGTTAGACAAGAAGCGCTGGAAGAAGAAGTTGTGGAAGAAAAAACAAATCCACCGAGGTGGCTATTTCGAAACAAGAACTCCGATAAGTGGTCAGAGAACGTTCATATGTTCTACAACAACGCCGATGCTCCGTTTTGTTATTCTAAGTTTCTCGTTGACACCAGGCTCGACGGTCGATTCGGGGGCGCTCTCCTTGGATACCAGGAGAACAGTGAACTATCGGAAAAGTTATGTAATTTGTTGATCGTTTTTTTGTATTTTTTGTGTCGGTTTAAGTATACCGTTTATATTTTATTTAAATGTTTCACAGCACATTGAAGCATGGGTTAATAGGATGATGCGTCGCAGGCAGGCAAACATTAAGATAAATGGTCAGTTAGGGTTTCGTTGGTCGATCCTACCACCAAAATTTAGAGATGAAATGTGCCATAAAGGCGAAAAGATCGCTGCCAGATATGCCAACGGTTCTGATGAACTATTTCCCCCCTTTTGGGAGGTGGTGTACGTTTATGTGCCTTTATATGTAAGGTTCGTTAACGAGTGGTTGTTTTGTCGTATCGACATGCGGACCTTGGAGATGCTTCAGTTTTGAACAAATCATAGGTACCAAAAAGAGTATTCACGGTTATTATTTAATTCTGAATCATTTGATGTGATGGGTATTTGTTTTGGATGGCTATTGAAAGAGATACATTTTTTACGACGGTACAACGCACCTTATTTAGGACTGGGTGAAAGAATTTTGAAATTCGTTGCGAACGAAGAGTATCTACCAAAAGATTCTACCAGTCTAGGTTCGGATTCTGGAGTGGTTGCACGCCTATTGATGGAAAAGTTGGTAGAAGGTAAGACGTTAAATATGGGCGACGATTTGAAGGAGACATGTGCGGCATACGGGCGGAATATGGTCGAGCAAATATATCGGTGTCGTTTTGAACCAGATTTGTAGTGGTGTTAATTTTTACTTTAATTTTATTTTGAACTAGTCTGTCAATGTAACCGTTATTTTATGAGTTTAATTTTAACAATGTTAATTTATTTCGGGCCCTTTATTTTGAAAATAAAATATAAAATATTTAAAAACACAAACACATTAAAGTCTTAAAATTTTAAAACAACTTTTTTGTTGCCTTAGAGCTTGAGGCTTCCCATTTCACCCGGGTCTTCGGGTAGTCTTCTTCAGTCTTTGCTCCCAGCTCACTGTCAATGAAGTATACGTCAACACTTCTAATGTCTTCATTTATGAAAGAAATAAGACGACCAACGTTCATATTATTTGTTAACGGTTCGAGACCCCTGTCAAGATCAAGATAACGGTTCTTATAATAAAACCACATGTTGTTTTTATTTTTATACCCCAGATGTGGCATGATTAGACTCATATCATAGAATCTAAACTCATTTACATCGCAGTAATCCGCCAAAGTACAACGGCCTTCAACGTATCTCCTTCCCGGTAAATCTGTAAAACAATCGTAATGATAGATATTTAAAAAAAATCTTGAATTACGGTTGTATGCATCATCAACGATTAAACCGAGGTAACCTTCGTTAGTCGATCGAGTCGTCCACGATCTGCTTCCGAAACACATGTTGTATTGATGAAGTACGTTGGGAGATTACGGTCAGTTTTCTATAAATGGTATATATTTTGTGATATATACCTCTGTTGATAACCATACTAGTTATAATCACGGCAAAATTTCAAAAATTTGACATATGCAGCGTATTAGGCAATACTCAGCGTATGCCTTTAATTATTGCTATCTTATCCTACTGTGCATGCACAGTGTTCTTGCAGGCGCAACAGATGGTGGATAAAAAGTAATACGCAACGTATGTGCCCATACTTTGCGTATAGGGCTGACATATGCAACGTATTTCTATATACGGTGCGTATTACAATGTAGTGATAATTGCTTCTCTGCCGACGATAATGGGTTTGAAATGATATGATTGAAACCGAATATTTGCGTATGTCGTTTGCAATGATATCGATACAAATCGAATATCACTCTTTTACCTATATATAGCGTACAATGCAGGACCACATTTTATAAATATTTCATTACTCTTTTATTTGCAGTTATTCATTCCGCTTGTTTGAAAAAATTTACAAATTTGTTAGTATAATGTCGATTTGGAATATATTCTCGAATGACGAGCCTCTCGATTTAAACCAGCCGCCACAACACGTAAGCAAAGTTATCTTCATTTTGAACTCTTAATTTTATAATGTTCTATATAATACAGCGAATATTATATTTTTGAAGGATGAATACGCGGTTCAACCGTATCAAAGTCGTATTCCTAACCGGCTTTCGATTTAAACCAGGCAAGAGTTAATATTTATAATCCGTACTAAATTATTATATTTACAGTAATATTTACTTAACTTATATTTATTTTTCTATTTATAAAGAGGTACCTCAAATAGAAAGTCATTACCCTTCGGTTTCACAACCGAAGTTTGATTTTAACCAGGCAAGTAGTGGGGTTCAATAATTATTGTATTTACTTTAGTTATAATGAAAATAATTAATTCGATATTTTGTATTTTTATAGATACCCGAAAGTTATTATGACACTCAATATTCTCATTTTTACGGTGACTATTCGTCATCCCCCCTCCCCTGCCGGTTCTCAATATGACACTCGGTATTCTCACTTCCACGGTGAGCATTCGTCAAGGGCCGCCCCTGGCGGTTCTCAGTATGAGAATCAGTATCATGGAGATGTCGTACATGAAACAAACCCGGAAAATGTTAACGAGGATTCCGATACAGATGAATTTGACGAGTTCGGTGTACGCAAAATATACCCACCAGATGTCGACTACAGTACCGACCAGGTAATTTATTTATTTTTACAAAATTAAATCGGTTCAAATAATTAACCGACCACATAAATAGGTAATCGGATTTTTTTCAATTTTATTTTGTATAGATATTTAAAACCTTTGACGACCTCTTCGCATGGGTCACTTAAAAAGGCAAAGAAAATGGTTACGGGCTAAACAGAAAACGGACCAACTTGAATAAATTATTTGGTAATGTGGGTAAAAGGTGGATAAAGTGTGATCGTTCAGGCAAGTTCGAAAGCGTGGCCAAAGTAAAAAACTGGTAGTAAAAAATGTGAATGTCCGTTCATGCTGCATGGCGTATATAATACTTTCCATGCCGGATGCGAGGTGGAAATTGTATGTGATTCACATAACCACCGGCCGACCCCACGTCTTGAGGCTTTCTCCTACGTAAGGAGACTAAGACCTCAAGACAATGCCTTGGTTGGTAACCTTATGGGACAAAACATGCCACCGCGAAACATTTTATCAACGATAAAGAAGGAATATCCTGATAATGTTTCGACATTAAAAACAATTTATAATGCCCAAGATAAAATAAAGGCGAGCAGACGTCACGGTGACACACCTATGGAAATCTTCATAAACAAGCTTTACAATAAAGGATACGTGTATCACATCCGAGCGGACCCAGTAACCGACATAACGCAGGAGATTTTCTTCGTTAGTCCATTGGGTTACACTTGTTGGAGGGCATTCCCACATATTTTGATTATGGACGCCACCTATAAAACAAATAAGTACAACCTTCTGCTAGTTGAAATGGTTGGCGTCACCCCCACAGGAAGCTCATTCTTCTTCGCTCATGCCATTTTAAGCAACGAACGTCAGGACAGTTACACCTGGCTCCTTGAGGCTGCAAAGGATATGTTATCGGATGAGTACCAGCCATCGGTTATAGTAACCGATAGAGAGTTGCCTCTTGTTAATGCCTGCGATAATGTATTTCCACAAGCAAGTCACCAGCTTTGCTGGATACATATCTCGGACAATATTGCTAAACATTGGCGAAGAGCTTTGGTGATTGCAAAAAGTACAGCTAGAAAAGTTTTCAGAAGCATTGGTGGTTATTGGTTGACTCTCCAAATGAAACACAGTATCACAAATTTAAAGACATAATCTTTCAAAATCTTGTTAAAGTTGACCGACTCGGTAGGTAGCCTTACTATATATTTTATTAATTTAATTAGTTTCCGTTTATAATAAATAATAATTATCGTTGTCTTTTAGAGTGTTTGAAATATTTGGATGACCACTGGTTAACCACCTACAGGTCCCGGTTTGTAACTTGCTGGACTAGTTCTCGTCGGAATTATGGTGAAAACACAACGAACAGAGCCGAGAGCGAGCACCATGCCCTGAAATCACATCTTAGAAACCGAAGGGCAACGCTAGATCAGTGAGTTGAGTTTATTGAACAAGCGCAACAGTTGTAGTTAGGTGAGCTAAAAGCTAAATTAGCCACTTCTAGAATAAAGACGATGGCTCATCATGCGAAGATTCGTTTGTTTCACCGTATAAGGGGCCGGGTGTCTATCAAATGTCTGGACCTGTTATACAAAGAGATCGATAGGCTGCATAAAGTACTCAAGGTGCACAACTTGGTCATCAACTATACACCGGCTGTGGCATCCCATGCGCTTGTCGGCTTGAAAAAGTTGTGCATGGGATGCCACAGCCGGTGTGTTAAAGCATTTTTTCAAGCCGACAAGCGCATGGGATGCCACAGCCGGTGTATAGTTGATGACCGCTGGAAAAGTTGTGCACCTTGAGTATTTTATGCAGCCTATCGACCTCTTTGTATAACAGGTCCAGGCATTTGATAGACACCCGGCCCCTTATACAGTGAAACAAACGAATCTTCGCATGATGAGCCATCGTCTTTATTCTAGAAGTGGCTAATTTAGCTTTTAGCTCACCTAACTGCAGCTATTGCGCTTGTTCAATAAACTCAACTAACTGATCTAGCGTTGCCCTTCGGTTTCTAAGATGTGATTTCAGGGCATGGTGCTCGCTCTCGGCTCTGTTCGTTGTGTTTTCACCATAATTCCGACGAGAACTAGTCCAGCAAGTTACAAACCGGGACCTGTAGGTGGTTAACTAGTGGTCATCCAAATATTTTAAACACTCTAAAAAACAACGATAATTATTATTTATTATAAACGGAAACTAATTAATTTAATAAAATATATAGTAAGGCTACCTACCGAGTCGGTCAACTTTAACAAGATTTTGAAAGATTATATCTTTAAATTTGTGATACTGTGTTTCATTTGGAGAGTCAACCAATAACCACCAATGCTTCTGAAAACTTTTCTAGCTGTACTTTTTGCAATCACAAAAGCTCTTCGCCAATGTTTAGCAATATTGTCCCAGATATGTATCCTGCAAAGCTGGTGACTTGCTTGTGAAAATACATTATCGCATGCATTAACAAGAGCCAACTCTCTATCGGTTACTATAACCGATGGCTGGTACACATCCGATAACATATCCTTTGCAGCCTTAAGGAGCCAGGTGTAACTGTCCTGACGTTCATTGCTTAAAATGGCATGAGCGAAGAAGAATGAGCTTCCTGTGGGGGTGACGCCAACCATTTCAACTAGTAGAATGTTGTACTTATTTGTTTTATAGGTGGCGTCCATAATCAAAATATGTGGGAATGCCCGCCAACAAGTGTAACCCAATGGACTAACGAAGAAAATCTCCTGCGTTATGTCGGTCACTAGGTCCGCTCGGATGTGATACACGTATCCTTTATTGTAAAGCTTGTTTATGAAGATTTCCATAGGTGTGTCACCGTGACGTCTGCTCGCCTTTATTTTATCTTGGGCGTTATAAATTGTTTTTAATGTCGAAACATTATCAGGATATTCCTTCTTTATCGTTGATAAAATGTTTCACGGTGGCATGTTTTGTCCCATAAGGTTACCAACCAAGGCATTGTCTTGAGGTCTTAGTCTCCTTACGTAGGAGAAAGCCTCAAGATGTGGGGTCGGCCGATGGTTATGTGAATCACATACAATTTCCACCTCGTATCCGGCATGGAAACTATTGTATACGCCATGCAGCATGAACGGACATTCACATTTTTTACTACCAGTTTTTTACTTTAGCCACGCTTTCGAACTTGCCTGAACGATCACACTTTATCCACCCTTTACCCACATTACCAAATAATTTATTCAAGTTGGTCCGTTTTCTGTTTAGCCCGTAACCATTTTCATTGCCTTTTTGAGTGACCCATGCGAAGAGGCCGTCAAAGGTTTTTAAATATCTATACAAAATAAAATTGACAAAAATCCGATTACCTATTTATGTGGTCGGTTAATTATTTGAACCGATTTAATTTTGTAAAAATAAATAAATTACCTAGTCGGTACTGTAGTCGACATCTGGTGGGTATATTTTGCGTACACCAAACTCGTCAAATTCATCTGTATCGGAATCCTCGTTAACATTTTCCGGGTTTGTTTCATGTACGGCATCTCCATGATACTGATTCTCATACTGGGAACCGCCAGGGGCGGCCCTTGACGAATGCTCACCGTGGAAGTGAGAATACCGAGTGTCATATTGAGAACCGGCAGGGGAGGGGGGATGACGAATAGTCACCGTAAAATGAGAATATTGAGTGTCATAATAACTTTCGGGTATCTATAAAAATACAAAATATCGAATTAATTATTTTCATTATAACTAAAGTAAATACAATAATTTTTGAACCCCACTACTTGCCTGGTAAAATCAAACGTCGTTTCTGAAACCGAAGGGTAATGACTTTCTACTTGAGGTGCCTCTTTATAAATAGAAAAATAAATATAAGTTAAATAAATATTACTGTAAATATAATAATTTAGTACGGATTATAAATATTAACTCTTGCCTGGTTTAAATCGAAAGCCGGTTAGGAATACGACTTTGATACGGTTGAACCGCGTATTCATCCTTCAAAAATATAATATTCGCTGTATTATATAGAACATTATAAAATTAAGAGTTCAAAATGAAGATAACTTTGCTTGCGTGTTGTGGCGGCTGGTTTAAATCGAGAGGCTCGTCATTCGAGAATATATTCCAAATCGACATTATACTAACAAATTTGTAATTTTTTTCAAACAAGCGGAATGAATAACTGCAAATAAAAGAGTAATGAAATATTTATAATATGTGGTCCTGCATTGTACGCTATATATAGGTAAAAGAGTGATATTCGATTTGTATCGATATCATTGCAAACGACATACGCAAATATTCGATTTCAATCATATCATTTCAAACCCATTATCGTCGGCAGAGAATCAATTATCACTACATTGTAATACGCACCGTATATAGAAATACGTTGCATATGTCAGCCCTATACGCAACGTATGGGCACATACGTTGCGTATTACTTTTTATCCACCATCTGGTGAGCCTGCAAGAACACTGTGCATGCACAGTAGGATAAGATAGCAATAATTAAAGGCATACGCTGAGTATTGCCTAATACGCTGCATATGTCAAATTTTTGACTCAACTACGATTCCATATGTCTCTTTCCGGTCTAGATTTAATCTCTAGGGAGGTCCAACAGATTGACCGGCTAGTAGTGTACAAAAGAATTTATGGATGTAATCTTTGGACCTCATGTGGCCTGCCATGTTCATGCATCCAACAAGGTGACGACTACTGCATTTCTTAGTATTTAGAGTTGATATTTCTATATTCGTGTATTGAAATGTTAATTGTTAAAATGCAGGTCGATCCTTTCCGCTGGAGGACATAGAAGTGTACTGGAAGAAGCTTGATGTGGAGCCTTTGTTCGTTGGGGTCGGTCAATCAGTTGATGTTTAGGTTGAGATGCATCTGGTAGTGAGACATCTAGTGGTTCAGCCGGAGGCTATTAAAAGAGTCCAATGTCGAGGATAAAATCAATTATAAACCTGTATAAAACCAAAAAACGGGCTCCTTTAGTCTATACGGAACCTCATGGGCATCCACCTAAGGGCAAAAGGTCAATCAGGATCCTTCCAGACACAGCTCGTTTGTTAGCCAACACCCAGACATCCACGATGTTTCCAGTCAGCTAACTCTGGGCCACGATCCTACCAGTTAAGAACTTCCCGGTCACCATTATCGCCTCTAAGGATTTTGATAGTCAACAACTTGCCACTTACGACCTTACCAGTCAGGATTATGGCACTCAGGATTTTGCCAGTCAGGATTATGGCACTTAGTATTATGCCACTCAGGATTATAGCGATGACCAATTGGTGAGTCAGATGGATTATGCCAGTCGGGATTATGGCACTCAGGATTTTACCAGTCAGGATTATGGCACTTAGGATTATGCCGATCAGGATTATGGAACTCAGGATTATTGCAGTGCGGATTTGTTGAGTTAGAAGTTTGGCACTCAAGATTTTTCCAGACATGAACCTCCCAGGCATAGTTCTTATGTTCCAGTAACCAAGAACAATATCAAACTTCAAAAGTCAAAGAAGAAGACTGGCAAGGATGAATTTGTCCCGCGAGACGATGAGAAGAACAACTACTTTCGGTTCCGTAAATGGATCCCCGAAGCCTTGCACCTGTACGTCTCACGTACAACATACGTAATGGGTGACGGAAGATGAATTGTAGAAGACAAGAAATTGCAGTAATTTTTCTAAAATTCATTCATGCCCATTAAACTACAGCTCAAGTATATAAATAAACAAGGAAATAAACCAACTACCTACTAAGCTACTCACCCATGACTCCCTAATTTAGATCAAAACTAACTCTATTTGACTCATATTACTAAAATAGTTAAATAGAAATAATTAACTGTGATTAAGAAATCATCTTCTTGCCATGCATACGCACGCACATATCATATATTTGTGAACACCTTCATTAAATCTGTTTTTTAACTCATATTCCACTAGAAAATAAAGGAGATAAATTTAGAATGTGTCTGATATCTAATTGCTTTAAATTTTAAATTGAGCTTAAAAACAGTGAGGGAAAAGATCTTCTTTCCATCTATGTGTGCCTTCTTTTAGTTTTAAATTATAAATTTACAATTGGTTGGGACTTGGGGTTAGAGCTTTTGTGTTGTGTGCGTTTTATTTCATATATGTACTAGTTAGTGTCCCGGGTAAATACCCGAGCCTGTGATATAAAAAAAAAATTAAACGAATTAAAATATGAATTAATGTTTTTTTCTAACTATTAAACGAATGATCGAATTGGAGTTTAAATTCATCAATGGTGGGTTTAGAAAGTTGCGACTTTGTTTTTTGATTCGTTCACCATCATTCGTTGATCGAAACCCAAGCAATATAGATCTAGTTTTGTTAGGTTTTCTTTCACGAATCCAAAGCAATTTACGGATCAAATTTTCATTGAGAAATGAAGAAGATATGATGAATCAAAGTTATGGTATTGTAAAACAAATATGGATAATTTTGTATGAAAATAATTTTAATTTTTTAATTTTTAATTATAAGATCTTTCCTTTTTGTAAATACCATTTATTTTTTTAATTTTTAATTATAAGATCTTTCCTTTTTGTAAATACCATTTATTTTTTTAATTTAAAAATCTATAAAAATGACACATAAGCTAATCCTATGTGGCACACCTTAAATTGTGCCACCTACACATTAAAAACTTGTGTTTATTATATAGTATAGATTGGTGTGTTTTTGGATCCAATTTCAAGATATCAGATTGGGTTTGTTCAGTTTTAGGTGGTATTTTTTTCGAGCCAGCTAATTGTACAGGCGGAAAAGACAAAACACTTTTTACATTTCAAAATGTTGCGTTTTGAAGAAAACGCTGCGTTGTGTAATCAATACCGATAACTGACATTCTCTGATCCATTGACCTGACACATGCCCTAAAATGCGGCGTTTTGAAGAAAACGCAGCGTTTAGGGTTTCAAGTTACTTTTTTTCGTTTTTTAACTTTTATAAACAAGGAGAGTTTTTTATTTTATAGGTTTAGGGTTATTAAAAAAAATTGCAGCTAAACATGATTTTCAAATAAAATACACAACTAAATAAAACATATAGTCAAATTAAAAAACGCAAACACACAACATAGTTCAAAGAAAACATAACATAGTTTAAAGACAAATAAATGTTCAAAATAGATAAAACACCAAATTTCAATCCTCGTCATCGTCATCGTCATCCCGGCGATTATGTCCGAAGTTAGGGTTGAAAGGTTGGTCATTATGCCCGTAGTCAAAATCTGGTGCCTGTGGCGGAGGAGCGTAGGGCATAAATCCCTGACTCATATAATAATCGTTCTGCACTCTGGAATCGTACTCCTGCCAATTGTGGTTCCAAGCTATCTCATTGTACTGTGTCTGCCTCACATTGTGTTGCATCTGCCTCATATCGTTCATGGCTATATCAAGACGGTCGAACCTGTAAATAAAATTTAAAAAATTCAAAGTTAATTAGTAACTTAAAATAAAAGAATAAAATTAATACAAAACATAGAGAAATGCGGTCTAACCTTTCAATAAAAGCATCAGGTAGCGTGAGAGCTGGATACTGATATCGTCTCTCGTTCTGGGAGTGTACCACTCCTTCATCAGCCATATAATCATAACCCACACCAGAAGGTCCAGCCCCACCAGCCCCACCTCCCACACCGTGTCCTTCCACTAGTACCGGATGACACAACTGGTAGAAAACCCCATCAGGACCAGTCAACTTCATGGCAACATTAATCGATACCAGCTTAGCCTCATCGATAATCTTAGGTCTGGTAACATAACCCACCCGAGCATCATCCAGGTTAATATCAAGGTTAATGGCAATGTTATATTTCTTGCGGGTCGTTGATTACTAACATTGCCATTAACCTTGATATTAACGTGGATGATGCTCGGGTGGGTTATGTTACCAGACCTAAGATTATCGATGAGGCTAAGCTGGTATCGATTAATGTTTCCATGAAGTTGATTGGTCCTGATGGGGTTTTCTACCAGTTGTGTCATCCGGTACCAGTGGAAGGACACGGTGTGGGAGGTGGGGCTGGTGGGGCTGGACCTTCTTGTGTGGGTTACGATTATATGGCTGATGAGGGAGTGGTACACTCCCAGAACGAGAGACGACATCAGTATCCAGCTCTCACGCTACCTGATGCTTTTATTGAAATGTTAGACCGCATTTCTCTATGTTTTGTATTAATTTTATTCTTTTATTTTAAGTTACTAATTAACTTTGATTTTTTTAATTTTATTTACAGGTTCGACTGTCTTGATATGACCATGAACGATATGAGGCAGATGCAACACAATGTGAGGCAGACACAGTACAATGAGATAGCTTGGAACCACCATTGGCAGGAGTACCATTCCAGAGTGCAGAACGATTATTATATGAGTCAGGGATTTATGCCCTACGCTCCTCCGCCACAGGCACCAGAGTTTGACTACGGGCAGAATGACCCATCTTTCAACCCTAACTTCGGACATAATCGCCGGGATGACGATGACGATGACGATGACGAGGATTGAAATTTGGTGTTTTATCTATTTTGAACATTTATTTGTCTTTAAACTATGTTATGTTTTCTTTGAACTATGTTGTGTGTTTGCGTTTTTTAATTTGACTATATGTTTTATTTAGTTGTGTATTTTATTTGAAAATCATGTTTAGCTGCAATTTTTTTAATAACCCTAAACCTATAAAATAAAAAACTCTCCTTGTTTATAAAAGTTAAAAAACGAAAAAAAGTAACTTGAAACCCTAAACGCTGTGTTTTCTTCAAAACGCCGCGTTTTAGGGCATGTGTCAAGTCAATGGATCAGAGAATGTCAGTTATCGGTATTGATTACACAACGCAACGTTTTCTTCAAAACGCAACGTTTTGAAATGTAAAAAGTGTTTTGTCTTTTCCGCCTGTACAATTAGCTGCCTCGTTTTCTTTTTTGGAATGATGAGTAGTGTCGGTTGGTTGAGTGGTTTAAGTTTCATAAAGAAAGCATATTCTATCACGTCAATATACTTCAAAAAATAATAATTTTACTTTAGAAAATAATATTATAAGAGTGATTATGAGTCAAAGACCGGACCGGGCCGATCTTTTGTGCTTTCAGTGTGTTAGTTTCGGGCCTTTCGGCTGGATCAGCTTCATCGGGTTTTTCGGGTGGGAATGGGAGATGAACACTTTTAGAATGATCAAGAGTTAAAGGAAACAGTTCGAATTAGCCAAAAACTTAAACCGAATAAAGTGAAAAACAACTACTCATAACCAAACCTAATTTACGTATTTCAAGTCGGCTGAGGCCGACCCGATTAGTTCATCAATTTTCTCCCGCGAGACGTGAACCGCGCCCGCTTTCAACGGCTTTAACAATTAACAGTATATGTATCATCATGTATGTATATATAGCATAAACTAAATATACAATATAGTATGGTAGAATATCATTAATTAAAAACTAATGCATTAAAGTAACTAGTAAAATATTATAATCTTCAAGAAGCCATACCTTTCGGTCCTTAGCTAACAGCATCATGGCCGGAATATGAGT
>JBCNJP010000020.1:7756115-7782931 GCA_039602395.1 Deinandra increscens subsp. villosa
TAATATGGACGCTGTGTAGAGTTTCCTGATGTATATGTCAGTGTTGGTAGATGTCATATTGTTTAAATATTTAAGGAAAAATGGATTTTAATAATACAAGTTTTGCCTAATTGACGGATAATAATACGAGTTTTGAATATTCCCCACAATAATACCAGTTTTCAAGGTGTTGGATTATAATGATACGCCGTTAGTTTTTTACTGACACCGTTAGTTTCTTGCTGACGTGGCATAAAATGTGTTTTTTTAACAAAGTTATTATAATACAGGGACTATTTTGTAATATCTATAAACTTAGGTTTTTAAGAGAAAAAAAAGAAAGAAAAGAGGAAGGAGACCGATCACCACTGCATCCAGCGAAAACCTCGGAAGCCCCTACCACCGTCGCATCCATCGGAAGCCCCTACCAGGCTACCACCCCCGCATCCAGCGAAAACCTCGGGATCTGTATCGCACAATGCTGTAGCCGTCCCATGAAACCCTAGGTTCGTCAAACAAGATCCGACCCGCACAGTGGCGGATCCAGGAAAGAATATCAGGGGTAGCGGGGACTAACGGGGGTTCGGGGGCAGCGCCCCCGAAAAAATTTTTTAGGTAGTTAACGGGCTTTTAATCATATTTTTAAGGGGCTTTTGATCATATTTTTAAGTAAAAGCCATAAAATTTCTTCCAGGGGTCGCGAAAAATTCGTTTCAGGGGTCGCGAAAAACCAAAAACTTAAAAAAAAAAAAAATAGCACGTCGGGGTAAAAGTTCAGGGGCAGCGGGCGCTACCCCTGGACTATATGTAAATCCGCCACTGGACCCGCATCCAGCAAAAACGGCTCGTTACTTTCGGCTTCTCCATCGGAAATTCTCGGACTGAGTTTCACGGCGGCAAAACGACGCCGTTACCTTCGGCCTCACTCTTCTTCTTCTGTTTCTGCCTCCATCTTTCCCATTTTCTGCTGAAAACAGACGTCGCTGACCAGAAATTCGAGCGCGAGGGCTTTTTCAAGTGTGAATCGAGTGCATCCATGGTGGGGGACCGACGACAGGAGGGGGCGCTTAAGGTGATTACAGGGTCGCCGGAATTTTGATCGGAGGGGGGAAGTGGAGACCGGCATAAGTTTTTAGTTTTATTTTTTTTTCTTTTACCCAAATCTTTAATGAAATTACAAATAAGTCCCTTTGTTTTATTACTTGGTTAAAATATGCCATATAGGATCCACGTCACTAGCCAACTCAGCTATTACTAATGCCGTTAGTAAAAAACTAACGACGTATCATTATAATCCAACACCTTAAAGATTGGTATTATTGTGAGGAATATTCAAAACTCGTATTATTATCCGTCAATTAGACAAACATTGTATTATTAAAATCTATTTTTCCAATATTTAATTATTATTATTAATTATTTTTTTTTGATTTTATTAATTTAGTCACGGGCAGATGTATGAAGGATTCAATTGGGTTTTAATCACTTACTCAAATACAAAATGAACCGAATGATTAAGACAGCTAAGGTTTTTTTTAGGCACCCAAGATTTGTAAAATTGACTTGTTTTTAGCTGTTTTTGGCATACAAGACACCAAAAGTTTATGAAAATAGTTTTTTTTAACTGTTTTGGCTTCCAAAGACACCCAGAATTATCAAATTCTCGAATGGAAATAACTTATTTTAATACGGTGTTTTATTTATGTAATTTTTACTGACCATTTTTGGCACCTACTAAACAAATTTTCTGGATTCGCCACTGAATTATTTATATAATTTAGTGGTCTAACATGTATAATCTTCACGTGAGTTTAACAAAGAAATTGTTGTTGAGTTGGTGATGTAATAAGTACGGTCATGTAACATAAATATTTTTTTTTACAATCTCAACGAATTTAGCTTATTTTCAATTTCAACGAATTTAACACATGAATTTGTGGTATAATTACATGCAAAATAACTTTTACGTCGTAGGCTCAATACTCTAAGCGTTTGGTTCGTTACGTAGATTTTTATCTTCGTTTTCTTTACATATCGTCATAGCAAAGTAATTGTTTTGTGTGTCTACGTTTTCACGTGACCATACGCAGGTAGTAAAATCTAGTTATATTACATAACCCAAAGGAAACAAAGTTGATTTCATCCGACCGTAAACAAACTAAAAACTTTTCTTTTATCACATACACTCAAATCGCCAAAGATTCATCGAAATCTAAATGTATATAGGTATAGCTGGCTAGAAAACGTATGGAACTAAAACCTTAACGTCCTTCGGGAACTTGTCCCCGAACTTTGAAATGTACCATTCTCGCGTCGCATAACTCCTCCCCATCAAATAAAAAAGCGTACCTACGGTGAAAGCGAAAGCGTACAGTGTTTGTGAAATGCAAGACATTCCTATGTACCCGAAAATCTCGAAGAGATAGTGTGGGCATATAACCAAATCGAACAAGCCTCCTTGAGGAATCTTGTATTCTTTGCCGCCCTCTTTCCTAAGGCTAGCTAGAATGCGGTGGTGGTAAAAGTTTCCGATTATGCCGATCACAAACAAGCCGACTCCAACGTATTGGAGATCGATTGATGGAGTGGGGAAATCCCGTGATAGATATTGAGCATAAATCATTGTTGCAGTGGAGAAAGTATAACTCGATGTGATGATTAGTGTGGATTCTAAAGCCATTGAACCACTATATTTGTGAAGAAATAAGACCTGTATAAAATCGGTGTTTAGAAAACCCGATAATTTCAAATTCTAAATACCCGAGTCATGAAGTCTTTTTGAGACGGGATGGCAACCGTTTATACTAAATTTGACACTACAGGTGTGACACTACAAGACACACTTCAGTTTTGAACTTAACACCAGAACCTCAACCATCATCCCTGTATAGCTAGTACTTACATTAAATAACTTCATTCAAGTAATAACTCATATTTGGATGTTGCTATCTCTACGTTGTTTTTATTTTTCTTATTGCACATCCCTTTAGTTTGTAAATAAATACCGTAAATCTTTCTATTTTTATTTTGTTTCTTTTAAACAATTTTTTATCTTTTAAAATACATTCATGGGTATCAAATTAAAAATAACCGTCACCGAAAAAAAATTAAAAATAAAGTTTTTAAATAATGTATAATCGTTTAAAATTTAATTAAGGATATCTCGCTATTTGTAAGTTAATCTTTTAAATTTCAAAAACGTATAGTTCTTTTCTTTTAATTTTTTTCGATAATTTTAGAGAGCTGTGAAAGTTTTTTTTCTTATCAAAAAAAGATTTTTTTTTCTTTTTTCTTGTTTTAACTTTCTAAAAAACTCAGGTATTTTTCTTAATTAAAAAATTAATTTTATTTTTCTAAAAAGTTTGTTTGCTTATTTAGCAAAATGTGTGAGGTTTTATTATTTAATAAAACATTTGTTCTATTTTATTTTTGAATATTTTTTCATAAAAGAATATTTTTATTTTAATAAAATAGTTTTTTCATTTTATTTAAAATAAAGTTTTAAACTTTTGTGTTAGAAAAAGTGTTCCTGATTTTTTTTCCTTTGTTTTTCAAAATAGTAAAATGTTTAGAAGGGAGTGCCAACAATTATTAATTTGAGAAGTAGGGAATTAGAAAATGTACCTCAAGTACTCGTTTCAAGAAATGAATGGTGAGAGCCGAAGCAAGCAACACAAATCTAAGATCTCGATCGGGGAAAACGAGAAAAGACGACAAGCCCACAAAAAACGACGGCGAATATAGCAGAAACATCCCGGTTCTACTTGACAACTTCATCTGATCCTCTTTCTTCGCAACACCTTCGTTCAAGAATTTGGAATACTGCATGTGCTTGCCTTTGATTTCCATGTAACCTGCATTCGTAAGTGACGAGATACCAATCACCGACATCGTTGTCACGAACAACGATGGCGGTGGTGGGAACAAGAAGTTTAGCGGAATAGAAGGAAGGATCATTTTGATTATGTTGTGTGTTTTAAGTGTGTTTTATAAAGTTTTATTGTAGAGTGATACTTCTATAGTTCTATATAAATCTAGTGAAATGGGTTAGGAAGCCTATTGAAACAAGAAGGTACAAGTAGAGTGATTTGCCACCACAAACCAATGAGTGGATCCAAACCATGTGATAAAGTACCAAACCTTTTTATTGGTCGGCCCATCAAACAGGTTGATGTACAGTTGTACACATAATTACTCAACCACACGTTGATGAGGAAATACTGTAAGTACATAAAATGTGTATTTCGTAAAAAATCTATACTACAACATATAAATGTATCTCCAACGAGCTAAACCTTTAACCTTATATCACTAAAACTAAACATATAATCCTAAACCTTTAAATCTAAACTATGTAAGACTAACATTAGCCTTAAATCGAACCTAAAAAACTACAAAAGAAACACATCTCTCGTTAGATGGCACTATGTCATATAAAAAAATAAATAAGAGAAAAACAAAAAAAATAATAAAATAATAAAAAAAAGGTGTAGGAGAGGAGCATGAGTCATACTTATAATAACCAAGGCTTGAACCTGGGTTTTTGCGAGCACGAAACAAAAGTTGTACCGGCTAAACTGGAGATGAATTTGTTTAATATTTGAACACCACAAACATGTAATATAAAACGAATTTAAGAAAAAAAACGCCCTAAAAGTTGAAAAAATAAATAAGAAAGTGAGTCTTCCGCTCATCACCAATGTCATCCGGTGAAATGACCGATGGTTTAATTCTTAAAATATATCTTGTATCATAATTTGTTGGGCTCACGAGCCGTCAATTGCATCATTTTCAAAAATGTGTTGGAATTTTGTAGAAAAACTCGTGGAAAATGTGTTTTTTCATTAAGTGTGAAAATGAGTTTTTCACCAACTTTGAACGGAAATAAAATGCGTATAATTGCGGTTAATGCATCTATATTTTTTGCGTTTGTATAGTACGTTGTGAGGGTTTTCCAATGCTACCAAACCACGTCCAAATCTGAGCTCGTATGAATGAGATATCGAAGCTCAAAGTTGAGGCTTCGCAGGAGTGAAAGTTGCGAAAAGGACTTATCCACATTGGTTGGGGGATGAATCCCAAAGTGGTTTATAAGGAGAGAACCTTACCAACTATTTTTTTTCCTTGAGTATGAGACATCCTTGGACTCTGAGGGGTGTGAAGCACCCCTAACTCGCACACGCACGCGCGTGTGGCGCTTTGATGACACACTTTGCACTTCGCATCACCGCTTGAGAGCTGTCTTATTGTTTTTGGGTTCAACCGAAAGACTGAGCGCCTGTGTGGCTCGGCCGGATGGTTGGAAGTTGGAACAGATTGTTCAAGCAGAGTGTAGAGTTGAACCGGAAAACAGGTTCGAGCGTAACCAATTCAGCTGGAAGGTGGTTTAAGCTGAACTAGAGTTCAGCCGGATACAGATGTCACGCGTGAACGTATTGTAATTCTTTTCTCCATTTCCTTGTATTGTTTATCTTTATTTCCTTGTAACAGTAGGAGTAGATTACCTTTTATTTCCATTGTATTGTAATAGTCTAAATTATTTCTTTATTGTAATCATACACAAAATAAAATGTTTATTTTATTTTATTTTATATCTACGAACTGTTTTCCTACAAAATGAGTGTGTTTTTTATTTTAAATTGCAAAAGACACAATTCAACTTCGTGAGTAGTATATATTTTTTTACAAAGATGGAACAGGTAGCAAATTGAAGGTGTCGGTGTTGTTGATAGCCGGAGATCTTTATTCTTGGAGTTGTAGCAGGTGAAATTAGAGAGACAAGAGAGAGAGAGAGAGAGTGGATAATATCATAAGAGATAGAGAGAAGACCAAAAAGAGAGGGTCAGTATGAAGAGAATAAAGCAACTGTATGTTTGATTTCTGCCCTCGACCAACGGGCCCATATCCTGACCGAGTAAGGAGTTTTTGAAGCTCTAACCGAGTAAGGGATAAAAAATGTGTGGGTAAAAGGCTCCTGACCCAGTAAGTGGTCTTTTTTCTGTGAAATCAAACGTGTTGACCGGTAAAAACCTCTTACCGAGTAAGTGGTTAGAGATTTTGACCGGACAAGTGACAAATCAAACAGTCATCATTCACTTTTTAAATTTAAGGGCATTTTGGTCATTCAATATTTCATCTAACAACAAATTTAACGTCCCTTAGACTAAACTACTTAAATTGGTACGAATCTTTTACAAAAAAGATGATTTTTATTATTTTCTTAGTTCACGGATGAAACCTGAAATTTACTATAAACCTTAAAGATGAAAAATGTAACTTACTCTATTTATTTAAGGTCATGCGTAGTGGGCGCCATAGGAAAAAACGACGCTCCCAAATCGCTCCAACGCTACCCCCAGGGGCGTTATGGGGTAAAAAAATTTGTCCAAGCGTTATTGCTATAGCGTAGGGTAACTTGGAGTGTGATTAGTTAGCCTTTTGAATTTTTTTTTTATTAGACGAGAGTTTTGAAGGATTTATTGTTTTAAATAAATTAATATACTTGTGTAATAATTAGATGGTCTTTAGGGGTTTTATGACTATACCGCTTTTAGTCAAGGAGCCCTTGTTAATTAAGACGACAAATATCAAAAAACGTCTAAATGAGAGACTCAATGACTACACATATATAGCTTAATAGATTAAAAAAAACATTTGGTATAGATACTTTTATGTATGAATTCCCGGAACGAATATCAACCCAACTATGTCTGACGCCCAAATTCCGACACTCTTCCCCATGTGAATCCCCATTTGTGTAATAGCGGTTGTATCGTATGTGATACTAGAATTAATTTGGCATGAAAATACCACGATAAAAGAATTACGATCCATGAATATTGATGAGCGGTTTAAATGTACACTTTATTTTATATTAATCACTCCCTAAGGGCACCGAGTTGAGTATAAAAGATACTGATTTAATTAGTTTTGGTGTTTAGATTGTCATGGTGTAAAAGAGCTTAATTTGTACTATTAAGTTGGAATATTAACTACACCAATTAAAGTGTTACTTTCTACTATTTTTTTATACTGAATTATTAATGATTTGAATATATGAATAAAAGAATAAAGAAAATAAAATGTATATGAATTTGAATTCGTTTGTCGTGACCAGGAAGTGACACAAGAAAAGAATTTTACTTTTGAAGTTTAATTGGTTTGGTGGTGGCTTTGGCACGTGAACATCAAGCAAACATTAATGATAATCATGTGGGCTTCAATCAGTTGGGCTAGCACTAATTACGTGGGCTGCGAATAAGAAACTGAACCAAGCAAAAACATATATATTAAAAGAGAGCATTCGGAAGTCAGGGGAGATTCGCACGAACACATTCTGACGGCAACCAAAGAAGTGCCTTAGGGCACGTTACCCGAGGAACCAAGAAGAAAAGAATTTGTGTTGATGTTGTTCACGCGATCAAGCAAACAAAGAAGTGACAGATTAGTTGTTTTATTTTTATGATCACTATTTAATTTCAGTTTGTTTGGATATTATAGTTGATTTTTGTGATGACCGATTTGATGGTGACAGCATCTATTTTGTTCGTCATGATTGTTGGCTAATTTTCTTTAACTGCTTTTGGTGAATGGTTGTGTAAAATCGTTCTTTTCTTAACTTGTTAATTGCTAATTGTTCCGGAATACTTGCTACCGTTGAACACCTGCATGCTAAATTGTTTAATCTAACTAGTAACCTAGGGTTTTAGTGGTCCACTGTTTATTGATCTAGCACTTTCTTGCGGCAGGACTAATCAGCCCATTAGAAATTTAGGTTATTAGGTCAAGGAAGCAATTGGGGACTATGTCTATGTAGTATTAGCAATTGATTAGGTTTTGCCCAGATCGGTAGCCAACCAGGATCCAAAAGTAGTTAACTTGTCTCATAAGTAATTTATTTAGTAGTTTTAGTTAAGTTGCTAGTTTACTTCCAATTCAAGCAAAACAGCCAAGTGGCAATTTTAGTTAATTCCTTAGATTAAATTAGTTTAGTTTAGTTTAGGGCAATCTAGGTTAGTGACAGTAATCTAGATTTAGGTAGTTAATTTAGTTAGGTAGTTAAAATCTAAATCACTAGTGACCACTAACTCCCCTGGATTGTTACCCTACTTACCTTATCTATAGGTTTAAGTTTAGGATTATTTGTAGCGGTCTCGACACCCGTTATCAAATATAACAAAAGGTTGCTGGATAAAAAATAGGGATTAGGTTACTGTAGTTTACGTTAACAAATTTAATAGGATTTAACTGCTTTATACGCGTCGCTCTATAACACATGCGGGACATTTATCTCTGTTAGGTGTGGTGCCCAAAATATACTGGGCTTGGCCATTCAGCCCTATTAAGCCGGCCCATTAGTTTAGAGGTTGCCCTATATATTTTGTCTATTGTATGATGTAATCTGTAACTATTTCTCTTAAACACAATACAAAAAAATCCCTAGTTAGTCCGTGAACATAGGTCAATTATTAAATCTTGTGCTCCTACTTTCTTGCTAGTGTGTGTGCAACCGGTTCATGTCTATACCATTAACAATCTCGTCTTGAATATTAACTTTAAGACCAACAAGCAACTAAGATATAGTAAAATAAGAACTAATAATAATGAAAATAATTAAGGAAAAATTACAGTAGAAGAAAACATCGATTTAAAAAACGTATGGAACTAAAGCCTTAACGTCCTTCGGGAACTTGTCCCCGAACTTCGATACGTACCATTCTCGCGTGGCGTAACTCCTCCCCGTCAAATAAACAACGGTACCTAAAGTGAAAGCAAACGCGTATAACGTTTGCGAGATGCAAGAGATTCCTACATAACCGAAAATCTCGAAGAGATAGTGTGGGCATATAACCAAATCGAACAAGCCTCCTTGAGGGATCTTGTATTCTTTCTCGCCCTCTTTCCTAAGGTTAGCGAGAATGAGGTGGTGGTAAAAGTTTCCGATTATGCCGATCACGAACAGACCGACTCCAACGTATTTGAGATCGATTGATGGAGTGGGGAAATGCCGTGATAGATGTTGAGCATAAAGCATTGTTGCAGTGGAAAAGGTGTAACTCGATGTGATGATTATTGTGGATTCTAAAGCCATTGAACCACTATATTTGTGAAGAAACAAGACCTGCATAAAACATGTTTCATAAAACCAATGTTTAATTAGAAAACTGGAATAAAATGGTCGGACTGGTTTAATCGGAATTAACCATGGAATAATGTTATCATTAATTTTACAAGGTAATAATAACATGTCACAAATAACTTTATTAGTGTGACTAGTGTAAATTTTTTTTTAAGTATATATTTATTTACACCGATTACACCATTGTTAGGATTTGAACCCATGACCTCTAACTAAGAGAACAAAACTTCTACCAAGTGGGCTAGTCCCACATTGACTGTGACTAGTGTCATGTTTCGGTGTTTTTATTCAGATATTTAAATGGAAAAAGGGGCATAGAATCAGGGGCGGACCCTTATTAGGCCCAGGGGTCCCCGTGGACCCCCTCAATCTCGTACGCAAAGTGAAAAATTATGTGAACGGTTTTTTATAAAAGAGTAAATTACACTAAAGGTCCTTTATGTTTTACCTAAATTTCGAATTAGGTCCTTTAAGTAAAGTTGTTACACCTAACATCCTTTATGTTTTAAACTTGTTTCATAGAAGGTCCTTTATTGCTAACGGGGTTAAAAACTTCGTTAAGTCAGGGTCAGTTTAGTCATTTCAAAAAATCTTTTATTGAAATCCTTAAAATCGACCAGACTTTCATCTCCTCCGTCCCTCAAAACCGACGTCCATGGATATCTATATTACTTCTCATCCATCTGCTTTTGTTTCTGATTATTGTAATTATTATTGTGAATCTGACAACTAATTGAAATCAGCTCAGCTCCTTTTCAATCGCGCTACAATCATAGGATCTCGGCTTAAATGAGAGCCTGCCGTTGTTAAAATACATGCCGGAGAAATGTCGGCAGGGAAGTCCGTCGATGAATTCTGAAAATTCCTCCGTGAAGACTATGGGTTTGAGCGACAGTGGTTTTATACTCAACAAGGAAGAGAGGTGCATCTCTTAAATATGTTCAAATGATGAGGTGTATCGTCAATTTTAACTTTATTTAGATGAAGAAAATACATATGAAAGTCGGGTTCTAGATTCCGGCGAGTTTTGTAGATCGCTAGCTCAGGATTTCCCTTCATCTCATATTTAGTTTGGTTTTTGTAAAAAGGGGAAAATCAATTGTCCACCAGTGATTTCTTTTTCATCTTCCACACTTTCATTTACATCCTCTAACAGATCTGATACACGAGATTGCAGATCCGGCCGATTGATCTTCGATGAGGATTTGGGTGGCGCACCGCCGACGGTCTCCACGGTGAACTCATTTTTGGCAACGAGATCATTCGTTCTGTTGCAGCTATCATCAGACCACGGCTATGTTACAAAATCTTTTAATATTGAATGGGAATTTCGATTTTAATATTTTTATTAAAAGATTTTGTAAAAATGACTAAACTGTCCCTAAACTTAACGATGTATTTTAACTCCGTTAGTGATAAAGGACCTTCTATGAAATAGGTTTAAAACACAAAGGATGCTGAGTGTAACAACTTTACTTAAAGGACTCAATCCGAAATCTAGGTAAAACATAAAGGACCTTCTGTGTAATTTACTCTTTATAAAATAAAGTTTGTGAAGAGTAGTTAATAAATACTTAGTGTGAAAAAAATACAAAGCAAGCAACTAGCCTAGTCGTAAGAACCCTTGTTTGATTTTGAAGAGGTGCAAGTTCAAATCTAGTCCTCAACATTCTTTTTCCCAAGCTTTCTTTATTAATTTTAGTGCTATAAATGAGGAGAGTAAATGAGGGTATTTTATTTTTCACCTCTTTTTTATTTACTTTTAATATAGACCCCTTTTATAATGAAATATTACAATATATAAAACTATAGACTTTTTTAATATTATTTTTCTCTTCTCTTCATTTCTAGGCATTTACTATTATTTTTTTAGTATTATATCGTTGTCAATGTTACGGTATAGATTTTTTTTATCAAATCATGTAGAGTTTTTTTTAATCATTTACTTTTTTTCTTTACTCGCAATGTCGTGTTGCAACGCCCACCTACATTAAAAACTATTTAGTAAGTAATAGACCAAATTTCTTTATGTACGTTTATATAAAACTGAAACATCTAAAACTAGTGACTCCGTAAAAAAAATTGTGGACCCCCAAAAAAAAAATTCTAGTTCCGCCCCTGCATAGAATAGTGAGCAATTTTCATAAGTGTTTCAGTTAATTCGCTCTAACGTTTCAATCAAACTTATAACCATAACAAATTGGGACCAATAAAATATATAAATTGCCTCCAAAGCTTCCTATAATATCTTTTTTTGAACGGTATATTTGGATTAGATGGGGACATTACATCACACATTCGATCATCTTCAATCCCATCAGGTTGAAACTCACCATAAGTGAAAAAAACCCCTCGTCCAACCTGTAACCCCTATTTATTTATTTTTTGTTACAGGTGAGACTTGAACCAAGACGTCCATTTATAAAGTATTTGAGTACTCATCCCTAACCAATTGGACTAGAGATCATTGATCAAAGCTACCTATAATTGACCCATAAACTAAAATATATATTTTTTATGAGATTAAAACCCTTAAAATATTTAGCATGTTTTAATTAATTAATGGTGATGTGATAAAAGTGGCGATCGAACACTTGAATTTTAAGAATATATTTTAGGGGTAACTTTGTAGAAACATAACCAACTTTTGATTTTGTTCCAATTAGGTCACTCAAACTTTTTTTTGTTCTAATCAGGTAACTTAACTTAAAAATATGTTCTAATCCTAGATAAATGACCTGATTAGCAGGTAATCTTATCAATTTTTTTTACAAAAACTGAAATTTTTATAAAAAATGAATTTTTTATAAAAAACGAATTTCTTAAAATCGATTTTTTAATAAAAGTGATTTTTTTTATAAAAAGTCAAAATTTAATAAAAAACATTTTTTATAAAAAAACGTTTTTTATAACTTTTTTTATAAAAACGTATAACGTTTTTTTTATAAAACGTTTTTTCGTTTTTTATAAAAAAATGTTTCTATAAAAACGTTTTTTATAAAAAAAACCGTTTTTATAAAAAAATGTATTTTATATAAAAAACATTTTTTATGAAATTTTGATTTTTTATAAAAATATCGTTTTTAGTACAAATTCAATCATAAAAAATCATTTTCTAAAAAAATTTATTTTTTTATAAAAAAATCAATTTTTATAAAAAAAATTGATAAGGTTACCTGCTAATTAGGTCATTTATCTAGGATTAGAACATATTTTTAAGTTGAGTGACCTGATTGGAACAAAAGAAAGTTTGAGTGACCTGATTGGAACAAAATTGAGAGTTGGTTATGTTTCTGTGAAATTTTCCCTATATTTTATGAGGTAAGTGTCTACTACTTAAAAGTAAAAAATAATTTTGTGACCGGACATGAAAAGTTAAGTTGTGTAAAATATATCATCATTAAAGCATGATTATCATCATTCACCAAGATTAGACCGTCTTCGACGAACGCTCATGAGGACTGCCTTCAGACGTGGAAGAAAGATTTGAAAATCTTCATAAGTGTATACAAAACCTTCAATAACTATTTTAATGATTTAATAGTTAAAATCTTTAGTTTTTATGAATTTTTTTTTTCTGAAAATGTTTAAAAGCAAATTAAAATAGTTTCTTAAACTTATGTTAGAAAGTTACCTCAAGTACACGTTTGAAGAAATGAACGGTGAGAGCCGAAGCAAGCAACACAGATCTAAGATCTTGATCACGGAAAACGAGAAAAGACGACAAGCCAACAAGAAACGATGGAGTATAGAACACAAGCATCCCGGTTCTACTCGACAACTTCATCTCATCCTTTTTCTTTGCAACACCCTCGTTCACGAATTTGCTATAGCGCAAGTGTTTGCCTTTGATTTCCGTGTACCCGGCGTTCGTAAGTGAAAAGATACCTATCACCGACATCGTTGTCACGAACAACGATGACGGTGGTGGAAACATGAAGTTTAGCAGAATAGAAGGAAGGAGCATGTTGATTTTTTTTTGTTTTTTTTCTGTGTGTTTGTTGAGTGTTTTTTTCCCTTCTTTTTTCTTTTCTTTTTGGTGAATGATATGTCTATAAATCTGAGTAGGTTCACTAAGAACCAATTATAGAGTTGTTGTACATACGAGGTGATGTAAGTAGTAGGTCTTTTCTAGAAAGAATTATTCTTAAAAATAAAGAAAAAATCAATTAAAGTAAATAAAAACTGGTTAACATAAAATAAGATGTCATTAACTAAAAAAATATTAGAAGACCAAGTTAGTCGGTTAGCTAGATAAGTTTTCTCAATATCCTCAACTATTCAACTATTCGTAGAAATAGTCCTTTCGACATCATAAATTTTGTTGGATATCCATGTCACAGTATTGTAATCTTTGTGCACTATAAACTTAATGAGAAAACCCTAGTTGCAGTCTGTGGACGTATATATATCACCCTGATCAAACCACGTTAAGTTCTTATGTTTTCTATATTTTATGTTTGTTTGCGTGTGTGTTGTCGCTTCCGCTAGCCAAGAACCTAAACAATCCGGCCACTTGATATTGTTTGTCGGTTAAATGGATTTTTAACCACAATGACCCGATTCTAATGAAAGAGATTCAAAGGATGCGGTCGACCAGGTTGTGTAGCTGGTCCAACAAGCTAGCTAGTTTGGTCTAATTGACCGGTTCTAACCGGTTTTAAAAGGAGTGTCTCAAAGTGAACGTAATATATTACCGTTTGGTAGTTTAAAACGTATTCAAGAAAGGTTGGTCAGACTAGTCAAGATAATATATATTAATGTTGTTTCAACTACTTCTACTTTGTCATTTCTTAAAAGAGCAGCAATCATTACATTTTATAATATTATAGCAATAACCTTGGAATTTGACAACATTATTTTTAGAATACTTTTGTAAGGAGATGATCATTTTAGAATCAATTGGGTTTGAAAACTTTTGAGAACTATTCTAAGGCACTAGTTTATATATATGAAAACTTTTGTAAGGAGATCACCATTTTGAGAACTATTATATAGTGCACTCATTTCTAGAATAATTAGTGGTTGAGATTTGACTCACAAAAATTTTCAA
This sequence comes from Deinandra increscens subsp. villosa, assembly GCA_039602395.1. Taxonomy (NCBI): domain Eukaryota; kingdom Viridiplantae; phylum Streptophyta; class Magnoliopsida; order Asterales; family Asteraceae; genus Deinandra; species Deinandra increscens. The sequence continues at coordinate 7,770,287 of JBCNJP010000020.1, forward strand.
AATAAAAAGTTCTCGTTTGAACCTAACCTTACTTTTGTATAATTAAAGTTTAGATAAGAAAAATCACTATTCACTTTAAACAAAACGATAAAATATGAAACACGAGAAACTTAAGTGGTGTGAGTGTTAGGATTGTAAATCTTGACTTTGTTATGGATAATTACCTTTGTATATTGATGACGTATGTCCGGGTCGGATGACGTCACAAGAAGATAGATACACATCTAACCCAAAATACTATACAAGTCATGAGTGTCGGCCTCGCAACCTGCCGGCCAACAGACTACACAGGAAAGAGAGTCGACCCTCGTCAGGGTCGACACACAATGTATGTCAAGGGTCGACTACAAAGGAGTCGACCAACCATCCGCCCAGTGTCGGCTAAATGGCATATACGGTAGCCGACGCTCGAGCACGACAAGTCCGAGACGGACACCACAGACCAACGCTCCCACAACGGCAGGTCGGCGTACCGACACCCGACCTGACTACACATTTAATGCGATTACCCAAAATGTATACTGCAGGAACTTGGCACAGTCCAAGACGCAAACCTGCAGCCTACCTCCTTTGGGCAATTAGCATTAATGACGATACAAGACAAAGGTTGGGGGTTATAAATACACCCCAACCACCATGTTAGAATTCATTCAATGCGCTTAGCTTCGACCTGATTACACTTAATCTCTCGAAACGCATACTTACTCTCACGCCCGAGCTTGGTCGCAGGACACCCTGTCCTGCCCTCCAAGAACAACAGTGTTTCTTTGTTTTGCAGATAACAGCCGAGCCGAGACACTCCTAACCGAAGGCTTGACTGTTTCTCTCACGTGTAGTCGTCCTATCGGTGTAGTTCGTCCTAGACTTCGGTCTATCCAACCACTCTCGGTAGCCCGATTCTACATATATAATCATAACGTGACATGATATTTACCACTAATATTCTTATGCAAACGGATATTTATATTATGACACAATCTATTCTAAATTTCTAATTCCTAGTTTTTTTCTTCACTTTGTAGGTTATTGTTTTTGCTGATGTTCAAGGTTTTAAGGGGAGTCGATAGGTGGGGAAGTTCATGTTAAACTTGTTGGTAATTTATGCATTGGGATTTAACTCAGTCAACCTGTCTTTCATATTATATAATTGGCGATTTTTTTTTTGAACAGCATTCATTAACACCAAGAGAGAAGGAAACAACACAAGAGGGGCACCAGCCAGGAGCTGGACCGATACCCAAAAAACAAAAATTACAACGCCATGAAGAAAAAAAAAAACTACATCAGGTTGTATCCCTCTCTAATCCCCATGTTCGATCTGCTATTTAGCCAAAGCAGACAATAACTTTTGATTTCTTTTATAATTTCAACCAATCTCGGGGGTTTTTGGTTAAACACGATGTCGTTCCTCACCTTCCATATAACCCAAGTAGTGATGTAAATTACTGCTTGAACAGCCTCCTTTCTTCTCCTATTAATCCCCATTGAGCTGCAGAAACGAAACAAGTCGACCACCGAGAAAGCATAAATCTGAGGAATATTGCACCATCCCGACATTATGCTCCAAACATGCGCCGTAAACTCGCAGGAAATCAAAAGATGCTCCACCGATTCCTCATCATTTCTGCATAATGGGCATAAAACCGACCCCAATCTTACGTTTCTTCTCCTTAGACAATCGAAAGTAGCTATTCTTCCAAGATGGGCCCTCCAAGCAAAGATGTTAACTTTTATGGGAACCATCTTATTCCACTCTAACACGAAGCTAGGGGCAGTTAACCTGTTGCGGATCAATCTCTTGAGCCCAGCCACCGATAACGTATCGATCGATCCGTTACAAACTTCCACCAGGTTCAAATTGAACTTAGAGAAAACATTATTAATTCTAGTCAGATTCCTCCAAACCCCATAATGCGTCCTCTTGCTCGGAATGGGCATTTCACCCCTTGGTAAGCCATGGATTTCAATAATAACTTTCCTCCACAAACTCTCCGGTTCAAGTCGGAAACGCCACCACCACTTCGCTAGCAAACATAAGTTTATGTCTGCAAGCGGGTCTAAACCCAAGCCCCCCGCTTCCTTTGGCGTCGTAATCTTCTCCCAACTTACCCAGTTAATTTTTGACTTGTCACTTGAACCACCCCAAAAAAAAGAGCGCCGAAGACCTTCTAATTTCTCAATCACCTTTGCCGGGGCCTTGAAAAGGGACATATAATAAGACGGTATACTTTCCATAACCGATTTCAACAGCGTGAGCCTTCCCCCTATCGACAAAGTCTCCGCCTTCCAACCCGATAGTCTTTTCTCAAACACATTAACGACCGGTTGCCAAGAGCTGATTCTGTTCATATTTGCTCCAATCATGATGCCTAAGTGTATAAAAGGCATCACCCCCTTTTTGCACTTTAAGATCGCAGCAGCTTCTTGGCCTTCGTCCTGATCCACATTGATATAAAAAAGGGTGCATTTAGAGAGATTCACCTTCATACCTGATGCAATCTGGAAACACCGCAGCAGTCTTTTTATGTTTAACACATTTTCCCCGCTCCATTCACCAATTAGAAGTGCGTCATCGGCAAACAGCACGTGAGAAATGACTAAACCCGACCCCGGAAACTGGACTCCTTTAAACACACCCGATGAAACAGCCCTTTCAAGCATCAAATGAAAACTTTCCATAATGGTTAGAAAAAGAAACGGAGCAATCGGATCTCCTTGCCGCAAGCCTCGAGAGCAGTTGAACTCTTTAGACGGTGATCCGTTAATCAAAACGGACGCTCTGGATGCCTTAAGAAGACCCTTTATCCAATCCCTCCACCTGTTCGGGAAACCCATGTGAAAGAGCGTGGAGTCCAAAAAACCCCAATTGACTGAATCGTAAGCTTTCTGGAAATCAATTTTAAATAACAACCCCCTTCGTTTCGACCTTTTGAGCCATGAGATGACCTCATTCACGATGAGCGGACCATCCAAAATGTTTCTCCCGCTCACGAAAGCCATTTGGTTTTCCGAAACGACTTCCCCAATGACCTTTTTCAACCTGTTTGCGAGGACTTTTGATATCACCTTTACAATACATCCCATCAAACTTATCGGTCTAAAATCTGCAAAAGATTGCGGGTCGGCAGATTTTGGAATCAGGTGTATGAAGGATGACCCGCACCCCGGGCTAATGCGACCATCCTCATAGAAACTATTCAGAACATCAACAAAATCTTGCTCAAAGGTGCTCCAGAATTTTTTAAGAAATGCGAAGTTGAAACCGTCGGGTCCCGGGGCTTTGTTACTACCACAGGACCAAACAGCTTCCTTAATTTCCGCTCTTGAGAAATGCACCACCAACATTGCCGAACTGTCATCTGAAAGCCTCTTTATCCCTTCCAAATCGAAAGTCGGTCTGATCCGAGAAGGTTCCTGGAAGTGATTTTTGAAGAAACTCCAAGCGTTATTTTTCAGCACCTCGGGTTTGATACACCACCTGCCATCCACAAACAGACCATTTATTCTATTGCTGGCAATGTTAGATTTAATTACGCCATGGAAGAAAGATGAATTTTCATCTCCCTCCAAAGCCCATCGAACACGGGACTTCAGTTTTAGATCATCGAGCCTCCTTTTGTTAACCAACAACACCTCCTTCTTGACCTCAGCCCATCGATCCACCTCGTTATGATCGAGTAACCTGACTTCAGCCTCCTTTTCAAACCTTTGAACACTCCTCAAGGAGTTTTTTCAGCCCCTCTTCTTCCTTAGCCCTTTCCCTTTGTTGCCAGGACTTCACGGCCACTTTTACACTGTCTCAATTTAGCCGCCAGACGGGAATCGCAGTGCTCCCCCTCAACCCCTTGATTTGCCGCATCTAAGACCACCCTCTCCAGGTCCGGATGAGATAACCAACCTGAAAAGAAACGGAAAGGGACAGGTCCAAAATCAAGAACAGAAGTCTTCAGACATGAGAGGGCAGTGATCCGAAAGAAAACGAGGTAATGCCGTGAGTGCAGGCATCGGGCCATCGCTGCAAGAACTGCGAACACACCAAAATATGATCAATCTTACTAAATTTTGAGCCGCCGCCTGACGAGCACGTGAATTTACACCCACCCATCGGATATTCCTCCAATCTAGCATTAAAGATAAACTCGTTGAAATTCGCTCGCCCCTCTTTGGGTTGAAACTCAGAATTGAAACGTTCCTCGGCGTTACGCACTTCATTAAAATCGCCGGCCATGACCCACCATCCCTGATTAATTTATCTCGCAGAGTCCACCAACAGATTCCACAGCTTCACTTTATCTCTCTGATCTTGAGGGGCATATACATTGGCAATGTTTAATCTGCGTCTGCTCACTTACCAACCAACCGGACACCACCAGCACATTCCTATCCTTAAAGACAGACCTCAATTGGAAAATTGAGGGGTCCCAGACAGTGAGGAGCCCACCCGGACCTCCCGACCGAGTTAACCCGTCTCAGACCTCGCGCTTAGATCTTACCCCACGCACGGATGGGCCTTCGAAGACTCCCCGTTTACTGCACCTTGTTTCTTGGAGGCAAACAATAGAGAGCCTTGATTATCCCTCTTCAACTGCTTAAGCCAATCGATTTTGCCCCGAATCCCCCAAACCCCTTATATTGAGACACAGCAACTCCATTTAACAAACATGCTTTCTCCAACTCCTCTACCACCGATTCTTCTGATCTCTCACCATCGTCATCCCCCACCTTCAGTCCCACGGCCGATGGCCATCTCCTTCGTCTGTCTGAACCTCCTCCTTCGACAAGCCAATTTGGATCGCCCTCATCCAGGTCAGCGCCAGTACCATCGCAGCACTACCAGCCATGCGTATTTATCCGTCTCCTCACCTGGGGCATCAAGAACTTCGGCGCCCACCGGCGAGCGGATCCGTAGCCGGCAACAGGTCGAGCATCTCCAGTCGAAAGGCATCAGGGCAAGGGATAGGTTTATTTCTACTCGCCCCTTTTCCTTTTCCTTGAGCTTCTGAAACGCCTTCTGGCTTGCATGACCCAGCCGAAGGGCTACCCAGAACTAGACCTAGCTCTTTTCCTTAGACTCCTGGCCCACACTCCCATCTCTTTTAACAAACCAGAGTCCCAGCAATGCTCGGCCCAACACCGTCTAATCCCGGCCCACCTGTCACCATCTAGTAGGCCCAACAACATCTAGAAGACCCTGCCCAACACCACGTGAGACTTGTCAGCCGCCCGAGGGCTTTCAGCATCGCTCGTTTACAGCGTCCCCTATTTCCTACGGCACCCTCACAATTGGAATTCGCCATGGGTCCCACCGAGTTCCCATGCACCGTCTCCTCGTTTACCCCATGCAACCCCTCCGTTTCCCACCAATTCCGACGAGGCCAACTCCGACGAGTTTTCCCGGTAAGATCATCCTCGGACTTCACCGGCTTCATGAAGACGAAGTCCGGTCTCCAATCTTCGCAAACCTCACTAATTGCGATCCGGAACTTCCTACCCTTCCAGCTCACCACACACGAATCACTGAATCACCGCTTGGGTAGACACTATGACACCCAAATAGTCAGCAGACAGGTCCCTGTTATCCAGACACGCTTCAGAGGGTTGGCATAATCGGATCCACCAAGGCACCAACCTCCCAATATCGTCAAACAACCTGTTGCTCCACAGGTCCGGTGGTACGCCCAGAATCTTCAACCAAGCCACCCGTTCGAAGTTGAAGGACTGGCCACGCCATACGTCCAACCTCGAGAACCAGGGCTCCCAAAGGGTTCTTAACAGCAAGAATGTCGTAAGCGTCGTCAGCGCATGTCAAACGTGATTAGTACCAATAGGCCTCCTAGGTACCGCAATTTCCAGCCCTGCATGGGTAGCTCCTCCATCCACTCCTTTAGATTACACAGCCTCTTTATGTCCTTTGACCTTGCCCAGAAGAGATCGCCCTGCCCACGCGTCCAAAGCCTCCGAGGATAGCTCTTAAACAGATATAACCTTTTCCGGCGGTGCCAGTGTATGCCCACCACCGTGGCATAAGATCGTCCAGCCACCGTAAAAGCGTTTGAACCAACCCCCTACAGGTCGATCGCCCTCCACTTCAACGATTTTGCCTCGCGGAACGCCCAGGAGGCGCTGCTGCAGCCCTTCTGTTTACTGGTTTCCCATACCTATCGAAACGCTCGAGATTTACCGACAGCTTCAGGAAGTCCATACGGATTCCATTAAGTTGCTTCTCCAGGTCCCATTTATCGTCCCACGTTGATGCAAACTTGACGAACCCAAAAGGATTTCCTCCTTTGTCAACCCTGGAGGCGATAAACACATCCGCAACTTTGACCGAAACCTTCCAAACCTCTCCCACAGATCCTCAGGTTTCACCCCTGTGGGTAGATTGGAAACAAAGAAAGAAGTTAAATCCTTCCTTTGAGCCTCCTTTTCCTTCGATCCATGTCTTCTTCCGACCCCTGACCTGAGTCCATTCTCCGGTTACTTTTCCTTTTGGAGTTTAATTTAGTTAACCTGTCTTTTATGAAGCTAGCCTCTTTGCTTTTATTTCATTAATTTCTAAAGGGAAAAACACGAAAATGACCATTGTTGACCTTGACTTTTGTTAAATGATCCTCTTACTTTTTTTTTGCCAAAATGACCTTGACTTTGCTTTAATGATCATTTGCAAATTGGTTAGCCAAAATTACTTATCCACTTGCAAACTTTAGTCGGATAGGAGAGAGAAACAAATCACAAAATATATGAACACTCTACTAATTTTTTGAATGATCACAAATCCTCCATAACCAAACGAATCACAAAATTAAATGCAAGATTGTGCTCGAAATTGAAAACTGAATCAAATAAGATCCATATTGACATGGTTTGGTGCTGATTTGAAATTAAGCAAGAACTGTTCTTCGTGAAGCTCCTTCAAACTCCGACGACTGAGACTGATCAGAATCGAACATCACTGTTACATTCCGCTTACAAAAAGTTGAGCCGGAACAAGTTGAGAAATAATAATATTGTAGTATATCATTTTTTTGTTCCGGCTATCTCTTTGATATGTATTGAGCCGGAGAACACGTTAATATATAAAGTGCTATCTTTTTTCATTTGATATGTATTGAGCCGGAACAAGTTGAGATATCTGCCGTTTGAACCGGAAAGATTGAAACGGAAATATTGAAACGGAAAAAAAAATTGAAACGGGAAAAAAAAAAGAACACATAAAAGAACCATTCTTCTCTTACGGAAAAAGATTGAAACGGAAAAAAATTGAAACGGAAAAAAAAAGAACACATAAAAGAACCATTCTTCTCTTACGGAAAAAGATTGAAACGAAAAAAAAAGAACACATAAAAGAAATGAAACGGAAATATTGAAACGGAAAAAAAAATGCATGTGCCACTTGAAACGGAAAGATTGAAACGGAAATATTGAAACGGAAAGATGAAAAAGTCAGAGAATGTGCCGTTTAAATAAAAAAAATATTAGACGGAAAACACATGCTTCAATCACGCTTTCGGTTTTGTGAGCCAGGCGTTGAATCGGCTTTCGGTGTTACATTCCGCTTGTTTCTTTCTAGACGGAAAACACATGCTTCAATCACGCTTATATGGATACCCGGTTGTTTCGACCGGAAAACACATCCGGTTCATCTCAACATATTTTCGTTTCAATCATCAACCGGAAGTAGCTCTTTTCAACCGGAAAACGCCTCTGATTTTCAGGCCGCCAGTGATGCTCTTGGCCACCGGAAATCGCTGATGTTCGATTCTGATCAGTCTCAGTCGCCGGAGTTTGAAGGAGCTTCACGAAGAACAGTTCTTGCTTAATTTCAAATCAGCACCAAACCACGTCAATATGGATCTTATTTGATTCAGTTTTCAATTTCGAGCACAATCTTGCATTTAATTTTGTGATTCGTTTGGTTATGGAGGATTTGTGATCATTCAAAAAATTAGTAGAGTGTTCATATATTTTGTGATTTGTTTCTCTCTCCTATCCGACTAAAGTTTGCAACTGGATAACTAATTTTGGCTAACAATGGTCATTTTGGATGATGACAATTTTCAAAAGATCATTAAAGCAAAGTCAAGGTCATTTTGGCAAAAACAAATTCAAAGGTTCATTTAACAAAAGTCAAGGTCAACAATGGTCATTTTCGTGTTTATCCCATTTCTAAATACCTACGTTTTAGATCGATGTTGTTTGTTTTTAAAGGTGTGAGGGATGGGTCTGAGAAAACTCATCGAAAATGGATTTTATTAATTAAATCTACACTCCAAGAATATCCAAACCAATTAATAAAAAACCAACATGATATTAATTTCTATCCAAAATCTTAAACCATTCCTATACTAATGCAGGTATGAAGCCGAGCTTGCTGCTGTTGCCGATCATTTAAACGGGTTAAACGATTCACTTTTATTGAACGAGTCAAACGGATCAGTTTTATGAAACCGGTCAAACATGTCAGTTTTAATAAATGGGTCAGTTTTTTAAGTTTTGATAAATTGGTCAGATTTGTGGAAACAATACACCATATTGCATATAAAAGGTGGTAGCTTTATGAGCCTGTTGTTGTTAACGCTCATTAAGAATCGATGCTCTAGAAAAATATCGGTTTTTAATAAATCACGCATAATTGTCCAGAAAATGTTGACTCAACCCCAAAGCTGGATTTGTCTATTCATCTTATTTAAATAAAGCTTTGTCATTGTTTATAAAAGTTCAAGTAAATCTATAAAGTTTTCCAACATTTTTCTTCATATCTATTGCAATTTCCATGTGTTTTTATTATAACAATTATATTCTTACTTCATATTAACAAGATTTTGTATACCTAGACAACTTTAATGAATGCCTATATAAGTTTAAAGAAGGAACAATTACCATTGGGAGAGTACTACTTGGTCAAGCACTCAAGAGTCCATTTATGAAAACGGTTGACTTTTACTATTTTCAATTCATTTTGCTAATAACAAATCTGGGCACTGATGGGTTTTGATTTCAAGTACTAACACACTTAAATGGGTTGATAGATCTTTTTTTTTTGAACGGCTAATTTTTTTTATTCTACCAATTTAACACCATTGCCAAGGTTTGAACCTTGGTCTCCACCAAAGAGACTTTGTCTCTTACCATTAGGTTACAACCCCAATGGCGGTTGATAGATCACATCATACTATTTGATTTGTTGGATTACATATCGGACTGGATCAGATCAAGATCGGGGCTTGACCCGTTGATAGAACTATCTCAGGCTATTCGACCCATACTAAAAATGTATCTGTATCTATTTATAGTGATCCATTAGGCCCATCTGTCTTGCTGCCTCTAGGATATACATTTGTCTCACATCACCGGCTCTGAGGATGCTTTTGGAGATACTTAAACAATTATTTTTTGACTTCTTTCTTTTTGCATACATCATGTTTTGGAACAATGGTTTATAAAAAGGAAAATCAGTTTAGTGCTGAAAATTAACGTTCATATAAGTCATGAAATGGGTTTAGTCTTATTCTGTCATGTCATTTGACTGACATTTCTATTTCATTGACCTCGCTTTATATGGGTAGAGAGCAAAATGTGATTGGGGTTCTTTATGACTATTTATTTGATGGGACGAAAGATGAATGTCATGTAGAAATGCATATTATTTGCTTATCTTCGACATTTTTAGCTAGCCGTTTGGACTTTTTGGGACTCATATGGCCATCCCACCACCATGAATGTTTATTTCTTGACTTCGACCTCCTATAACCCTTTCGCGACTTTTTGGGACTCGTATGGCTATCCCACCACCCTCAAACTCGAATAGCTAGCTAGTATTTCCATGAGAGCATGTTCATTAATTCAAGTAGTATTAGCTAGTTTTGTACAACACTATTTTCTTAATTAGTAGCAGAAATATTCAAACTTTCTAAAGATGTATACCTTTCATTTTCAAAGGTTTCATCACAAAAACTCAGATGGCAAATGAGAGTGGATTTCGATCACCTTCGCCACTTTAAAAAATCCATTTCCATACCGTTGACCTCAGCCCAACATTACAACCCATCAAAGACCTCCTGATTTGGGTTATGTTTCCAGTTAATTGGTGGGGAATTTGATTTGCATACGATCATATGATAATGGTATTGCATTATTGATTTTGAGTGTCACAAATATACTAGTACATCATTTACTAGTCCATATATCCAATCAAGAAGATTGTTAAATTGTGAGAGATGTGATACATGTGTACTGGAAACTTCATGCAATATTTAGCTTTGCTAAATCTAAATGTAATCTCTATGATGTCAAGCTTTAGTACATGGTTCATAAAGTGGGAGCTTGTAAGTCCTCTAATAAATCGTGAGGATGGGTAGGCCTTACTAGGAGCATTTGAGTGTAAGAACCACTAATCTTTATGAAAACTTTGTGATATGAGATATGTACTATGGTTGGGACAATTAGGGCATAAGTTTAAAGTGGACAAATTATATTGACAACCGAGTTTAGCATGTGAGTAGTTCTTTGATGTGAATAAGTATTGTGGATAGCTTGCCATGTCAATTGTGATCCCATTACAAGTCTTTTTTGGGACGAAAAAGTTTTAAGTTTTGGAGGTTTGATCGATGCATTTTAGATACATGTTATGGCATATCAATTATATTGCAAATGCATCAATTTGAGGATAAAACATATCACATTAAACGGTTTTTATATTTTAGTATGGTATGAAAATAGTGTACTGAAACGGTTTAATTAGCCTAAACTTGAGACAATGAGTGAATTAAACCATACATGTAACCATTATTAGCCCAATGCAGGACAGACCCACTAATAACAACCACAACAACCCATTATAGTGTTCAGATACCAAACACTTATTCACATAAACAAGCTTAGACTAAACTTTCACTTCAATTTAACCTCCACATAGCTACGTGACAACCTAAAACTGTTTAAAGGATTTAACCTTGTAATACTCATAACTATAACCCTCTCGGAAGCAGTCTCATAACAGGTATTCATAAATCATAAATAGTTTAAGGTATAAAAATACTATAAGTATGCATACAACCCAAAAACATCTAAAACCACGTAGAGAAGTGCTTTGTAGACTCACTTTTGCCTAGCACAAAAGCTGAGTTAAACACATGCTAATCAACTTTACTCGATGTCCACTCAAAGACAGCTTAGAGGGCACCGATAGTGATTATAGATTAACCCTACTAATTAATTAACGTACTCCACGAGTACCAAATGGAGACACCATGAACCTTTACAGATGGTGTCACATCATCAATTATGCAATTATGGGTCTGTGGTCATCCTCATAAAAAAGATACATGCTCGGGTAACAAGGTATAAATCTATATACATCGAGGTGTACAAAAGGAAAATTAGGTGGTTGCTTGCTTGGTGGATCATGGGTATGACGATGAAAACTGGAAAAATGGAATACATTTTGGAGAGCACACCCATGCTATGCTGATAAGATGTAATAATCTAGAAATAGAAGAGAGTGGGAACTTGTTTGTATTCATATGTATCGTTATTCTATATACACACATAATACACATACGTTATAGTGATATAAGAGCTGTAACTGACTCAATATTGAATATACACAAAATGGAGTATAATATATGTTTTAAATGCGTCATTTATCACAACTTAGCAATTACTGATAGATGGAGCGACTTTCTTTTGTTATCAAGTTACCCAGTTGTCCCCGATCACCTCATTTTGCGCATTGGATATGGTGGTGGTGCTGCTGATGGTGCTGCTGATGGTGATGGTTGTGGTTGTGCTTGTGCTGTTGTTACAACAAGAAATTAGATATTCATAAGTAAAAAGAACTTAACATTTTTTGCATTCTATATGCACATATATTATATATTATATAATAATATATGTATATGTGTGGGTAAAATTAACGAGAAAGTTCTCTTGTTACTCTTTTTTAATATTTTTTTTACTTTGTAAATTTTCTTTTACATTAAAATAAACAAAAATAAAAAAAATATAAATTTAAGCTTTAAAAGTTATAACAAATATATGTAGGACGGAGTTTTCCTTATATATATTGGGGAGGGGGGGGGGGGGGACTACTAAAACTCATTGAGAGAGTTTTCCTTATATATAACTTAACTATTGACTCAGATGTTTCTTAAAAATTTTTAAAATCAGATGGTTCCCAATTTAACCTAACCATATATATTTATATATAGTTGGAGGTTCATTATAGACCCCGTTTAAAAGTGTAGACTCATAGACTCCCTTTTTTTTATATACGAGAATCATTTGATATAGGAGATGCCCGATTGATTAAAAACAAAAACGATATTCTTTTCTTTCTTTTTGTTATCTCAATATTTTACTGTTTTGAAATGATCTCTTATATATACATGTGTGTGCGGACGTGCACGTGTGTCCCTAGATGCACAATTGCACATAACCAGATTTATGTGATTTCATGGTATTAATAGACAAATAAACTTTTTTGTTACCGGAATCTAGACTATTCCAGCATTTCCAGCAGCCAAAGTCCGGAGCACCGATGACCGTAGAGGAAAGGAGAGCAAGTGAGAAAAGAATAGCCAAGAAAGAAGCAACAACACTCTGAAATCTCATCTTCCCAATTAACTGCTAAATGATATGTTGCAT
>JBCNJP010000020.1:7783431-7818509 GCA_039602395.1 Deinandra increscens subsp. villosa
TCTGATCCTGCTGCTGTTCGTGATCATATTTCTGTAGTGTTCTCGTTTACTGTTCCACTTCATTTGCATTATCGTTCATTATAGTTTCTGTATTGTATTTAATTGATCGAACAAGTGTTCGAATCGTTACTGAATTTCCAACAATTTCATGGTATTAATAGACAAATAAACTTTTTTGTTACCGGAATCTAGACTATCCCAGCATTTCCAGCAGCCAAAGTCCGGAGCACCGATGACCGTAGAGGAAAGGAGAGCAAGTGAGAAAAGAATAGCCAAGAAAAAAGGAACAACACTCTGAAATCTCATCTTCCCAATTAACTGCGAAATGATATGTTGAATTTGTTTCTATCTATATATAGAGAAAGATAGAGAGATAGGTAAAATCTGGGCAAAGGTGCTAAAGTCTTGGGGGGAAAAGCTTGGGGGAAAAGTAAACCGGGAATTGTTCAAGCTTTGGTGGATGTCCGACATAATTTAATTTGGACAGGAATTGTTCAAATATTTGTTGGTAAATAACTTTAATAATATATAATAAAAGTGTGGAATAATGTGATGAATTATGTTAACAAAATAAAATTTGACGCACTTGATGTTACTACATAACTACCATTTCTTTGACACGCGTAAGGATGGCGACATCTAGTGCGGAGCCATAACTTAAATTGTATAGGTCGTTTGTTCGAATTTCTAATAAGATGACATCAAAAAGTTCGGGTTGAGTTGGTAACGTAAGAAAACACGATACGAATTGATATGTCCACGTCATACTCACAAGTCCTCTTCCTCAAAACTTGCAATCACTACTAGTAGTTAACCCATGATCCCATGATCACACGATCACATTATCATTAGTGTTTTCAATTATAGTTTTCACCATTTATTCTTGTATTTAAACATGTCTCGATCTCAATGAAAAAGGCAAAGAAGAATTAATGAAATTTATATCTTAGTGTTTTTGGCTTATCTAAACTTTCAGAGTCCAACTCACTCTACGGGTCTATATCTTGGGAGACTAGCCATCTCGAAACGGCTTATAACACGAATACACTAAACTCTCGTTGTGAAAAGTCATGGCCTAAAAGACATGACTGATGAGAGTTGGGAATTTGAAAGGAGGCCACCACGTGATCAAAAGAGGAAAAATATAACGACAATAGTATAAAGATTCGAACACATGATGTTTAGTTAGAGGTGCAAATCTCAAACCGGTTTGGGCTTCAAACCGGTTCTCAAACCGGTTTTCAAACCGGTCAAAACCGGTTTTGACCAACCCGGTTCCCAAACCGGTCTAACCGATTTTGGTCAGAACCGGTTTGAGAACCGAACCGGTTTGGGTTTCAAACCGGTTTTTGCACCTCTATGTTTAGTAAGACCACCGCCGCGGGCTTTAATAATAATGTTGAACCCATTGGGCCACTTTCAGATTCTAGAAATAAATTGGGGTCAAATGACTCAAATTAATATAACTAATGGGTTCAATAAAAATTTCGATTACATACGTTACACTAACACTATGATCTTAAAAATTTAATGGGTCGCTTGACCCTAACCTATATATACAGTAGCTCCGCCCCTGGCTACACCATAGGGACACATAATCTTAAACAATCACTCACAGAACTGCTTCGATATGGGACGGTCCATTAAGAAAGCCCAAAAAAACAAGAAGACAAAAACAATAGAAAAAAAACCGGAAAACAAAAAGGAAAGTATATAGGGAGCGGAAGAAGATTTGAAATTAGGTCTTTAACACCAGAAACAATCTACTTACCACCCACATGATTTATTTTATACAAATGTCACACACATAATCCTGTTAACTTGAAATTGAATCCGTATATATCATGCAACTGCAAAAGGAAAAAATAAGGAGTTAGTTAGTAAAGTTACTCATGATACACAACAATAAGCTTATCTTTGTCATGTTACAACTTAATATTTTTACTCATGGTATAGGTTACTCATGATACACGACAATAATCTTCTTTTGTTTTGCGAGTCTAATCTATACGTTATTTTTTAGTTGACATGTCAAACTATTTAACAAGATTTGTTGTGGCTCTAACTAGACAAGTTAAAGTGTCGAGATAGGCTAAAGTGTCGATTAGTTTAAGAACTTAAAAGAATATAAATAATCTAAAAGCTTAACATGTTTATCATATGTCCGGCCCTTTTTTAATTAAACTCGTTTTCACATGCGAACCCGTTAATAAATTACTTAAATCATGTTCGGGTTATACGTTTTGTGTGAATCTGGGTTATGATTGATGTCTTTAAAGTTGGGTGTAGTGAGGCGTTTCCCCCCTCATTGGCGCCTCTCACAACACCGCTACATCGCCCCTCGGGACGCTATGAGGGTAAAAACCTCCCAGGCGCTTTGCTCACAACGCCCCGTCCTTGTTGACCGTTGGAAAAAAAAAATAGCCATTCAACGATATTGTTGATTTATTCGTTATTTTTTTAATATACATATATATAATTCATTCTCCTACATAATGTTTACCATTCAGCTCTACTTTTTCTCTCATACTTTTATAAACTTCTCCTAATCTTCTCTCCGTTATATAAACAAATGTTATCTCCTTTCATCCTTATCATATCTTTATGACTTCGACCATGACAAAGAAGACGATCCTTATCATATCTTTATGACTTCGACCATGACAAAGAAGACGAGGTGATTCGTTTACAATTAAATTCATAGCTGAATCTTCCAATCCTCCACCGTGACCGGTCCTTAGGACAACGCAAATTGAACTTGATCATGCTGCAGCAAATGAACGACTGATGAACGATTATTAACATACACCGACCCAAAAATATTCAGATGATGATTCCAGATGAATAAACGTGTATTCTTACGTATAGCTAAAGATTTGAAATAACGATTATTGCCATGTTACAACTCAATATTTTTAATATAAGGAGCATTTTAATCGTTTTACCTCATTCCAGTTCCTCACCATTTAAGAACCTAGCTTCAACAAATAACATCCGCAACCATTATATCTCCCGATCAAACGTCCTTTAAGAACCTAGATTCAACATATAACATATGTAACCCTTATATCTCCTCAAACATCCTTTAGACGAAGATTTAAAACCTTTTAAACAAAATAAGGAAATGGTTTTGACCCTTGCATCTCCTCGAACATCCTTTAGATGAAGATTTAAAACCTTTTAAATAAAATAAGGAAATAGACAAACCAAAAAGAGTTTCATACCCCACACCAAAGTCATATTACATATCTATAGCTATAACTAGAGACTACTATATAACATAATATCTATAGCTACAACTAGAGACTACTTTAGAGTTCATAAGCCGGAAATCTAGCATTAACAGGATCACTCATATCCAGAAACATATAAGCCATCCCTCCAAGTCCTTCAAACAACGAATATGGAGTGTCACCACCGTGCATTTCCCCTTCAGATATCAGCTTGTGGGCCCTGTCAAGTAGAAAACATCCAAAGGCCTTCGCTTTGTGTAGATACTCCACGTGTCCTGTCATTCTGTAGATACTAAGGAAAACATAGGCATTCCCACTTATTCCATGACAAAGCCCAACCTTTTTCAGTAACCCACGTGTCCACACAACATTGGCTGCATCAATTGCCGCCTTTATCATATCTTTATCCTCAAACACCTAACCATTCAAAATGTATGTTAAAACTTATCATATCTTTATCCTCAAACACCCAACCATTCAAAATGTATGTTAAAACTTGGGAGGTTATTATTATTTTTTTTAAAGGGAAAAAGACGAAAATAGCCCCTTTAACTAAGTTTGGGACGAAAATAGCCCCATGAAATTTTTTTCCCAACTTTTAGCCCTACCTTAACGGTCGCTAACGACCTCCATTAAACCCAAAACGACTGTTCCTGATGACCAACCACGATGCGCCATGTGTCCACCACGGTCGTCGATGACCGTCGTTTTCCGTCAAATGACCGCCGACTACGTGTGTGGTCGCCAACGACCACAGTCGTTTGACGGAAAACGATGGTCGTCGACGACCTTTCCAACGTATTAACGACCGTGGTGGACACATGTCGCACAGTGGTTGGTCATCATGAACGATCGTTTTTTGTTTAAACGGAGGTCCTTAGCGACCGTTAAGGTAGGGCTAAAAATTGGAAAAAAAAATTCATGAGACTATTTTCGTCCCAAACTTTATCAAATAGGCTATTTTCGTCTTTTTCCCTTTTTTTTATCTTATCCTACACTTCTTTAGTCAAATGGCCCGGTACATCACATGTGATGAAACGGGCGTTTGATTTTTTCAAACCATGCCTCTTATAAACTATAAGAAACTATGAGTTTTTAACGTTAAAAAGTTAAACTATAAGAAACTATAAGGTTTTCAGTTAACGTTAAAAAGATCAAAGTTTAAAATTTAAAAGTAACACGGTTGTACGTTTAAAGTCTTGACTGAAAACCTTCCAATCAAGATGGTGTGAGTTTAAAATTTAAAAGTAACACGGTCGTACGTTTAAAGTCTTGACTGAAAACCTTTCAATCAAGATAGTGTGAGATCAGATTTGAAGTTTGTGTGAGAACAAAACATAAGTGAAACATAAAATCGAGTAACCAAAACCAAATCACCACCTCACCTCAGCTGCTTTGACTAGTGTGAGGGCTACTCCAGGTGCTCCATGACACCAATACACAAGTTCATCACTTTTCATCTCCTCATCACGCGGGTAATTCCCGCTAGCAAAACGATTATCGATCATGTACTTAAGAGTGTTCTTCACATCGGCACGATCATCCGGTTTAAGCTCAAAATGCATAAGAACATGCATAATCCCAGTTAACCCGTGTGCAACACCCCAGTACCGTTCACCATTCGACTCGTATATCAAAGGACACCTTCCCTTCTCACCTAATCTTCTTCCCTTTTCAATAATATCATCCACAATCGCACCCTGTTTCATTTTAAAAAAAGTAAAAAAAAAAATTAAAACTAGCAAATATAACCAATTCCTATAATGGGGATTAAATTTACAAAAGAACTAATCCTTACTGTGTGTGAAGATGGAATTGTGCCATGACCTAAGTTCTTGTTAAGAAAGAGACATGCCCATAAATATCCAGCTTTCCCGCCAATAAACTCACTTTGAACATCATCTTTGCTTATATCAATCTGTCACCCATAAAAACCAAATTTGAATATTGATCATAAAAGTTACATACATACATACATGATCCACACCATCTGGATTATGTATTTATGGCAAAATTGCTAAAATAACCATTTTGACTAGCAATTTCCGTAAATTGTCCCATCGATTTTTTTCTTTCCACAAAATGACCCCTTCAACACGGGAGGTTGAAGCCCGTATTGAAGGGTTCATTTTATGGAGAAAAAAAGTCATTGCCCTAAATAAATGTTTACCTGTTTAAATTGTGTTAAATAGTAGTCAACCATTTGCTGATTGCCTTGGAGATTAGCGATCACGGCACCTAGAGCACACACTCCCACACGTCCCAACAAAAAACTCACAACTTTGGGATTTGAAGGAGCGGAGTCGCAAGCTTTGATGATCTCAGAACAGAGATTAAGGTCGTCTTCGTTGTTGGAAACTTGATAGGATTTCAAGAGCAAGAAAGCGGTTCCAAGAGTGCCTGTGTATAGGGAAGGGTCTTCAACCTTTTGACCTGTGAATCCCCATGTCTCCACCACTATCTGTATCGGATTTTCACAAACACAAGATGACTTGCATATAGTGGCGAATTTAGAAGTTTCGGTAAATGGAGACAAAAATAAGCCTAGTCAAAATGAGTTAGGTCAACTAGAGGTCAAAGACAAGTCGGTTCAAATGGGTAGGATAAAAAAGTTCACTTTTATTTACTTAAACGATATTTAAAAAGTTTCATACTTATTCCTTGTTTAGGTTTTTTCATCAAACTTAATATAATTGAATAAACAAAATAATATATCACATATAAAAAATAATGAGTTAGAAAAAACAAAAACATTTACAAATCAATCGACTTATCCCATCATAGAATAGTTTTTCCTCTCCGAAAAATAACAAATTTATTAGATAATATAAATATTTAACTCTAAGATAAACCAAACTAAAAGGGGAAAGCCTATTTTTCTTTTTTTTAAGTAGAAGGGGTTCCATAAATTATTATCTTCTTTTTTTTTATAATTATAAAATCCCGTTTCAATTTTATTTCACGATACATAATTTTCTTTATCTCTCTTAAAATTTACTATAGATTATTATCTTCTTTGATTGTTTAATTTTTTTGTTTTTGAACAACGATAATTATCTTCTTTGATGTATATCTCTCTTTAAACATATATGCTGATGATCAAATTTGAAGGGGTTCCATAAAATCATAATGAAGGGGCCTCATAAAAGATGTGAAACACATTAATTCTTAATGGATTATTACTAATAACCCTTTGGAACCAGAGAGAGAGAGAGAGAGAGATACAGTTTCTTTGAGATCCAATGCTACTCGTTTGAATTTCTGAGAGAGGGTAGGGTACGGCAAAGAAAGAAGCTGGGTCAGGGAATCTTGCTGTTGAGTGTCTTCTTCATCAATACCACCTGGAACTGCTGCTTTCTCCTGGACATATTCGGACATGAAATTCTCAAAATATCGCTCGCTCATTTTTCCGATTATTCATTCGGTAGCTACGTCTCAGATGCCAATTGTGGAGGATATATATATATGACAGCCGCCACCGATTGACAATGGTGATGACTTAGATCGTCACTGAAGAGCCACGTGTACACAGCTGAAGCTGAGGTGGCAGAACTCAATCAAACGTAGCTCTAACTTCAATGGAGTTCACCTACGTGTTGGATTTGAAAGCATAATTAAGACCCTTCTAAACGATTAGTTAAATCTGTTTTTTATTAACTTTCGGTCTATATGACTATATGTTTAAATCTTAAAACTATAAATAAACTATTAGATTTATGATTTTAAAAATAACTAGGATAGAAACCGTATATTATACGGGTTGAATTATTAAAAATATATGTAATTGATAATTAATGCATACTCTTCTTATTACCAGAATAATGTACATTACATTAAATAGAAAGCTAAAGTTATAATTCATAATATGATATTTGTGACTTTATAACTCTATTTATAAAAAAATATGTTTAGGTCATGTCTCTATTTGTATATTTGGAAAATGCAAGATAAACGTGATTATGTTTAAAAAACAATCAAACCCTCAATAGCGACTAACATGAATTATGAATTGACATACTTGAGACTTTAAGTCTGTATAGATAGTTAGATGAGAATAAAGTTTTATCAAAATTATTATTGAGTATAAAGTCTAAGGGGCTGTTTGATAACCTCTTATTGGGTCCGGTAAGAGCTGACCACTGACCGGGTAAGTGGTCCGCTTGTTTAATAACCTCTAACCGAAGCTCAGGATCGCGTAAGAGGCTCTGACTGACACCTAATCAAGCCCTGACCGAGTCAGGGAAAAAACAATCACTGACCGAGTCTGATACGTATGGAACGAGCAAACATCGCCTAAATTATTATCAAAAGATTATAATGTTATCAATAAAAAAATGTTATGTTGATATACATTAGAAAACTTACAATTGTATCAGTCGCGATGTCTAAAATTTCCAAATTGGATAAACATGTCATATTTGATATGGTAGGAAAAACTATTTAATATTGGATATTATGAACATGATTTTGTCGCTTATGAATTTCTCTATAAATAGTATCACCCACAACGCAACGCTGATTGAATTTGTAAAATAGTATTAGGTATTCATTTATTAAAATATTAAATATGATTTGGTCAATTATATTTGAAAACACACTAAATAAATGTTTACTGGTATTTTATAAGTTTCTAAATATTTTTCAAAATGAAAATAATAATAGTTTAAAAATTATTTTTAAATAAAAATAGCATGTAAATTAATATATGATTGTCATAATTCTATAAATATAGATAGATAAAAATCTATCATGACTATAAAATATGATATAATTTTCAACAAAAAATGGAATTTATTAGGGAGTGGATTTGGGAGAGAAAACTTTTGTGAGAATGAATCTAGTGTTGACACGTGTCACCAATCGTAATTGTTTATTAGAGTAGAAGATTACTTATTGGATAATTACTTACTAAAAGTTTAAACTAAATAAACCTTAAAATGGAAATTTAGTTTTTGGATAATTATTTATTAAAATTATGACTTCATTTAAAATTTTATGGTGATGACAAGTGTCATTTTTTACTAATTAAAGTATGCCAAAACTTTTTGTTTATAATATAGTATAGATAGATAGATATACTAGGTTTATACATAGACTTGAATATTACTAGTTTTTATTCCCGTGCATTACACGACTGGGTTTACAAGAAAAGACTATAAATATAATAATAATTCTTTGTGGCAAATTTTTAAAAATTATATGATAATTATGCATTTTCATAATTATATAAAAATGTGTTAGTAAATTGTAATTATAGGAATACTTATTTTATATTGTATATATATAATATAAAAATAATATATTTTATTGCATATACTTTAATATTTTTAATTATAATCGAATAAATATTTTATATTGTATATATAATATTAAAATATTATTTAAAATTATAATATTATAAGTATCATATTAAAGTACTGAATTATATGTAATAAAATATATTATCTTCGCGGGTTGCATAATTTGAAGTTGTTTATTTTGTTTATTCTTTTTTTCTTAACACATCTCTTGGTTTGATAGTCAATGTACTTAGTTCAGAAAACTAAAAATTCTAGCCCGTTCTACAATCAGTTTTAGCCCAGAACATGTTTCGTTAAACCCAGACTGACCTTGCGTTATGGTTCAGTTCTCGGGTAATAGTTTAGCCTTTTATTGGTTACCATTCCGTCTCGTCGCTCATCCCTAATAGAACGGTTTTGGTAGTTAATTTTTCATGGGAGGTTATAAGCCTAATACATAAGAATGTCTACAAAGTGCTCCAATGTATGTGGGAGAGAAGCCATGAAAATGATTGCATGATCCTTGTCTTTAGTTTACCTTTATATTTTCCAGATCTACTATCAAGTATCAACTTGTTAAACTCATTAGGTTATCCGTAATGGAGGGGTGGAGATGGCGCCCATAGCGTCCCAGCGTAGTGGGGGTAGCGCCCATGGCGCCGGAAAGTGAGAGAGGGGGAGGCGTGATGCTGGTAACGCCCAAGGCCCATTTCTTCTAACATGGCGCCCCGGGGGTGGGAGAGGGGCATTATGGGCTCCATGGCGCCCCCATGGAGCCCCACTACAGATAGCCTTAAAATCATCAATGATTAATTTACCCCATTCATCTGGAACGTGTACAACCATTTCTTGAGGTACAATTGATTTGCCAAAGATTTCTTAATATGTAGTCCTTCTAGCTTAGAACACACCCCTGCGGTTGTGGTTTCTTTTGATACTTCTCGAAGAACCCGATCACCAAGGCTAAGAGTAATTGCACTATGTGCTTTATCCATTATATCATTTTTCTCTTTGTCTATGAAGGCTTCTGAAAACTTATCTTTTTCGGCAAGAGCATCAACAACATATCGTCTGTTAAAAAGGAAAAATATCAAAATCAAAGAAAATGTCAAAAGTCAATAGTTAACAGTCAACACACATGTTAAAAAGGAAAAAATATCAAAATTAAAAAAAATGTCAAAAGTCAATAGTCAACACGCATTTAGAGCCATATGATAACTTTTGTTTCCATCTCTTTAACTTGTATAGATCTAGTTATCAAGAAAACTAATACAATTCGAGTTCCTCTTATTATCAAGCTCTAAAAGCTAATATGCTATCAAAGCTTCTGTTCCATAGCCATGCTTCTCTACTAGGACTCCAATGAGGTAATATTGTATTACCATGTTGAGTCACTTCATCCACATAATGCAAGCCTTGTCGTTCAATGAACCTAATAATCATCCTCGTCCTGATGTCCTGTAAGATGCAGAATGTAAGATGTATTAGTACTGTACAAATCTACTCTTTTGGAACATGACTAATAGATAACAACCTATGTGACAAAGTTGGTACATAAAGACAATTAGATAATTTCATTGTGGGAGAGATTCAGTTGTTCCTCCACCTTAGACATTAACACTTCCTTCGTTTGCAAAAAAAAAAGGTGGGATAATGAAGCTACCATTCAAATATTTGAAAACCAAGTACATCATGATCGAACTAAACATATAGAGGTTGATAGACACTTTATTGAAGAGAAACTTGAAGCCGGAGTCATTAAGGTTACCATTTTTCGTTCAAAAGACCAACTTGCTGACATACTGACGAAGGCTGTTAACGGGATAATCTTCATTGAATCTTTGGTCAAGTTGAATTTTGGAGATCCCACTATTTAACTTTAGGGAGAGTGTTAAAAAGAAAAAATATTAGATTTAAAAAAAAATCAACATTCAACACACATTTAGAGTCATATTATAACTCTTGCTTCCATCTCTTGTAACTTGTATAAATTTTAGCTTTTTCTCAATTGTAGTTATAAAAAAAAGTAATACAATTCTACTTCCTCTGATTAGCAAGCTTTAAAAGCTAATATCTTCGATTGCTACAAACGGCAATCATTTTTTCTCGGACACCATTTCTAATCCAGATCTTGAATTCATTATCGCCTACTGATCTGTTGAAGCCCTAACCAGACTGATAGCAATTGTTGAAATCAAAACAACACCAGAGAAATTAGGAACGAGATTGAAACCAAGTGCCTTCGTACTATTGATCAAATGAGATTGAGTAAAAACGAAATCAAAGAAAACAATTATAGAGAAATTAGGAACGAAATTGAAACCAAGTGCCTTTGTAGTATTGATCAAATGAGATTGAGTAAAAACGAAATTAAAGAAAACAATTACATCAAAGGATTATTAAGCTACTCTCTAACTAACACAACTAACAAATGTTTAGATTTTCCTCTCTTGCTTCTTGAGTATAACCTCTAGGTTGATTTTTGGAAC
Source organism: Deinandra increscens subsp. villosa (assembly GCA_039602395.1). Classification (NCBI taxonomy): domain Eukaryota; kingdom Viridiplantae; phylum Streptophyta; class Magnoliopsida; order Asterales; family Asteraceae; genus Deinandra; species Deinandra increscens. Next base: position 7,794,433 of record JBCNJP010000020.1, read on the forward strand.
CAAAAAACTTTTTTATTTAAAAGTGAGTTGCCTATTAAAATTCATCATAAAAAACTTCGAATATAACAAATGCGCTATGAGTCGGATTTAAACTACTATAAGGGTATGTATAATGTAAAACGTAAATACTAAAACAACACGTCTATTGCTGTTAAGGTAGTGTCTCTTTCTCTTTTTGATATAGTTTTACCATCTCAACCCAAGCCACTCCCAAACCGCTCCCTTCAAGGTCAACTTAATTCCTCCGCCTTTAATAATCAAACAACCTCCAATAAAAAGAAACTTAAATAGACAATAATATTACAAGCACCATATCAAATTATCAATATCAATACATTGAATATGAAGTACATACATAACAGAAGCATACTTTCAGTTATAATTATATAAAACCACCTAATTAAATAATACATGGAAGAAAAGATAGAGTATGTTTCTTTACTATTTCCAAAGAACGGCCTTAATTCTTTTGTTTCGAGCTACAATCGACTACTTTAGGTTACCCAATTCTCCCTAATCGTCGCGGAGGAGGTGGTGATCCTGCAATTGTCACAATAAGAAATGAGATATCCGGCCACAAGATGTAAGAAAGTATGAGATATCCACAAGATGTAAGAAAGACCTTAAAAATTGTTAATTAAGAACTATAAGAAACGCATGAGACATGTACATATAACGCACATCGATAAAATACACAAAGTTGACGACCGTGCATAAAGTCCTCTCTTTTGATTTTTCTTAAGGAAATTTTAAAATTTTTTAAGATGTTCATATAGTGCATGCACATATAAGCATGTATACAAAAGACAAGAAGTATCACATATATTTTTAAAATTAAACTTTTAAAATGTTAAAATTCATATGCATAGGAAAAGCATAATAATCATATTAATTTATATTTCTACACACTATATAGTTAATAGACAAATAACCTTTTTTGTTGTCGGGATGTGGATCATCCCAACATCCATAGCAGCCACCCCATCCCCACTTTCCTTCGCTCACTGGCGAAGGTGGTCGAGGTTGTGCCGCTCCAATTCCTGCTATTCCTTGATTAACTGTAGAGAGAATGAGGGAAAGGTAGAAAAAAGTAGCCAAGAATCAGGCAAGAACACTATGAATTCTCATCTTCATAAATTGGAGAGAGATTAATCAAGGTATATTTGTAAGAATTGGTGCTGCCAATCAAAGACTCATATTTCAAGTCTTCGGCCACAAGTTAGTAGTTGCATGTAATCGCTAACGTGGGGTTGTGAAACTAAGGGGAAGTAAACGAAGACTTCTTCAACCCTTATGTTTGACTTTAATTAATTTGCATAGGAATTCTTCCAACATTTCACTAGAAGAATTTGCTCCCATATATATGGCAGCTAGGTTGGCGGTTTTGTGTCATCACTAGACCTGACAAAACGGGCCGGTTGGGTATGATATTGGGTCAGAAGGGGTCGGACCGGAAGCCGATTAGAATGAGTGCGAGTCTGTACAGGTCAGAAAAAATACGGATTAAAACGGTATGGGTCAGAATGAGTGGATTTTAAAAGGAGAAAATCATACGGATATTTAATGTTCATCAATTGAATAGTAGGACATGATCACCCAAAGTACTGCAATGAGATGCCACTCAGTCTATATCTAAATTGGTGGTAAGTATTTAGAAATTGTTTTATATATTTTGATCAATTTCCATAACCTAATCAATTCTATGTTTTTGTATGAAGAAAAGAAAACATGCGGCTCAAATTAAAACGGTTGAAGATGAAGATTACGTGGTAGTTTTATTGGCTTCATATGCACATCCAACTCCAGGATGAAGTCACTGAAATCACATGCCATTCAATTTCTAAATTCCGAGTTGAACCACTCTTTCAGGAACCGAATCACGTTAAATTCTCTCGTCATAACCACCTCCTCTATTGACGTTGTATCCCTACCATACATAAGAGTGTCTACGAAGTGCTCAAATGTATGTGGGAGAGAAGCCATGAAAATGATTGCATGATCTTTGTCTTTAGTTTTACATTAATATTTTCCGGATTTTGTATCAACTTGTTAAACTCATCAGTATGATCAATGATTAATTTACCCTCATTCATCTGGAACGTGTACAACCGTTTCTTGAGGTACAACTGATTCCTCAAATATTTCTTCATACACAATATTCCTTCTAGCTTAGAGCACACCAATGCGGTTGTGGTTTCTTTGATACCTCTCGAAGAACTTGGTCACCAAGGCTAAGGATAATTGCACTATGTGCTTTATCCGTTTTATCATTTTTCTCTTTGTCTGTGAAGGCTTCCAGAAACTTATCTTCTCTGGCAACAACAACCCCTGATGAACCAAGAGTGCATGCGTCTTCAATTGCTACAAACGGAAATCGTTTATCCTGACCATCAAATTTCTCCAATTCGAATTTCAATTCGTTGACACCATTCTATAGTTCAGATCTTGGATGCGTTAATTGCCTTCTCTTATTCAAGCCCTAAGTAGACTGATACCGATTGTTGAAATTAAAACAACACCAGAGAAATTAGGAAATGAAATTTGAACCAAATGCTTTGATATCATCGAGTGAATTAGATTGAGTACAAAACGAAATGAAAGAACACGATTACATCAAAGGATTATTAAGCTGCTCTCTAACTAACACAACCTAACAAACGTTAAACTAAACTTGGTGGACTTAACAGAAAACTAAGACAACTTGACACTTCCAGTCCCTTATCAACCAGCCATTGACACTTTTAACCCTGAACTTTTATCTGACTTTCGTTGACTGAATGATTTCTTCAACAATGAATTTGGGCGTTATATATGGGTTTCATATTCATAAGAAAATAGAGTTTCCTCTCTTGCTTCTTGAGTTTAGTTAACAGTGAGTTGCCTGTTGAAAATCATCATAAAAAACTCCCTCCGCCTTTAATAATCAAACAACTTTTAACTTAAAAAGAAACTTAATAGACAATAATATATATTACAAGCACCATATCAATACATGGGATATGAGGTACTTACATAACTTAACAGAAGCATACGTTCAGTTATAATTATTTAAAACCACCGAAATAATCAAATAATACATGAAATAAAAGATAGAATATGTTTCTTGACTATTTCGAAAGAACGGCTTTATTTCTTTTGTTTCGAGCTACAATCGACTACTTCATGTTACCCGGTTCTCCCCATTCGGCGCGGAGGAGGTGGCGCTCCTGCAATAATTGTCACAATAAGAAATGAGATATCCGCAAGATTTAAGAAAAACCTTAAAAATTGCTTAAAAGTTGCAAAGAACTATAAGAAACGCATGAGACGTGGACAGATAGCGTCGATAAAATACACAAAGTTGAATAACAATGTTAATTTATATCTTTCAGCATTTAGATTTTATCTTCTCTGTTGATCTTTTTAAAGAAATTATAATAATCATTTAGATGGTCATATAGTGTATGCACATATAAGCATGCATGTACACAAAAGACAAGTATCACATATATTTTTAAAATCCAACTTTTAGAAAATTGAAATCCAGATGCATTTTATTAAATTTATATAACAAAAAGTACATGGGATAAAACGTGTCTCATATTTTCAACAATTTTTTTTTTCTGAAAAGAACCCGGGCCAACATATATGTGTGTAATTAGTGTTCTATGTAAAACATTATTGCGAGAATATGCATAACAAAACAAATTATTCGATCATCTATATTACTATATATATATATATATATTATTATTAATAAAGAAATATAACCTTCCCAGCATCCATAGCAACCACCCCAGGTACCATTAGCCATTGGCGGTGGTGGCGGGGGTGGTTGCTCAGGGGCGGACCTACTTGGGTCCAGGGGTAGCGCCCGCTACCCCTGAACTTTTACCCCGACGTGCAATTTTTTTTTTTTAATAGGTTTTCGGTTTTTCGCGACCCCTGAAACAAATTTTTCGCGACCCCTGGAAGAAATTTTATGGCTTTTACTTAATAATATGATCAAAAGCCATTAAAAATATGATTAAAAGCCCGTTAACTACCTAAAAAAAATTTTCGGGGGCGCTGCCCCCGAACCCCCGTTAGTCCCCGCTACCCCTGATATTCTTTCCTGGATCCGCCACTGTGGTTGCTGTCGTGGTCGTATCAACCCAACTCCGACTGTTCCTTGATTAAGCATCACCATAGAGGAAAGGAGAGCAAATGAGAAAAGAATAGCCAAGAAAGAAATAGCACTATGAAATCTCATCTTCCTAATTAGATTGTGAAATGAGATGTTGCATTTGTTTCATCACTTCCCATGTGTATATATATGGGAAAGTGTATCAATTAAGACATATTTGCAAGAATCGGTGCATACCAAAAAGGGCTAAAGTCTTGGGAGACAGGTAATGGTTGTGGTTGTTGACTTGGGGTTGTGGAACTCACAGAAAGTAAACCAAGAATAATGAGCCATGGTAGAACGTAGCCTTCCATCATATGTTTGCTGCTATTTGACTTTTTAAGCCTTGCTTGCATGTTTGAATTTGACTTTCACAGGAATTTTGTAAACATTTGTTGAATATATAAAGATTATTTCATAATATATTGATTTTAATAATAGATATGGAATTGAATTGTAGACTACTTTGGTAAGTAGTGTTCACAAATGAAATTTTACTCATTTGTGTATTTGGTTCACATGATGTTTATAGTAGTGTTCACAAATGAAACTTTACTCATTCGTGTATTTGGTTCACATGATGTTTATAAAGGATTAGAATCTATTAAAGAAACTAAAATCAAATTCACTCCAAATTTATAAAGAGTTTAGTTTGTAAATTTAAAAATTTAAAACATAAATACATAATTACCCTTTTTCATCGTAATCACCTCACGTGAGTTGGTTAACGTATGTTAGTCATATTCGTTTTCTACCACTTATTCAGGTTATTGTGAAATGTGGTATTCTCGTTTAGGTCACCATGTGATTTCTTGTTGTCTTACTATCTTTTCTAAAATTGTCACATATCAATGAATAATTTTGTAAATTATGTAACATTTTCAAATCCTCTAGATTGTCTTTTCACATTTTTTTTCACATTGTTGTTACTCATTCTATTATTCCTTCACATGTTAAACATTGTGATATCTGATGCCCATCACATGTCTTTAGATCTAGATATCTTCATTTTATCCCTATTATTAATTACTACAACTGAATATTAACTTGTATGTATGCTCTATGTATCTCAGTGCACTCAAGTGGTTGATTTTATTCATTGTTGAAAACATTTTTTCTTGTACCAACAAACATTAATAGTGTGATGGTGCTCGTGACTTACATGTGGTCCTATGGCCAAGTATATGTTTGATATATTATGGCCAAGTATGTGTTTTCTCATGGCATTACTTACCGTATCTCATATCCCATATATGCCCAATAAAATGATGTTGCTAAGCGGAAAATCGATATCTTTTTAAAGTAGCTTGTGCATTATTGTTTCATTCTTATCTACAAAAGAAGTTCTGGTGTTTCTTACTAATGTTACTTTTCTCATCAACCGCTATCATTAGTGGTTCAACATCGATCATTCTTCACCCTTAGAGATCATATTTGGTTCTCCTCATTATTATTTCTAGGTGATATCCGAACATATAAACTCTCATCCAAATCCACCACCACTGGCTTGTTTCTCCCGAATGCTCTCGGTCACTATGATCATTTATTATGTGATCCTCTTACATGTGGTACGTACCATCAAATCTTGTCATGTTACTTATCAGAGGGGGCGTTGAGCATGTGCGAAATGTGCAACGGAATATGGCCCATCATTTTAGAGGGTCAATTGTTTTCTAAATTTTATGTATAATATAGCTATCGAGAGTGAAATATTAAAGGATATGAATTATAAATACTTGATCAATCAATTTGCTATTTAAAGTGTCATTTTAAAACTATAATTTTCTTATGTTAATTTGTTATAACTTAATTTTTTCCTTATATAAAAACTTTTTCTATTTGTATTTTTTATCTTTCAAATGCGGCCCATTTTTTTAAACTCGAACAGGGCCCCGAAATCCTCGGCTCCGGCCCTGTTACTTATCATGAGATGGCCTATGGCATCTCTGTCACTTTTTTTTTAAGTGTTATAATAAAAATATTGTAATTTTCATAAAATTTGGAAGATGGATTTATGAATTCTAAAAAGAAGTTAATTTGGCTTAGAGGCCGGGTACGTTTGTCTTCCACTTGATGTTGATTGGTTTGAAATAGACTTTCGAAGAAGTTGAAAATTTTGATGCATTTTCCTTTTGGGATAGAAAGATTAGCGTTAAGTAACATTAACATTAATTTGAAGTGTATGTTTATTCAAAATAATCAAGAGTGATTGTGACTTAAGTGGCCAAGGTCCAATGGTTGTCTTCTTCAATGTATTTAATTGCATACCAATTACCAATGTCATATTGTCAAAATATACGTAAGTAGTTTGATGGTAGAGAGTAATCTTTAATCTTTAATCTAATTATAGTCATCTTTAGGGGGGGCGGTATGGGAGGCGGTTCCAAGGGGGAGCCGGCCTGGTTCCAACGGCTCACCACACCTCACATGCTGGCTTCCCACCTGGCTTCCTCCTACCCGGTTTCCACCGGTTCTCCAAAGCCGGCCAAAGCCGGCCACCTTGTGACCGTTTTAATTCGACCGTTGGTAGCCAACGGCTATCCAACGGCTCCTTTCTTCTTTTTTTTTGTTTTTTTTTCCACTTAAACATACACTATATATACCCATTCATCCATTTTATAAAAAACACACCTCTTTCTCTCTACAATATCTTTCACTCAAAAAAAAAAATGAACTTCTACGATGAAAATGACTTCTTCCCACCAACCGAAGAGGAGGTGAACGCAAATCCTCAACCCTAGATTTGAATTTTTTTTTTAATAAAAGTTGTAGTTTTTATTATTTTTAATGAAGGTTGTTTAAGTTGTAATTTTATTTTTAGTTAATGAATATTGTTTACTTTTATTATTAGTTTGTATTATTAAAATGTTTGGTTTTTATTATATTATTTTTAGTTAATGAATATTGTTATGTTTAAATTAAAAAGAAAAAAAAAACAAAGTGGGACACGGCTTGGTTTGAAGCCACACCACCACCATACCTAGTGGTGTGGCTTCACATGGCTTCAAATTTCTTGACTTTGACATGGCGAGATTTCATTGGTTGGTGAGCATGGCTTCTCCAAGCCATGCCACCACCATACCTCCTCCCCTTATATTCACTTCTATTAAAAATTTTCCGTCTCTCTTTTCTATTAAATACAAATTCTTTCTTCTATTAAATACTAATAATTTTAAATAAATAGATTATATAATTAAATATTAAAAATATAAATCTTCTTTTTATAACTTAAAAAATTACAATAAATTTTAATTATATTATTATCTTAAAATATAATTTATAATAAAGTTTTAAATTTTATGTGTTACGTTTAAACTTATCTTTAAAAATTATTATAAGAGTTATATACGAAGTTATTATTTATATTATTTTTAAGACATCTCGTGTAATCCACGGGTTGATATCACTAGTTATTGTATATACAAAGATATATATAATTTCCTAGATGTTGACCAATTTAAATCTAATGAAATTTAATATAAACAAGATCTTACTACTTGTGCGTTGTCACGGGAGTAACGCGGATATACGTGACATTGCTAAAACACATAGTAAAAAACGAAAATACAAAAACATTAAGCAATAATGTTAAAATGAAACGCTTTAAAAATGATTTAAAATTCGATAAAAGAATAAATAAAAACGATATAAAAAATAAACTACAAAAAGTTAAACACTAATTGAAAACAACAGTGCAAAACTAAAATGAAACCAAGAAAACGTTTTAAAATCATCAAACCATGTGTTAAGTTTGTTACTTTTGAATAAGAAACAAAAATAAATTAATCAACGCCACATGGCAACACCATGTAACGCCCGAATCCTGGACTTGGCCCCAGGAGACGTCATCCGTCGGATTTACTCATAAGTACATGGTCACGAATAGAGATTACAAGCAGCGAAAACTTAAAACTTTCATAAATAAAGCCAAGTATTATAACTCTAAGATAAGCTACAAACATGTTAATAGAAAACTATGTTATAACTAAACTATATCAGCCTCCAAATGCTCCTAATAGCCCATTCCATGATGCCCCGGTCAATAGAAAACTATGTTATAACTAAACTATATCAGCCTCCAAATGCTCCTAATAGCCCATTCCATGATGCCCCGGTCACTCGTGAGCCTATACCTTGCTGTTAAAGATCCTTCCATAACTTATTATGCATACTAAAAGGCTAGCTTATGCTAGTAAGTTCTAAGCTTGTAAATATTGTACACATTGAAATCCTGTTTCAATTTAACACATGTCTTCCTGACCATTTTAGTTTTCAAACAACACGTTTATCCCTATACATAAACTAAACAAGCCTACCCGGATCCATACTTTATACATATAGAATATTTAGCAAGTTTCTATAAAAGCACTCAAGAGTGTTGTAAACCTATGGGGTCATGTTAACCTCTGCAGGGGTACGTCCCTCCTACTTAAACTAAGGCAGTCATCGCTAGCACCGAGTGATCGTCAACACCAGTCCTAATTGTACAATTATCAAAATCCTTTTCCTGACCCCACCACCCATTATGGATCGACAATTTGGCTTTACACTTGCTAGGACACTATTCTCAATATTTACTTAGCAAGACTAAATTCATAAAAACATATGCTAAAAACGTATTGGACCCGTTTAAATATTGTGAGTAGTGATCACTGTCCACACAAAACCGACTCAGGTGCCACTTCTTGATATGCCAAATGTGTTTATATATAAGGCTTACCATAGTTATCCCACCACACGTTAAACATAACTGAAAGCACACCTTAAACATAACTTATTATGCATACTAAAAGGCTAGCTTATGCTGGTAAGTTCTAAGCTTGTAAACATTGTACACATTGAAATCCTGTTTCAATTTAACACATGTCTTCCTGACCATTTAGTTTTGCAAACAACACGTTTATCCCTATACATAAACTAAACAAGCCTACCCGGATCCATACTTTATACATATAGAATATTTAGCAAGTTTCTATAAAAGCACTCAACAATGTTGTAAACCTATGGGGTCATGTTAACCTCTGCAGGGGTACGTCCCTCCTGCTTAAACTAAGGCAGTCATCGCTAGCACCGAGTGATCGTCAACACCAGTCCTAATTGTATAATTATCAAAATCCTTTTCCTAACCCCACCACCCATTGTGGATCGACAATTTGGCTTTAAACTTGCTAGGACACTATTCTCAATATTTACTTAGCATGACTAAATTCATAAAAACATATGCTAAAAACGTATTGGACCCGTTTAAATATAGTGAGCAGTGATCACTGTCCACACAAAACCGACTCAGGTGCCACTTCTTGATATGCCAAATGTGTTTATATATAACTATATAAGGCTTACCGTAGTTATCCCACCATACCTTAAACATAACTGAAAGCACACCAGTCATCATGCATGTGCAGTCCGCATGCCATCTGCTCGCATCTACTCAGCTAAGGTGCCATGAATCATTGTACCCGAGGTGTTTATATATGAGATGTACCGCAATGTATGCACCACACCTCGCGTACAATGTTAAATGCACCAGTTACCATGTCTATGTAGCCCAACATAAGTAAGGATACTCACAAGTATATCTAATTCGATTTAAACAAACTAGATTCACTAATTAAAATCATGCTTGGATCGAAAACATTTCCTTTACCTCCACACCTTGGTGTGGCAACCCAAAACTGTTTTAAAAGATTTCCCTTGCAATGCCCGTAAAGCTATAACCCTCCCCCCCCCCCCCCCCAAGAAACATTCAAACAACATGTATTCATTTCTTTTACACAAACAGTTAAGGTAATACATTCACGTATGCATAATAGGCCAAAAACAGTTAAAACAATTTAAAATGTGGGCTCATAGAACTCACCTTAGCCTAGCCAACTCCAAATCAACTACCAGTCAATCCCCGTTATCTAATTTAACTTCCTTCTTAAATCTTAACCTGATTCCCTATAGTACAAGATATCCTAAGGTTACTACACTGCTTAACAGTCATGTCTAAACTTTCGGATCTTAACCAGACTAAAAACCCGATTCCCAAAATAGTGAATCAGCTAAAGGCAGTCACATGTATGGATTCAATCCAAATAGTCAATCCAGATGGTCCGTTTTCCTAGCAATTGAGCTGAATCAACCCTTCTACTAAGTCGCCTCGGTCAAACGGTTAGTAAGGACAAACCATCTATTCCCGACTCCTTTTATACGGATGGCCATCTTGGACACGACCTCGTGTGGATCAACCAATCAATTCATACGGACTACATGTTAATGCACGTGCACAACCGGATGGTCCGCGCCTAAACTGCAAAAACACGGTTTTAACCAATTTTCATAACAACTTGATTTATATATTAATTTATTAATCTGATTTAATTATTTGCTACTTAACGTTTTAATTTAAGTTTAGTCCTTGGTCCATAATAAACGTCTCAAGTCCAAGAATAATGTTTTGGCTAAAAATTATTAAGCTAAATTAAGTAACCAAATTCGTTTGTGAGGTACGGTGCCCTGGATGTAAAGTTTCCGTAAATCAAGTTTGTTAGTGAAAATCCAAGGTTTAATGGAAATATATGGAAATACAAGTGAACACTTCCCTGGATGCAACTACGAACAGCGAGATTTGAAAGGGGGAAAAGCCCTTAATCCTTGAATGTCTTCAAGGATTGTCGGCATAAAAAACCCCTTCGGCAACGATAAAACACGTTGCCTCTTTATTGCTAAGTAAAAAGTGTCGAGTACAAGTGTTTGCGGCTTGATTTCTATGTGGTAGTGTGATTACAAGTGATCAAGAGTGAGTAAAACAAAGCCTACACCGCGTTTAAATACATTGAAAATCCTAACTAATATTCCGAGATTTCAGGGATCTTCTTCCAACGACTCTTGGCTATTGCTATGAGCGAGTTAGGTGGCGGGTCTTCATTCTGCACGTGTTTCTCACTTTGACTGAGTCTCCTTGACCGTTATTTAATCTTTTGCACCTGGCTTATCGATCAAACAAAGTCAAGAACAAACTATTAGCGTCAATGCCCTAGCATGTTGGGTTACTGTACATGTTGGGGTTAAACAATATAAATACGCAGTCCCTGGATATACAACATCCTGGGGTATAACGAACAATAATCTAGGGTACCGATCGGCTATACGTACAACCCATGGATGTCTGACATTCAGGGGTTTGAACCTGTTAAAGAACATTAGTAAAATTATTAGCGCGAAATCCAGGGTACAACAAATAATATAACGCGGTATACCATTCCATTCGGTTTGCGTTCTCGAACCTATTAACACTGAAAAGCGCAAATTTGTCCAAACCAAACAACCTAATACCCCAACACTCATTTTCGCGCCACGGTTATTTCTCCGATCTCAGTTTTTTTGCTTTGACCAACATTAAACGGCGTTGACTTTTGTTTACCAGGTTGACCCAACAACGAATCGACCCCAAGTGTTACTAAAAATAAGATTGGCATTGACTATTGATTTTAATGTATACCGAATAGGGTTGCGAAAACCAGTTTTACTTTACGACGTTTGTTATATAACAAAGTACCATATCCAACTCTCGGGACACTTAAGTTTACACAACCTATAAAATAAAGTCTATCGAGATATGATATAACCAATTTAAAGTTAATTATTAAGTTTATGAGTTTTAAAAAATGTAAAAATTAGATTTTCAAAAACTCTTTTGGCTATATATAATTTTGTAAAAAAGTTTTAGAACTTTTTAAAAATTGATTATGTTTCAATTTAAAACATTTTTAAAAAGAGTTTGGCATTTAGGTTGGCGTAAATAAAAGAATGAAAATATATAAATCTTTAGTCCATTAGGGTTTTAATCTTCCTAGAGCCAATTAGCAATATCAAATAGGTCACGGGGTAAAACAGATAAACAACAACAAGGATGGACTTTAGTGCATCCGGCCGTCTCGAGCTGCTCCCACTAACTTCACGACTCCGTCTGGACTTCGGTTTTGCCTTCGGGTCATCGTTTATAATATTTTAATAAAATACAAAAATGAAAAACCCAAGAGAGGTTATTCTAAGAAGTTACATTAGGATAAGAAGGCTAAAAAGTTATGTTAGCCATTGGATCTTTAATTAAATTAAGATCAATGGTCCAAAATTTTCTCTTTAGAATTAGAACAAAAAAAAAGATTGAATGGCAATTTTGACATTTTATCAAGTTTTCTCAATTTTTTTAAACATTCATAACTTTTATATACGACATTATTTTTTTTTTAAGATTACACTATAAAAACGAGTTTTTTTATCTTTAAAACACGTACAGTGGTGTTATATATAAAATTAAAAGAATACTCTTTTGATTTGACACAATGATCTGGACATGTCCAGGTCAATGGTCAAAATGTTTAGATCATTATGTCATTTTGTGTCGAAATTGTTCAGATCATTGTCTCAAATATTCGTCTTTGTGTAATGTTCAGATAATTGTGTCAAAATGTTTAGATCATTAGTCAGAAATCCATATCATTGTGTCAAATCATAAGAGTAAAAAAATTAATTTTATATATAGCAACACTGTACGCGTTTTAAAGATTAAAAAACGCTCGTTTTTATGGTGTAGTTTTTTTAATAATAGCGTATGTAAAAGTTATGAAGATTTAAAAATTTGAGGAACTTAATAAAAAGTCAACAAAGATGGTTAAGATCAAATTGCTCCTCCTTCCTTTCTAATTAGATTCAAGATCCAACGACTAAGATGATTTCTTAGCATTTTTACCCAAATCAAACTTCTTACTTGAATATCTCTCTAAAAAACCCTAACCAATTACAACTTTTGAGCCGTCAAAATTAGGCCACTATAAAACTAAAGTTACAACTTAATTTGAGCCAACAAAACAGGCCAAAAACCATAAATTACAAAACCAATCATCGAACAACATGGGTCGGGCCAAATTCACATATTAACATAATCGAATTATGATGAGAAAGATTTTGGTCAAACAATTAAAATAATAATTGACCCAAATTATATGTTGCCCGAAAATAAAACAAAATCGAAAACTCTAAACAATTATAAGTTTGCTATTTATACAACTGGTAAAACGGACCGGCATCGCTTCGCAGGTGGTAGGCTTGGCTCTGATACCAGTATTGGGTTCTAGTGGTATCTCGTTAGTTGTTTTATAGAAAAATGATATTAGGGCTTATACACAATTGCAAAAAAATATGCTCCACCGACTCTTGACAATCCTCATACAACATACAGTCCCATGAGCTGCAGTCGATGCCCCGTTTCAGCAACACATTCTTAGTAGGCAACCGATTAAGACCTACTCTCCACGCATGAACATTCACCTTAATTGGAGCCTAATTATTCCAATCGTGTATGTGTAAGACCACCCCCAAATTGGAAGTATCTACTTTCCTTCTAACAGAATTTGCAAGAGTCTCATCAGAAGTCACTACACGACCAACTAAATCCTCAATATTAATATTCATCACCTGCAAGTCCTTCTTAATTCTACTTATGACTTTCCATTTACCCCCTAACCCACAATTAATGGGGATACCCCAACTCACTTAAGGTCAATGGTGGATAGTCATAATAACCCGTCTTCATAACGTGTCACCTTCCTTATGAAATCTCCACCACCACCTGGACAACAACCCCAATCACACATTTAAGCGAATAAATACCCAAGCCACCTTTATCTTTAGGGAGTGTGACGGACTGACGGTAGGCCAATCGACCCAATTTATCGTCTTCCTCTCCGAACCACCATCCCAAAGGAAGTTGCGTCTCAGTTTATCCAACTCAATAATAATTTTTTGAGGAGCATGGTACAATGAGAAAAAGTATGAAGGCAACGTAAATAGCACCATTTTGATCAAAGTCACCCTCTCGCCCATCAAAAGCACCATAGTCTTCCACCTCGAAAGTCTTGTTTTAAACACATATATCAGCGGCTCCCGCTGTTTACAGAAATTGATGTTAGCCCCAATCGGAACCCCTAAATTAATGAACGGAAGAGAGTCACTATTACATCCAAACACATCCCCCATCGCTTGCAACTTAAACTGATCAATCCCCAAACCATAAATATGGGATTTATTAACATTTATTTTTAAACATGACACAAGGAAGAAACATCTCATTATTCTAATAAGATTTTGGGTATTCTTTTTAGGCCAACTCTCAATCACCATAATGTCTTCAACATATAAAAGATGTGAAGTAGTAGCATAGTAGGTCCAATACCGGGAAGCTAAACACCGTAAAAAATCATCTTAACTACCGACATCTTCTACATAGCAGTTAAAGATCCCATTATTGTAATAAAAAGAAAATGTGAGAGAGGATCACATGGCCTAAGACCTTTAGAGCACACGAACTCTAAGGAGGGAGACCTGTTCACTAAAACCGACAACTTAGAAGACCTAAGAATGCCATGAATACACTTACACCACACTGACAGGAAGTTCATTTTACCGAGGATCTCCAAGAGATAGTTCTAGCACATACTATCGTAGGCCTTCTCCAGGTCCATTTTAAATAGCATTACCTCGTTTTTCTCCTTCTTAGCCCACAAGATGATTTCATTCACGATGAGAGGTCCATCCAAAATGTTCCTCCTCGCTACAAAAGCAAATTGCTCTAACAAAATAGTTGACCCGATAACCCTCCTCAATCGCTTGCTAGGACCTTAAAAATAACCATGGTTATAAAAATCCCGTCAAGTCTTCGATTAATCGCTGACTAATCGCTTAGCGGTCTTTAACGATTACCGATTAATCCTGTCAAAGACGATTAATTGCCGATTAATGTTGATTGATCTTCGATTAATCGCTGATTAATCCCTTAACCCCAGTTGACTGTCGAGCTACCACCAAGCGTTTTTTACAACCTTGGAAATAATCCCCATTAAACTAATCGAACGAAAGTCTTCCAACGAACGCAGGTCCGAAACTTTACCAATCAAAGTGAGTTATCTGTTACAAAATTCGCAAACTGAATTCCAAAAAACGTCCATCGATTCAGTCATCCGAAGTAAATAAAACAATTTTATTTAAACCTTTTTTAATTAAATCAAATAAACATAATTAATTTAATTACATTTTGTTATTTACAACCGGTAAAAATAATAATAACGCTCGTTCCGTTAAACGTTCTTAATTACCAGTTAAACTAGTTAAGTGAATTTAACGTTCGTTGTCCAATTTTTTCTCGTAAAGTTCATTATCCGTTAGTCACGTTAATTTTATCGGACCCATACATATAAAATCATAAGCTCTCTCCATCAAATTAATAAAAAATAAATTCTCTAACTAAAAAAATAGACAAGATTATAAGCACCATATAACAATATATGGAATATGAAATACCACCTTAGTAGCATATGTTTAGTAATTATTTAAAGACCACCTAAATAATACATGGAATTGAAGATAGAATATGTTTCTCGACTGTTTCGTATTCTACTAGTTGTTGATAAAAAAAGAACGAATTTCTTTTGTTTTGAGCTATGTAACTACTTCGAGCTACCCACTTGTTCCCCATCTGCGTGGAGGACGTGGACGTCGTCGCATACGAGGCGGTGATACTCCTGAGATTGTTACAATAAGAAATTAGATGTCTACATATGTTTAGTAATTATTTAAATCGTGTGTAGAAATATGGGGTCGTGTTAATATTTAGTGTATACATAAATAAATCTAGGTAATTAATGATTCAGAATTAAAGAATGAAACTTTTTTTTTTTGAACGGCCAACGAATGCCCCGGAAAACCCGGGGACTATTTACACCAGTTGAGCTCATTCCAGGGAAAATCCACCTCCGCGAGCGGCCGGGTGGTAAAACCTGGGAGCTCAGGGATCGAACTTGTGACCTTTCAGCCCCAAGTCTCCCCTCATCGCCAATGCCCCTCCAAAGTGTTGCCCGTAAGAATCGAACCTGTGTCTCAAGTAGAGAACACAGGCTTCCTACCACTACACCACAATGGAAGTTGCTAAAGAATGAAACTTTAAGCATGAAAAAAAACTGGATGGGTAAATGGGTATAGTCTACCATTGTTAACATTTTTTAAGTTTTTTTGTTTTTTTGTTTTTTTAAACGTTTATAACTTTTTTATATGACATAATTTTTATAAAAAGAAAAAACATCATAAAATCGAGCATTTTATTCTCTTTAATTTCAGTATAATATTGGAATATTTAAAAAAAACCATCTGTGTGCTCTCATATAACTTGCGTAATTATTCATATAATTTGCGTGATTATTCATCAATATAACTTATGTGATTATCCTTATAACTTGCGTAATTATTGTATTACTATCTGAGTGTAATAATAAACATATAAGTTGCAAAATTATAAACATATAGCTTGCGTGATTATCAAAATAACTTATATCATTATCATCCAACTTGCGTAATTATTATCTTATATGTGCGAATAATTTTACCTTTTTCTAAAATACACGGAGTGCTCCCTGATTACTTCATACCATTCGCACGAAAAAGCCATTTTGTATAATATTTTTCACTATGAATGAAAGTGTTCATGTGAATAAAAGCTTTTATGGTGAGAACCGTAAAGTCGTATAAAACACTTATCCATGACGTGGTAATAATTTAATTAGATAGTTTGAGGTGGTTAAACCGTCTTTTGTTTATCGATCATTAATATTAATACACCCTGCAAAAGTGTTTTATGTTTTTTTCTAATGGCAAATTACACTATTTCTAAACTACTCTAAATATACAATTAAACTTTCAATGCTAAGGTTTGAATCTTAGACCGGCCTCCAACTAAGAGATAATAATCTCTACCAAGTAGGCTAGTCTCACTTTGATGTTATCTAAAATTGGTATTTAAATGAACATCTCATACTATGTGTTATAGTTATTATCTTTTATATTAATTTTTAAAGTTTAAAGTGGTAAAACTGTATTTAATAAATTTAATTATCTTTAAATATAAACAATAAGTAAATTATAGAAATCTAACTATGTAAACAATCTTTAACTAAATTCTTCAAATCGTTTTATTTTATACGATTTCATATTACTTCATTTTATAAACTTATCTTAAAACTCTAAATCGATCTATATAATATTTTACAAATTAATTATTCACATGTTTTATCAGTATGCGTTGATATGTTGTATTTCTTGTCATATTGCGCGGATACCCACTAGTGTGTGTATATGAGAAGCCCTGACGGGTAATTCTACAATTTTATAGTTCTAAAAAACATCTATTGATTTTTTTTTAAAGTTAAATTATAAGAATTATTACATCTGTACATAGTGCATGTGCATTTTAGACAAACGAGTACAAATATTATATTTTTAAAATTAAACTTTAAGGCTATATATTGAAATTCATATGCATTCCATTCCAATAAATCTATGCATACTAGCATGCTCTCATGCCTTCTTAGACTACTTATAAGACTACTTATAGAAAGAATTAGCCTCCGGCCCTATGTATATAGGTCAAGAGATATATGCAAAGTATTAAATACTATTAATATATAAACATGGTTAGGTTCAAATGAGAACTTTTTGTTTTGATGATTTTTGAGAACTAACTCTCAACCACAAATTTCATAGGGGACCACTACAATTCATGGGAGGGGGGATACATGTAAATAAACTTGTGGCTTAAATTAGTTCTTTTTTGTTCTCAAATCAAAATGGTTCTCAAATGATCCTCTCCCTATATAAACATATATAACTAACCTTCCCAGCATCCATAGCAGCCACCCCACGTCCCGGTAGGCGCTATTGGTATAGATCGTGGTTCAATAACTGCTACTCTTCCTTGATTAACCGTGAGCACCATAGAGGAAATGAGAGCAAGTGAGAAACAAGTAGCCAAGAAACAAAGAATACTAAATCTCATCTTCATAAACTTTGAAATGATATGTTGCATTTGTTTCAACACTAATTTATATATATGTTACAGTAATGGACATATTTGTAAGAATCGATGCATACCAAAGACTCTTTCTTATATACGTCCAAAACTGCTAAAAGTCTTCGGCCACTAATGGACATATTTGTAAGAATCGGTGCATAGCAAAGACTCTTTCTTATATACGCGTAAAAGTGCTAAAAGTCGTCGGCCAAGAGTAATGGTTATTGTTGTCGACTTGGGGTTGTGAAGCTAATAATGAGCCTTGTTGCCATTTTACCATTTAAGCCTTGTTGCACATTTGCACACGAATTCGTTACACATTTGTTGAAAAATTAATCCATCGATAAATGACTATTTGAAAAATAACTAACCACATTTTGTTATCGATCGGCGCGTTGCGGTTGCAACTGAGATAGAATAGAGGTGCATAGATCGGTCTAACCGGTTACGGTTTATAAATTGACCGTTTAACCGCGAACCGGGTAAAACAACTTTTTTTTTAAAAAATTTTTAGAGGTTTGTTAATATTTTGAGTTTAATTATTTTTTGTTAGATCATTGTATGTAAAACTTATTGTATATAACTTTAAAAAATATTAATAAGATAACTCAAGTCAGAATAAACTTATAAAAATGCATTCATTTTATTAAAACTAAAAAAATAACAACTTATGAATTAGGTAAATATTCGTGAAAAAAAAACACATATTACAAATACAAATTCTAAATCTAGGTAGGTGTCATGATCAATCGGTAGTTGGTTCTGCATTTCGAACCATTCGATTGTATTCCATTTCTTCGTCGGAAGTTGGCGGCGGTGTACCATTCTTGTGACATTCATGCTCGTGTATAGGACCCTCCACTTCTAGTTCGCCTACAAGGTTGGATGTGTCTTGTACTCTTTCCGCTGCATCTATGGGTGTTCGTGGTCCGGTTTATACGGTTTTTGGGTCAAACCGTAAACCAAACCGATAGTTACACTTTTTAATAATCGAAAACCTAAACAAACCGCTTAAAAATAAAACCGAACCACTACTTACGGTTTGCTTTCGGTTTGGTTTCACGGTTTAGACTCTTTAGGTTTTCCATACAAGCTTAGAATAAAAAAAAATTAAAATATAAAAAGAAACCCGATGCAACCTTATCATACGGGGTGTTGTATTATACGTACTAGTTGTCACCTCTAAAATGCTAATACAAAATCCAACTCTAAACTGCTAATACTAAATGTTATTGGTTGTTAGCTTGAACTTTAAACAGAAATATAACATGTAACATTCAAAACAAAACATTCTGTAAATACTAAAGTTCAAAATACTGTAATATACTAAAGTCTTAATATTTAAGGGCGGATATTATCTAAATCTCATATTTAGTTGTAATTAATTTTTACTTTTTAATTTTAAGCACCTAAACTTTAAATCCCTATTTGAATGACGCCAAAACACAAAAGTCCATTACAACAAAATAAATAAACATAATCTATTTATCCATATATATACATATATTTTATATATAAAGTTGAGGGTCGTGTTCATGTGCGGTGTCAGCTTGCCACCACAACCGGAAGTCACTCCCTCACCATTATTTTCCTGTCGACTCCCTCCATCCTTAATTAATAAAAAAAAAAATCTCTAACTAAAACATAGATAAGGTTACAAACACCATAACAATACATGGAATATGAAATACCATCTTAATAGCATAGTAGCTTAGTGACCCGTGTAGTACACGGTTTGAATTTAACTTTATAATATTAGATAAATAAAAAGAAAACGGCTATTATAAAACATTAATTGATAATTTAATACATTAAAAAAATTTATAATATTTGACAAATTATTGATTAGTTTCCTTAAAAAGAAGCATTGGGTAAATTTATCAATTTTATATTAAGTTTGCTAATTTTCTAAAATGAATATTTAAATTTGACAAAATTGGTAATTAATTTTAATTGATAATTTAATAAATTGATAATTGAATGAGGTTTTGACATGTGATGTAGACCCTCTAGAATGGAGACACGTGACACTAACCATTTTAGTGTTTTATTAGAATTAAAGATGTTTACATATTACATGGAATAAGAGATAGAATATGTTTCTTGAATACTTCGAATGGTCTTTGTATCCTATTAGTTATTGATAAAAAGAACGAATTTCTTTTGTTTCAGCTACACGACTACTTTAGCTTACCCACTTGTTCCCAATCGGCGTGGAGGGCGTCGGCGCGAAGGAGGCGGTGATCCTGCGATTGTTACAATAAGAAATCAGATGCAGCTACATATGTTTAATTGGTAATTATTTAAACCGTGTGCAATATATAGAGTCATTCTCCTAATATTTAGGGTGGGCGGAATGCTCGCCTAAGGCATGGATTTTTTACCAATCACATGCTGCCAATAGGAGAGAGAATCATTTTTCTTCGGCGTCACTCGACATTTGAATGCCGTGGGAGCTAATTTGGTGCCGATGCGGCGATCCAAGTGGGACTCGGTATGCATGCCGAGAATCGACATGGTTGATGCCGCTATGATGCCGAGCATTTCGATAAGCATACCGCTCACCCTTAGTGTGTGCATAGAACTTAACATGTTGGGGAGGTTCAAATAAGAATATATAATGCATATTCTATCTACTTATACTAATAAGTGAGTAAATGGGGATGTATGGTATTACTATTATAGTTCTATTTTTATTTTTCTTATCCATTCTAAACAATTATAAGATATTCAGTTATATTTATATTTCTCTTTTCAATACTTAAAAAATGGTTTTTCATATTCATTTTTTTTAATTCCCTTTTCTTTTACCTTTTTGTCATTACATATTAACAAATGTTTTAAATTAGTTATTTTATTCAAATTTACGATTAAGTGGTATGTTTTAGATATTTAGTTAATTTTTATATAGACAAATTAAATATATGTCACCTAATTTTATTTTATATTTTTTTTCAAAATTATTGTATTCAAATTAATAATGGTATGTGTTGGCATAACAATGAAATAAATAAAAAACATTAAGTTTTTTTATTGAACTTAATGTTTTTTAAAGATGTAATTAAGTGACTAGATTTCATTTTTTTATATTCTTATGTTATGTTTCTTTAATTTTTTATTTATGACATGGAATTTTAATTTAGTAGATAAATTTCTTCCTACTTTTTGATTTGTTGATTTATTACTTGCATGAGATTGTTTAACTAAAATTTTTGATCTCACTAAGGCTATCCGTAGTGGGCTTGAAAGGGGCTTGAAAAGGCTTTTAGCGCCCCTTTCACGCCCCTCTTCCACTACGCAGGGGCGCTAAAAGCAAAAAGAGGGGGAGGGGCTTGAAAATTTTCACGCTGAAATGAGGGGAAAAGGGGGCTTGAAAGGGGGCTTGACCACTACACCATTTATGAGGGGCTTGAAAAATGAAAAGGGCTTGAAAGGGGCTTGAAAATGATTCACCATTACACATAGCCTAACAACCTACTAGAGTCAACAAAGACAATTTTGTTAAACACTCTTTATATCTTAAAAATATAACTAAGTAGATGATATATGTTTGAATAATCATGAAATCTACCATATTTAAAACCTGACAGAAACATACTAAAAAGAATAATTTTAATGAACGAGTAGTTATTTTACAATAATAAAAAGGGAAAATTTCACAGAAACATAACCAACTCTCAATTTTGTTTCAATCAGGTCACTCAAACTTTCTTTTGTTCCAATCAAGTCACTTAACTTTAAAATATGTTCTAATCCTAGATAAATGACCTGATTAGCAGGTAACCTTATCAATTTTTTTATAAAAATTGATTTTTTTATAAAAAAATAATTTTTTTATAAAAAATGATTTTTTATGATTGAATTTTTACTAAAAACGATATTTTTTATAAAAAATCAAAATTTCATAAAAATGTTTTTTATATAAAATACATTTTTTTTATAAAAACGTTTTTTTTATAAAAAATGTTTTTATAGAAACATTTTTTTTATAAAAAACGAAAAAAACGTTTTATAAAAAAAACGTTATACGTTTTTATAAAAAAAAGTTATAAAAAAAGTTTTTTTATAAAAAAACGTTTTTTATAAAATTTGAACTTTTTATAAAAAAATCATTTTTATTAAAAATCGATTTTAAGAAATTTGTTTTTTATAAAAAAATCCTTTTTTATAAAAATTTCAGTTTTTGTAAAAAAAATTGATAAGATTACCTGCTAATCAGGTCATTTATCTAGGATTAGAACATATTTTTAAGTTAAGTTACCTGATTAGAACAAAAAAAAGTTTAAGTGACCTAATTGAAACAAAATCAAAAGTTGGTTATGTTTCTACAAAGTTACCCCTAATAAAAAATAGAGTTATTTAAAATATTATAATTTCAATAAAGTTTCTATCTTTTTTACATTACTTGTAGTTTTTTTTATCATTAATGCACCATGCAAAAGTGTTGGTTATGAAACAGTTTTTTAATGGAAAAATGGATTTTAATAATCCTACCTATTTCTGTTTGGCGGATAATAATCCCAAGTAATTTTTTGGCCAAAAATGGTCTTTACTTTACACCCTGTTATTTCTAGTAATCCTTTCCGTTAAAAAACTAACATCGTTAGTGTGGAGGACTAATAATGTCACTATCTAAACTTGTTTTATTTAAATAAACTTTCAGGGTAAATAGTGTAATTTACCTAAACTTATTTAATAAAAAAACCCAAACCATACCCCCCACGTTTTCCCCTTTCTTCCCCAATAAATCACCGGCAGCTCCGGCAAAGTGACGCCGCCACAGTCTCCGGCAGAGTGACGCCGCCCCGATTAATCACCGGTGGCAACTCGTGAATCCAATCGCCCCCGTCTTCTTCCCCCTCTTTTCCGGCAGAGTAACGCCGCCACAGTCTTACCGGGGGTCGAACGGTTCATGGCGGGGGATTGGCGACGGCTCAGAGCCACCGCTGGAGTTTGAGCGGACAACGGCGTTCGAGATGAGAGGGGGTGCGATCGAGATCGGAGAAGAGGGACGAGGGGGTTGTGCGCTGCTGGCGTCGATTGGTCGGAGGGTAGTTTACCGAGTGGGAGGGTGCTCGTCGGAGAAGAAGGAAGACGAAGGGAGGGGCTGCCGGTGAAGTGACTGTGGCGGCGTCACTCTGCCGGAGCTCGCCGGTGAATTATTGGGGAAGAAAGGAGAAAACGTGGGAGGTATGGTTTGGGTTTTTATATTTTTTATTAAATAAGTTTAGGTAAATTACACTATTTACCCTGAAAGTTTATTTAAATAAAACAAGTTTAGATAGTGACATTATTAGTCCTCCACACTAACGATGTTAGTTTTTTAACGGAAAGGATTACTAGAAATAACAGGGTGTAAAGGAAAGACCATTTTTGGCCAAAAAATTACTTGGGATTATTATCCGCCAAACAGGAATAGGTAGGATTATTAAAATCCATTTTTCCTTTTTTAATGCAAAAGTGTTTTATGGAGTTTTGTAGTTGTTAATTTAAAATTGTTTCTTAAATGAACATCTCATACTTTGTGTTATATTTGGGATGTTATATTTTAGAGGAACGACATTTTCTTTTATATTAATTTTTAAAAGTTTAACAAGATAAAACTGTATTTTATAAGTTTAATTATCTTAACTATCTTTAAATAAAAAAATTATTAAATAATAGAAATCCAACTATGTAAACAATCGATTTCATGTTTAACTAAATTCTTAAAATTGATTTTATTCTGTGTCATATTATTTTATTTTGTAAACTTTATTAAATCATCAAATCTATATAATAATTCATTAAGTAATTATTTAAACGTCTTATCAATATGTGAGTTAATGTGTTGTGTTTCTTGCTATAATGCACAAACACCCTCTAGTGTGTATATATATAAGGTCATTTTCTTAGAACTAAAAAATTATAGAAAACTATGAGAAACGGATGAGACATGTACATATAACTTTAATAAAATACATAAAATTGAAGAACAAAGTTTACTTACATCTTCTCATTTTTTTTCTATGATTTTACACCTCTCTTGATTTTTCTTTAGAATTATTTACA
>JBCNJP010000020.1:7819009-7839748 GCA_039602395.1 Deinandra increscens subsp. villosa
ATCTGTACTGTCCTATCTTTGGCAATGTCTAGATCTTGGCCGATTCAGCAGTTGGACGTCAAAAACACCTTTCTACATGGCGATCTGACAGAGTCAGTTTTTATGCAGCAGCCTCCAGGTTTTGTTGTCAGTCTGCTCCCGATTACGTTTGTCGCCTCAAGCGATCACTTTATGGCCTCAAACAGGCGCCTCGGGCCTGGTACCAGCGGTTCACTAGTTTCCTCTTGACCCACGGGTTTAAGAGCAGTGTTTGTGATGCATCTATGTTCGTGTATCGCCACGGTGTACACATTGCTTATCTATTATTATATGTGGACGACATTGTTTTGACAGTCTCCCATTCCGGCTTTCTTCGACAGTTGATTACTACACTATCTCGGGAATTTGCTATGATAGATTTGGGTGACTTACATCATTTTCTTGATATTACGGTCACACGTGATTCGTTGGTTTATTTTTACAATAGTTTTAATATGCCAGAGACATTCTTCAGAAGGCGTCTATGAGTTCATGTAAACCATGTGCCACACCGGTTGACATGAAATCTAAGTTAAGCGCAAACGAGGGACCGTTATTATCTAATGGGACATTATATAGGAGTCTAGCGGGTGCCTTACAGTATCTCACGTTTACTCGTCCCGACATTTCCTACGCTGTTCAGCAGGTCTGTTTATTTATGCATGCCCCTTGAGAGCCCCACTTTCATTTCATGAAGTGTATTTTACGCTACTTACAGGGTACTCTGGACCATGGTCTTAAGTTATCTATTACGTCGGACATGTCTCTTACCGCTTATTCGGACGCTGATTGGGTCGGGTGTCTGGATTCTAGACGCTCCACGTCTGGCTACTGTGTGTTTATAGGCGATAATCTTTTGTCTTGGTCCTCAAAGGGGCAGCGCACAGTGTCGCAATCTAGTGCAGAAGCTGAGTACAGAGTTGTGGCCAATGCAGTGGCTGAAGTTAGTTGGATCCGTCATCCGTAGTCTTCTGTTTGATTTACATGTTCCACTTCGCTGCGCCACTATTGTTTATTGTGATAATGTGTCTGTCGTCTACCTCTCTGGAAATCCGGTACAACATCAACGTACCAAGCATATCGAGATTGATATACATTTTGTTCGAGAGAAGGTTCGCGTTAGCCATATTCGCGTCCCGCACGTCCCCTCAGAGTACCAGTATGTTGATATTTTCACAAAGGGTCTCCCGCGTTCTTTGTTTCATACTTTTAGAGACAGTTTGAGTGTCTGTCATCCTCCCGCTCGAACTGCGATGACGTATTAGTTATAGATATATTAGTCATCTTTATTACAATATAAAGGTGTACTGTGTATTTAGTATTTATATATATAGGGGCATTGTACTCATGAATTGACTGATCAATCTAGAGAATATTATTATTCAGTACATACTTGGTAATATTTTGATAGTGTTACACAATTAGAGTTAACTGGGGATAACTTGATCGGTCCTCTAAACATAAATAGCCATGGTATTATCAAGGGAAAGAAAGAATGGGTTTCAAGGAGGTTTTAGGATGGTTTGACTTTTGGAGTCAAACTGTTGAATGTTAGAGTCAACAGAGGGGGCTACTGTTGATAATTGGTCATATGGATGGTTGCTGGCCTGATTTGGAAATGGTCAGATATATAGTTTCGGTCAAAATATTGACTTTCCTGGTCAGATTGTTGATACTTGGATAATTAAGTTGAATTTGTTGAGCAAAGGTGTTGGGATGAATACTCACAGAGATTTAAGAGATATGTTGAATGGTAGGGGTGTTATTGAGATTGTGGGTGTTATTGATATGGATGGATATATGAATATGGGAATGGATGATTATGTGTATACTGATTTGTATGACCTTATGTACCTTGATTTGGATCGGTTTGGTGCCACGGATGATGATTTGTTTGCTGCTTTGGAAAGTTATTTGTTCTGGTTAGGCCATTGGGATTACTTTTTTGTTGGTTTGGATGGTGCTAATGGACCAGGTGAGGCCAATGAAATTAACTTGGACGATCATGTCCATTGGGCTTATGTTAGATTGGATAAAAATGATAAGTATGCTAATGAATATGGGTCTGGTTTATGGGCTAATGCAACTCAAGATGGATGAGATTAAAAATCAAGACATTTTGGTTTTATCACTTTTAGCTATATCAATCGATCCGACGTATACATGTGGTTATAGGTTTTATACATACACTTAATTTAAATCTGTTTGAAAAGGCCATGTTGTTTGGTCTTTATAAATCCAAATGGCCGTTTTACACCTGTGAGATTTAAAAAAAAATAGATGAAAATAAAGTCTAGGCAACTTATATTTTATAGAAAATTCCAATAACACTAAAAGAAAAACAAAAAATCCTCTCTACCCAAGAATGATAAGCTATGTGCTACCAAAACAGAACGGTTAGAAAAAATAATAACCATCAGGATCATAACACCAAGAGTTTTAAAGGTCATGTCCATAAGAAGAAGAAACAATAATAAGGTGATGTTGAAAACTAAATATGTTTCACTAATAAAAGGTCATTTCCCATTTTTTTTTAATTTTCAACTTAAAATTGTCTCTATTATTGTTCATTGTTCTCTTAATCTTCCAACTCTTCTTTTGTATTAAGGGTCCCAAAAAGTATATCCATATACGATGGTGCGTATAGATTTACAAGATTGTTTTGGAAGTTCATATATCGGTGCCATTTGGATTACATTGCTATAATGGCGGATAGTTCAGTCTATCATAGTGTGGATTTTGAACATATTATATTATTTATAAAAGATACTCTTGTGATTGATGAAGGTATTGTGTACATATGGGTTAAGGAGAATTTCTTCATGGCTAAAATGTTTTGTTTATGTATTATTCCTTTCAGTTCTTATTTCGAATTTAGTTTCATATTATCTTTCATTTCATGTTTTTTTATATTACAATCTCGGGTATTACCCAGATCATTGGCTAGTTCTTTAGAATATATAATTTTTTTTTATAAAATTTGGATTTTAAAGTTGCGACATGCTTAACTTTAAGAAGTGTCTCAACACCAATTTATTTAGAGGGTAACCCTCGTCTGTTTTTTATCCCTTTATCAAAATATCAAATGCAAACATTCTTGTTCTTGCCGGTGCGAAATTAACGGGTAAACCGACCCGCACCCGTTTCCATCCAAACAGAAACGCGACCCTAAATTGACCATGCAGAAAACAGGAAATTGGAGACAGAGTATTCGTATTCGTGTGTGTTTCAACCACGAATCTGCGAGAAATTTACGAGACAATCCGACTTCACAGGGGAGCTATTCAACAATGTCACGGATTGCTAACAGAAGAAGAAGAGAGAGAAAGTTCGTCGACAAATCCAAATCAAATAAGGGCAAACGGAGAAGATCAATTAATCGAACACAAACGCTGAATCCGACGATTAATCGAAAATATGCCCCGAAATTATCAGTTCTTGCGATTCAGATCAACCAGGGTTACCAAAATTGGGCATGAGTGATCCCGAGCAAGTTTAATTAAGACGAATGGGGAAGTAATCATACATTTTCCCGCGAAAATCAAGGGTTTCGCTGAAGTTTCATAATGGTACATCGTTTATTTATGTTTTAATTTGTTATTTATGCAATGAATTTGACATTGAATACATCATGATAATTAGGTGCTTACAGTTACATGAGAGATAGATTTGATTAAGAATGCTAAATTGTTGATTATGCAAGTTTGATATGATCCTGTTGGAATTTTAGTACCAATTATGTTCTGCCTTTGATACCTGACATAAAGCATAATATTATCAGCAATTGTTGTAATCATTTTTAAGCCCATATTGGTTTAAGTTGCCTGTTTGACATCCACAAACATACCCCCCCCCCCCCCCCCTCCCGGTAGAGTGAGTGGTGGGCTATGTATGTTCGTAGCGGATTGCATGCTCGTAGACATTATCAAAGTACAACTAAAGCTAACTATGTAAGATAGATACATGATTACAAACAGACCATCTTAGGCAAATGTACTGATTGAACTGTATGCACTACAGAGCACTACAGTTAATATAATAGTAGGCTCTCATGTTTGGGTTGAGGATACTGCCCAAGCATGGATTGATGGGCAAGTCACAAAGATTAAAGGGAAAGAAGTAGAGGTTCAAATTGCAGATGGGAAAACGGTTAGTCATCAATGTTCTATTTCAAAATAATAAGTAGCATTATGAAATTCACATTATGGGCTGTTTTTCAGGTGGTTGCTAATTTGTCAAAACTATATCCGAAGGATATGGAAGCCCCAGCTGGAGGTGTTGATGACATGACAAAGTTGTCTTATTTGCATGAGCCAGGGGTGTTGCAGAACTTAAGATCCAGATATGAACTAAATGAAATTTATGTAGGTTTTAATTATGTTTGTTTCTCATATTTTAGTCTAAAGAATCTAGAAGAAATATACCCTTAGGTTTTTTGAACGATGACAGACTTACACCGGAAACATTCTAATTGCAATCAACCCGTTCCAAAAGTTGCCTCATTTGTATGATACTCATATGATGCAACAATACAAGGGAGCACCATTTGGTGAATTGAGTCCCCATGTGTTTGCAATTGCAGATACGTCTTACAGGTTATTATTGTCATTTTATATGTAATGGTTAGTTACAACCATTTTATCTTAGATGCACGGTGGTGATCATGTTTTGCATTTTTACTGGAGTTAGGGCCATGATTAATGAAGGAAAAAGTAACTCAATTCTGGTGAGTGGTGAAAGTGGAGCAGGTAAAACTGAGACAACCAAAATGCTTATGCGGTTTCTTGCATATTTGGGTGGCAGAAAAGCTACAGAAGGTCGCACAGTTGAACAGCAAGTTCTTGAAGTATGATATGACGTATAGTTCTATGTTTAAATAACCCCTTATTGTTCTATATTTTATGTCAGTTAATGTATATGTAACTAAATAAATTTCTGTCACACTTTTGACTGCAGTCAAATCCAGTTCTTGAAGCTTTCGGCAATGCTAAAACCGTTAGAAATAACAATTCCAGGTAGCTTTGTGCTTATTCTTATGTAATTGAAAGAATCAATGTTCATATTTCAGTTGCATTTTTATTTATTTTATGTGAAAATGGCTTAGCCGATTCGGGAAGTTTGTTGAGATCCAATTTGATAAGCACGGGAGGATTTCGGGAGCAGCTATCAGGACATACCTTCTAGAAAGATCTCGTGTTTGCCAAGTAAATGATCCTGAAAGGAACTATCACTGTTTTTACCTGCTTTGTGCAGCACCACCAGAGGTACTAGGTTTTTAATTGTAAAAAGTCAACTTCACTAGTCAACATTCGAGTAATTTTGCATGTCGTTTCAGGAAATTGAGAAGTATAAATTGGGAAGCCCGCAGTCGTTTCACTATCTTAACCAATCAAAATGCTATGAGTTAGTTGGTGTGAATGAAGAACTTGAATATCTTGCCACAAGGAGAGCTATGGATATTGTTGGGATAAGTAAAAAAGAACAGGTTTTTCTTCTGTGACTTTCTTTTGTTTTTTTGTACGCAATTATAATTAAGATCATAAATTCATAACCGAACTTTTCACTTTTTCATAGGAAGCAATTTTCCGAGTTACTGCTGCTATACTTCATCTTGGAAATATTGCATTTGCTAAAGGGAAAGAGGCCGATTCTTCGGTGCTAAAAGATGACAAAGCTAAATTTCATCTCAAAATGACGGCGGAACTTCTTATGTATGATTATATTTTAATCACAAATAACTTTTAGGTTTTTTTCCACTGTTATACGTCTTTATAAATTGATGATGTCGTGGTAGGTGTGATCCTGTTGGCTTGCAAGATGCATTGTGCAAACGAGTGATGATAACTCCTGAAGAGGTTATTAAGAGGAGTCTTGATCCTCTTAGTGCATCCTTTAGCAGAGATGGTTTGGCTAAAACGATATATTGCAGATTATTTGATTGGTACAAATTAGTACATTGGAAAAACCCTACTCAATAAACTTATGGTGTTTGATAGTTTAATATCTCCTTTTCATTCTCTTTCAGGTTGGTGAATAAAATCAATGTATCTATTGGACAAGATGCACATTCAAAATCTCTGATTGGGGTGCTTGACATCTACGGTTTTGAGAGCTTTAAGAACAACAGGTCGCGACAATTAATGTATTGACTTTTTGCAAAATAATCGCTTTTGACAGTTGTATTTATCTGAATTACATCATATGCATGCAGCTTTGAGCAATTTTGCATTAACTTCACAAATGAGAAACTGCAGCAACACTTTAACCAGGTAACTGTGGAATCTTTTTAATTGCTCTTAGCATGAGATTGTTGTTAAAAACTGAATATCTGCAGTGTTATGTTTGAATTTCAGCACGTCTTTAAGGCGGAGCAAGAAGAATATAAAAAAGAGGCTATCAACTGGAGCTACATTGAATTTGTTGATAACCAAGATGTTCTAGATCTCATTGAAAGGGTATAATTACTTCATAGCTACACATGATTAGATTATGTTCTGTTCCTTCTGTAGTTTATATTGCGGTTTAAAAGTTTGAAGTATATAATTCTCTCATCTTGTATTTCTATTGCAGAAACCTGGTGGTATCGTTGCTCTCCTTGATGAAGCTTGGTATAACATACTCGACATAGTTTTGTTTTTATGTTTATTTATTTCTTTTTTGACAAGGGTTATAATAAACATAAACAGTTAGTACAGATTGAGGTATATATTTTTTAATATTTTACAATTTGAACTTATGTTTTTTAGCATGTTTCCAAAGTCAACACATGAGACATTCTCAAACAAGCTATATCAGACATTCAAAAATCACAAACGCTTTATAAAGCCTAAGTTGTCACGCACGGATTTCACAGTCGCTCATTATGCTGGAGAGGTGTGTATGTTGGCCAAACCATGTTTATTGCTGTAACACTATTTGTTTAAAATTTAAATATTTTGTTTGCTTTTTAGGTGCAATACCAGTCTGAGCAATTTCTTGACAAAAATAAAGATTATGTGGTCCCTGAACACCAAGATTTGTTGAGTGTCTCCAAATGTTCATTTGTAGCCGGCCTTTTCCCTCCTGTAGCTGAAGAGACTTCCAAATCATCTAAATTTTCTTCAATCGGTTCCCGTTTTAAGGTATCCTTACTTCAATCATTATCATGTTGTATGTTGACGTGTGTGTAGCGCATAACTGTGCATGCTGTATGCTGACATGTAACTATATGCTGATGCAGCTTCAATTGCAACAACTGATGGAAACATTAAATGCCACAGAGCCTCACTATGTTAGATGTGTAAAGCCTAACAATAAACTGAAACCTGCCATATTTGAAAACATCAACATCATGCAACAATTGCGTTGTGGTGTGAGTATATGTGTTTTCTATAGTTATGTTTATTTTTATTTTTTATCTTCTATTTGTGTAACTGATTCTTCTACTCTTAGGGTGTTTTAGAGGCAATCAGAATCAGTTGTGCTGGTTATCCTACCCGTCGTGCTTTCTTTGAATTTATAAACAGATTTGGACTTCTTGCACCAGAAGCCTTGGCGGGAGGGTAGATGTTTTTATATCCTGATCATATTATTTCTCTTAATTAGTTTCTTTTATATATACCAACATTATTATTTAATGTGTCTGAATTAGCTTTGATGATAAGACGGTATGTGCAAAGATCTTGGAAAAGATGGGACTTAGTGGCTTTCAGGTGATTACCTTGTTTCTTGTGGTTTTCATATTTGGAACTCTGTGTTAATGCATATATTTTTTATACAGATAGGTAAAACAAAGGTATTCTTGAGAGCTGGACAGATGGCAGAATTAGATGCAAGGAGAGCCGAGGTACTTGGCACTGCAGCATCAACAATTCAGAGACGAATAAGAACCCATATTGCTCACCAACAGGTTACTGCACTACGCAAGGCTTCAATTTTCTTACAATCTTTCTGTAGAGGTGAGCTTCTAGAGTATTCTTACCTTGACCAAATTCCAGCTAGAAAATTTTTAAAATTTCGGCTTTTTTATGTTTGACAAATTGTTGGAAATTAGGTAGATTGGCTTGTAAAAAGTTTGAAAAACTTAAAAGGATCGCAGCTGCTGTAAAAATTGAGAAACATGTTCGTAAATGGCGTGCTTGGGTAGCCTATACTAGACTGCGGGTGTCGGTTCTTGCAGTACAAACATGGCTACGTGCAATTGAGGCTCGTAGAAGATTCAGACACCGAAAGGAAACTAAAGCCGCAATTAAAATTCAGGTTAAATGTTACGTAATTAAATAAATCGCACCAAAAAATTTATATTGTGTGTTGTATAAAGTGAAAAATTTTAGTGGTTTTTTTTCTTTGGTTAGGCTCGGTGGCGTTGTCATATGACTTCTGCGTATTATAAGAAGCTAAAGAAAGGATCCATAGTTACACAATGCAGATGGAGGGGAGTAATTGCAAAGAGAGTGCTTATGCAGCTTAAAAAGGTCAGTTTTTATTGTTTAATTTTATATTATATTCATGTTAGCCTGTATTTACCCATAATACATGCTTTACTTTTACTGCAGGATGCACGCGATACAGGTTTACTTAGAGAAGCAAAAGATAAGCTCGAGAAACAATTGGAGGAACTAACATGGCGTTTACAGCTGGAGAAACGTTTAAGGGTAATATACTGTTGTATATAGATCTAATTTTGTGAAAGTATAAAATTAAAATATATAAGTTATGATATAAGATTGTACATATTCGCATACGTGCAGATCGATTTGGAAGAAGCAAAAGCACAGGATATGATCAAATTTCAAAATTCTCTAGATGCTATGCAAAAGAAACTTGATGAAGCAAATGAAATGGCAGTTAAGGAAATAGAAGCAGCCAGAAAAGCTATGGAAGAAGCACCTGCAGTTATTGAGGAAAAAGAGATTGTTATTGAAGATACTAAGAAAATTGAATCTCTAAGTGAAGAAGTCGATAATTTGAAGGTACATTGAATGCTTAATCTTGTAGTATCAGTAATAATAAATGTTTATGAGAGCAAATTCAAGTTTCTGATTTTTGCCTTTTTGGCTTTTCAGGTGATGTGGCAGTCAGAAAAGAAACGTGCTGATGAGCTGGAGGAACGTTGTGAAGAAAGTCGTAAAAAATTGAAAGAATCAGCTGTTCAATTCCAGGAATCCATGAGCAGGTTATTTTGGTTTTTTTATTTTTCAACCTTTATAACATTCAGTTTTTATGAACCAATGTTAAACGTGTTCTTTTTGTTCTGCCAGGCTGGAAGAGAAGTTGAACAACTTAGAATCTGAAAACAAAGTTTTCCGCCAACAAGCGGTATCCATGGCACCTAATAAATTCCTCTCAGGCCGATCCAGATCTATTATGCAGGTATTTTTTTATTACTTCGTATCAAATCAGGCATGTGGGGACGTGTTCATTAAAAATTCAATTTTAGAAGAGAACCGCGAGACCTGAATAAACACTTAGAGAGAGAGAGAGAGAGGCGGTTATGGGGTTATATAACCACCTTGTGTATCCCAAAAGTAATAGATGCAATTGTGTATTCAGTTCTTGCAGTTCTGCACTAAAAGTTGATTATGTATTGAACAACCTCATAACATATAACTATTTTGATCTTCGACTGTTTGCAGAGGACTCACAGCGGTACCTTAATTGGAGATAAAAAGTCGTCTTTGGTATTATGATTTACATCAAAATGGTTTTTGAATTATTTGTTTCATTTCTTTGCTATTAATTATTTAATTACATGTTTCTTTGTTCATGTATGTTTTAGGATCCGCGTAGCCCTTCAGCTAGTCAACGAGATCTGGCAGAAATGGACGACAAGCCACAAAAATCACTCGATGTAAAACAAATTGAAAATCAGGAGTTGCTTCTTAAATGCATTGCACAACATCTAGGGTTTGCAGGGAACAGACCAATAGCAGCTTGTGTTATTTACAAATGCCTTTTGCAATGGAGGTCTTTTGAAGTTGAGAAGACAAGTGTTTTTGATCGTATTATCCAGAATATAGGCAACGCAGTAGAGGTTTAATAATCTCACAATACACTACAATACGTTTTTTTTAAAGTTTTTTGTAAAAATGGTGTTTTTTTTTTAAAAAAAAAAGTGGCAATTTTTTCACCAATATACACCCAATCAACTTCCACTTGCAAGAATTTGAATCCACACCACTTTTGTGCACTAGGCTACAAGACCATGACGGGCTTGTAAAAGTGGCGCATTTGGAAAAATGGGTATTTTGTTATTTTTTTGTATTTCTAGTGTATTATGGGTTTCAAAACAACGGGGACTCTCTCTCCTCATTCTCATAAATTATTATTTTTTTAATTTTTGTTTAACATATATTTTAGTTTTTCTCCAATAATGTAATGTTTATAATAAGAATTCTAAACGTGCTGTGTTGTTCCTTTTTTCCTCCACATTTCAATATATTTTTATTAAAAACTGAGTTGTATTTAAAATAAAGTATTTTTGATATTGCGAGCTCAAAAATACTTTGTTTTGGATACAAGTCAATTCTCAAGAAAATTTATATCAAAATCTAGACAAAAAGTTTTTAGAACAAAACTGTGTATTTAGATTTTAGATATTACAAATTGCAAAAGAGAAACTAAATCATATGTTGAATGAAAATTAAAAGAAAATAAATTAATTTAGGTGAGATAGAGGAGAGAAAATCAGTCGTTTAAAACCCAAAGACACCACTTTCTAATATAAAAAACCACCAGTTTTTACAAAAATCTGTCTTTTATAAGTATTTTGTTCTAATTCTTGTTTATATTTTCTTTATTTAAAGAAAAGGCAAGATAACAACGATGTATTGGCCTACTGGTTATCAAATGCGTCTACACTTTTGCTTCTACTCCAATGCACACTAAAAGCAAGCGGGGCTGCATCTGGGATTGGCCCGCAGCGTCGTCGATCATCAGCTGCACTTTTTGGCAGGATGACATCTGTAATTTCATATATTATTTTTTTTGATATTTGGAATTTTAATTTCATAATAATTTAAAGATTTTTTGTTTTTATAGAGTTTACAAGGAACTCCACATATGGTTGATCTCTCCTTTGCAAACGGAAGCCTGAGTAATGGAGCTGAAGGGTTTACCAAAGTGGAAGCCAAGTATCCTGCTTTGCTTTTCAAGCAGCAGCTTACAGCATATGTTGAAAAAATATATGGCATGATTCGTGATAATTTGAAAAAAATAATATCTCCATTGCTAGGGATGTGCATTCAGGTAAGATATCAAAATTGTTTTAACTATTTTTTGGTTGAAGGTTAACATTTACTAATTGGTATGTTAAATTGAAGGCACCTAGAATCTCCAGAGCGAGCCTAGTGAAGGGATCATCACGCTCGGTTTCTAGCACAGCTCAGCAAACCGTAATTGCTCACTGGCAAAGCATTGTTAAGAGTCTTGGAAATTTCTTAAACATTTTGAAAACGAATCATGTTAGTCGAATTTGTATTACTATTATTTTTCTCTTCTTGGTTATTTATTTTCTTACTAATCGCAAAATATTCTTAGGTGCCACCGTTTTTGGTGCGTAAAGTTTTCACACAGATATTCTCGTTCGTCAATGTTCAGCTATTTAATAGGTATACCTCTCTTTTTTGCCAATATGCACGCACCAGCCATCAGTTTTTTTTTTTTTTTTAATCTTTTTTCTACTTCCATGTTCATGATGCAGCTTGCTTTTGAGGCGCGAATGCTGTTCGTTTAGCAATGGTGAGTATGTGAAAGCAGGCTTGGCTGAATTACAACACTGGTGTTACAATGCAACTGATGAGGTTTTTCCGCATTTTATTTTTACCTTTTTCTTTGTTAATACCGTAAAAAACCAATATACTTTCTTATTTTTCATGAAAAAGTTGGTTAATCTGTATATTAAAGTCCCCCAACTTATGCAAAATATGAGAAACATTCACTACACTAATTTTTGTATATTGAAGTCCCTAAACTTGTCTAAAATTCATGTACGTGTGATTCATAATGGATTCTTTAACTCTTAAACTTGCTTAGAATTTGATAGAGTGAAACTCGACATTGTTACAAAAGAAAATTGTGCCATCTTATTTTGACCAATTTAAGAGTTAACAAGTCATTAAATTTTTTTTTTTTACTTACATGCATTGTAGACAAGTTTAATGACTTTTTCATGAATTTTTACAAGTTGAGCAACTGAAAGGTTGAGTGACTTTTCGTGAAAAGAAAGAAAGCATACCGGTTTTTTATGTTATTAACCCTATTTGGTATATATGTTTATTTGTTAAACAGATGAATTGCAGTATGCAGGTTCAGCTTGGGATGAGCTGAAGCATATACGACAAGCTATTGCATTTCTGGTAAAGTATCTCTTCATTATATTCCATCAAAGAGTTCAGTTGTGAATTGCGATAGATCTTTTACGAGAAATTTATAATTCTGTTCAGGTTATACATCAAAAGCCAAAGAAAACACTGGATGAAATAAGTCGGGACCTCTGCCCTGTGAGTGACGTATATATATACATACATG
Organism: Deinandra increscens subsp. villosa; assembly: GCA_039602395.1. NCBI lineage: Eukaryota > Viridiplantae > Streptophyta > Magnoliopsida > Asterales > Asteraceae > Deinandra > Deinandra increscens. The sequence continues at coordinate 7,831,535 of JBCNJP010000020.1, forward strand.
CATACATACATATATTACACACACATATGTCTGTATGTTTTTCTTTGGTTACAACAAAATGCAATTTCTTCTACATTTTACACAAATTAATCTTCGTACGCAGATTCTTAGCATACAACAGTTGTATCGGATCAGTACAATGTACTGGGATGACAAGTATGGCACACAAAGCGTATCTGCCGATGTATGTTTTTTTTTTCTTAGCATTTTCGGTATTTGAGATAATTATATATAACCAATACGCGCCTTAAATGTCGTTATTCAGGTAATATCCAGTATGAGGGTGTTGATGACCGAAGAAAACAATGTTGCAAGCAATTCTTTCCTGTTGGATGACGATTCCAGGTTAGTTATAACTTTGCGCTAACTGCCACATCCTCTTTCACTATGTCAGTTGTGATGGTTTCTTATCATTTGTTTGTTTTATTGCAGCATACCATTTTCAGTTGATGATATATCAAAATCAATGGATCAAATACAAATCTCAGACATCGAGCCTCCACCTCTCATTCGTGAGAACTCGGGGTTTAGCTTTTTGCTGACACGTATTGATTGAGAACCACTGACATGCTTTTTATATCGTTCTTGGTCAAATGGCCGTTTTTGGGTGATAATGAACCTCATTTCTGGTGGATTCGCGATAATAGAAAAAAATGTTTGTAGTTTGTAGAAATGTGACCTAGAGAAAGAAGATGGTTGTGTAGATCTGCATCTGCAGGTGTTTTCTCAATGTCGTGTAGTTTTGTAGCACAACCCGCTATGGGTGTAAACTGTAGATGAACAGCCAACAAAAAACAAGCTCTTTGTGCTTTATGTTTACAGTTTGTGTTGATGTCTGTGGTGTCACTAACCTATCAAGTTCTTTGCCTCTTGTCATCTCTGGAAACAATTAATTTTTAAAAAAATTACAGGCCTTTTGGCTTAGTGGTAACTCAGTGACTTTTTATAATAGAGTTGGTCGGTTCGAGCCTCTACCCTTGCTTCGAGGTTCGGTTTTACCCAGTTGTTAGGGCTTACACCTATAGGGGATTTTTGAGTTGGTCATAAAGCGTCAATAACTGAGAACGATTGAAATCTCGTTACAGAGAGATTCGAAAAAACGCTATTAAAAAAAATAATAAATGTACATCTTGCTCAAGTGGCCCGCCCCGAATGCGGTGGGAAAGCCTAAATTTGGTTAACCATTTCAATTCGGTTGTAGTGGCATTTCCAAAGTCTTGAATTTCACAAATGGATTTTCACACAGATTCAAGTTGTATTTTAGTGTTTTGTGAACCCAAAAAATACCATCATTTTATGGCTTGACTTTGTATCTAATGTATGCATTATGTTTGCATGTGTTGATAAATATTGGATGTTTAACATGTCAAAAGTTACTATACAAAATTGACATAATACAAATACATGATAAAATAATGATTTTAATGAACTCAAAGCATAAACCAACATAAAGGTTTATAAAATATAGGTTTTAAGATACTTTTATTAAATTTTAAAATAAATTTTTATTTTAAAGTTTCGTCGTAAATTCGATTTCCATCTACAGCAAAATGTTTACCGGAACTGGTTTGAAATTGATTCCTGGGGTCCACCGGTTCCACTTCAACCAGTTTGAGTGAGGAACCGATCTTGGATCCAAACGGGTTTGGGATATCAGAATGAAGAACCGGTTAGGGTAGGACGAAACCGAGTTTTTTTTATTCCTAATATTTTTAATATAAAACAACATAAAAAAGCACTTTTTTATTTATAAAGGTTCAATGGTTAAAAGACAAACATTAAAAATACAAAAAAGTTTAAAAACTAATACATAGTATTCAGGGCCGGTCCTGAGAATGTGGATGCTCAGGGCGCTAGTCGAAAATTTGCCCCTGTTTAAAACTTTAAATAGTACAACACAAAGTTTTAAGGGTTTGAAACCTAGTCAAGCTAGGCGGCTCATCTCCACCCGCCGATTTTATTAACTAAATAAAAAGTTTCAAACTTACAGTTAAATTACACGAGGCCATGACGTATTGAGTTATTGACATACGTATTAGTCTATTACGTAATTACATAAATAAAAACAATTGATCGGCCGGCCATATCATATGGGCTTAAAACCCTCGCTGCTGCCCCTTCCATTATGGCCCATATGTCTATGTATATTGGGCTTAAAACCCTCGCTGCTGCCCAGTGACAAATCCAGAGTTTTTTTAGAGGGGGCAAAAAATAGGTCCACTTAAAATCAAGTTGGTTCAAAATGGTTTGGTCAAAACAAGTCAGGTAAAAAAAATAATTCATATTAATTTACAACGATATTATAAAATTATTCATATTTATATAGTTAACTAGTTAATGATACGATGAACTTGAAAAATATTTTTGATTATACTCATATGTGTATGAAAAAATAAAAAATAATTATAAATGAGTTGATTAATGACTAATGATTAATCTTGAAAATTTGAAATGAGTCTTAACTATATAGAAATATGACATCTTGTTTAAAATTTAAAACAAACATAAAGGTTTATTTTACAACTTTCTTTCAAGTAAAAGGGCATAAGTGAAACTTTGAATGTTAAATCTGACAATCTCTTTCCTTCCATTTATGAGTATCAGCTTTTCTTTTTTTATTTATCATTTTCTATTCATCTTCTTCACCATCCTTGTTTCCTCCATGTAAGCTCTAAACCAAGCTTTCGATTTCATTCTTTCTTTCTCTCTATCTGTGTGTATGTGGATATCATAGGGGTCCTCTCAAAACATTTCTGAAGGGGCCTCCTTCAAGAAACGAAAAAAAATCTACTAATAATATGAAAACCCAGCAGTGCTGCCCCTTCCATTATGATGCCCTGGGCTGGAGCCCAGCTGGCCCAGGCCCAGGGCCGGCCCTGATAGTATTTATTTATTTTGTCTCCGTCTTCTAATTTAGGAAATGCCAGTGCTATCGGTTAGCACGGTTCGTCAAATATTCCAGTAGATAGTCATTCCACCTCATCTTCTTGCACACTAGTATCAAGTAAAGTGTCGCCTTCGAGCAGACCCACAAGAATAAAAGTGACGCCATTTGTGGTTCACCACAAATTCGTTTGGGACCATAGAATATTCAAGCATTGAAGGCACCCGAATTCTATTGTTATGTCACGTGTCAAACATCCACACATGCACCTCATGAGATCTCAACCCTCCATCTCCAATTGTCTTCTAGAAAGCTCACGCACGGTGAGCATGCGACATTCTCCGTGCAACCCTAAGTATAATTACTTGGAGTTGCTAATGTATTTCATTCATGCTCTCAACTTTACTCACACTCTTGTTCAGTATCTTCTTCTCTGATCAGCTACTGATTCTCACGTCGGAGGGTCATAACAGAGTCCAATCTCCAGACTCTATGTTGAACCTAACGACCTAACGAACCGCTACCTGTGCAGGTTTTGATTCCACTCCAATCCGACAACGAAGATCGGATTCAGAAGATGAGTTTAATATAATATGGTTTTATCCGGTCTCTCATTCCGATCCGGTAGTCGATTCTAGTCCAAACATGTGGTTTGACATTTTCACCTGTCTTGTAAACGCGTTTCCATTATCTTTTGTCAAAATCCTTTAATGGTTTCACAATCCAACGTCACTCAAATGTTTTCCAATTCAATCAACTTGTCAAGTTTTTTATTTTTATAATCGAAACTCACTCCAATCTTTTTCCAAGATCAAATCTATAAAATATCCATCACTGCCGTTCCAAAAAATTATTAAAATAAATTCATAACCACATCTTCCCGCTTCATAAAACATTCATCGTCAATGATGTTATGGTACTGGTCAACGGTGTTCTTAATCTCCATCCATGGCTATCAAGCTCAACAAACCTACAACCGACAACTCGACTGTAACAACAACTCCACCACCGCCTCCGGCTACACCTGCAACGGCGCTGCCGCCTCCTGCCTCTCCTACCTAACTTTCCGATCACAACCGCCTCTCTACAACACCCCTTCCTCCATCGCCGCCCTCACATCACCGCCCTCAACAACTTCTCCTCCAACTCCGCCACCGTCCCCGCCAACACCGTTGTCGTCTATGGAGGAGGTGTTTATGGCACTCTCTAAGATAAGGTCTTCTTGTTTAGACTGGTATCCATCTAGTGAACTTGAATACTCAAGTTCTTTTGGCAATGGTAGATAAAGGAGGTACTTTCTATAGCTATTGTAATATCGGACCCAATTCGTTGTAGTGGTCGGTCTCATGAACTTTGTAGTACTCAACCAAAGCGATCATAATGGTAATAAACGAGTTGATGACCCGTCCGCGCGTTCGAGTGGGCCACCGTTGTTATTTGTGTTAGTGAGCATATAGTATAGTCTATGTATTTCTAATATATCATAGGATGACGTTACAAAAGTTTAGTAATTACATCCATATGTATTGTTTTAGTAACAAAAGTGCTGGAGTAGCAAAAGTGGGTCATATGTCCTACCATCCTTCCTAACCCAAAGTACCAAAATTCACTACTAATGGCATGTTATTACTTCTGAATAGATATATATCTATTGCTGCAGTTGCAAAATTAGGTGATATTTCCTTCCACCCTTGCTATTTCAAAGTACCAAAATTCAGTGATTTGGTCTGCAATACTTTATAAACACAAAGGCTGCGCATTGATATTCCAAAAAGACTTCAAGATTTACCAAAATTGGACTTCTTAGATTAAATAAACTTCTTAGAATAACTTAACATATATCTCCAACAACATTTTCTTGCTCTAATGCACGTACAAATACACAACTTCATGTCTTGTGTGCAAAAGATAAAAGTGTGTATGACGGTGGACTGTAGCTAACTCCATTTCTAATATATGAATATGAATATTGAATATGTCAACAACTCCATTTCTTCCTATGTGAATGTGTCTAAATAAATATCAAAATCAGAAACATTTCATTAAAAGCCAAATCTAATCATAAAAGCCAAATCAGAAACATTTCATTAGTTGTTAATAATACAAAAGTTACTTTTTTATTAAAAAGAAAAAATCTAATCATAAAACTATAAGTGAAATAACTTTTTCCCTCAAAAAAGCGTTAATCGATTGGGAACTTTATAATCTTTACCTCTAAAAGAATGACAAATTGCAACAAGAAAATAGTAGTAACCTGAAAGGCTTCAGCTATCTTGGAGCACTGCAAACTCAGCACCTATCGGCAAATGATCACTTGGATGGAAGTAATTTGGCAATCCACCTTTTAGATCAGGTGATTCTGCATCTGGAAGCTCAAGGTAACCAACTGGTTCGATGCCATCAGAAGGAGAGAACAATATATAATCAAGTGTGCCAGTGAACCCAGGTGTATAGTTTGTGAACCGTGGTTCACCTTTTGTGTATGCATAAACACTACACAAAGGCATTGGTACATCTTCTGAACATTCTGGTGAAGGTTCTGTCATGGGCCCACCAGAAACAAGGTACTGGTATACCTGGAAACACAAATCTATTTAATAGTTTTCAGCGATTTCTTGCATGAGATTTGTAATAACAACTATGTGTTTTCTGCATCTCAAATGTTAAAAGTCAACATGGTCAAAACTTAGTGCCACGTCAACATTCTTTACTAGCAATTGGGTCAGATTACCTGAAATCAAAACTTTGGAAGTTGGTTGCCTTCAATCAAAGTTTTTGAAAGTCTGATGGTTTTTTTTTTTTCTGGCCTAAAGTAAGTTCCCTAGCTGATTTCATATAGAAATCAGACAAAGTAGATACTTTTTTTTATGTAAATAACGCCAACAGAAATGCCATTGAGCGTACCTTATCTCCAGGAACCGAATTGAAATCTCCAGCAATAAGTACCGATGGGGTGCAATCAAATTTGTCAGATACCATTTTTTTGAATTGAGCCACACGCGATAATAGATATTTCGCTTGTGCAAGCTTGACATCAGCCCATTCTGGGTCCCTGAAGAGCATGATTTAAGTTTTTATCATGACCACTAAACATTAATAAGAAATGATCCACCTAGTTGAATTGAAGCCACATACAGCATAAAGGTAGAAATGGAATTACCATTACCAGTAAATATGTGTGTTTGTCACAATGACATAATGTTCATAAGGATACTTGAACTTGAATGCAGCCATAATTCCAACACAATCACGTTTCAACCGTACATATGGATCGTTAGGATCTCCAAGGTCCCTCGGAGATTTTACTTCCCCTATGCCACAAGTAAAAAAAAATTACAAAAAAGATTCATCTAAGAATAAAAAAGACAAAGAGGACCTAAAAACCTTACTTGATAGGTACCTTTATTATCCGTATCAGGAGCCTTCTCTTTTTGTTCCGAATGTGATAAATCATCTAGAATCAAGTTAGCCAGATCGTTATAGTCAATTGTTTCCTCTATGACCAACTGCAATCTGAAAATTAAGCACAAAAGAGGGAAAACATATTATTTGAATAGAGTAAAAAAGCTTTTTTACTGTTAAGAACTCCAGAAAATTTCAATGAGTGAAACCGTTTCCTTTCAAGAAGCATACTTATTGTGCTTGTAGAAAATCCCACACCCGTCAAGTTTTCTCCCACTTCTTTTAATGTAGATGCTTGAGTAACCATGCTGCTCTATTTTTTCTTTGTAGAAATTATCATATTCATCTAATTCCTGATAACAGTTACAAAATTTCTTTCAGAAAAACCAAAAGTTGATAAAAATAAATATTATAGAAGTATCAAACAGTATCTGAAATGGGCCTTAGTGATTCACAAGATAAAGGATATGAAGAAAACCTGTAAGCATAAGATATCAGCGTCAAGACTCCTGAGAACATCAAGAATTACTGGTGAACGAGCTTTCCACCTGTGATAGTAGCCCCCAAAATAAAATGCAAATTTAGCCCATAAAAGAAACAACTAATGCTCTTTTAGAAAAAAAATCTAGTCATCCAAATTTTCATATCATGATACTTTAATTTCAATCATTGACCAAAGAATATTAAAAAGGCAAGAAACTCACTTGAGACAAGGTGATGGGGAGTGTGGAAATACAGAACTTTTTACATATGCCTGCAAGTTAAACAAAAGATAGTTGTTGTATATCAATTGTGTCTATGAAGGGTTACATATATAGAGTTTGGTACCAACTTAGGTCATGTTGAACCACAAAGGTAGTTAGTTGTATTTGTATATTGATACGAATCAACAAAAGCACAATATTACATATAATACATTGGAGTCTCTTTAACATTATGATTACTTGTGTAAACTATACGCTTGATTTCCCAAAAATGTTACATAAACTCATTACACATCAGATAGCATCAGCAATCAACTAATAATCATCAGGCAACTTATGAACCTGTGCACATACCTGAGCCAGTATATTATATGAAACCAGTCGAAATTTGAAGCCTGCAATATTAGATATAAAATAATAGGATTCAGCTACATGAAGCATTTAAAAAATGTAGAATCTAGAAACTCATCATGCTTGATTTTGCCTCTAGAAACAAATCATTAACTTGTAACTAACAGTAAATAATCAACGAGCTGGTAATTGTAATTATACCATCCGATTCGCTAACTGAAGTGATATTCTTCTGCTCCACTGGGATAAATTTAGGGTAAACTGGTGTAGCTGTAGTGCTCATCCTTCTCATACAAATCTTACTGCACAAAACCAACACTTCAATTCATATGAGCAAACTGTCACCGTGTTTCTGCTTAATTCATACAACACACTAATAATTGACCAAAAACACAAAGATGTATGAAAAGCCCTATTCTATCAAAACAAAAACTATGAAATTCAGTTTCATATTAATTAATGAAATCATCAACCAGTAAATCAGCAAATAATAACACCGAAACGATGAGGATGATATTGGTGAAATCTGAGATTGTTTCAGATATTGAAATCTAAGTAGTTGAAGAATAACTGCAAACTAGCATGAATTGGAGACAGAATAGCGTAAATTAGTAACAAGTCTACTTAATTTTTTCGAATTTGAGAAGCTAAATGGTACGTTAATTTCCGTTTATGCGGGAAAATGAGTGAAATTGAAAGCAGGAAGCAGCGTATATATACCTTGTTCGCGAGGAAGACGAAATGAGAGGGATTCGAGGAAGCAATAGAACAGCAGATTTCAGAAGCATTTTTCCTCCAGGCAGCCTCCTCTTCCTCTATCTACGGACCAGCTAATCAAAATATATTAAATTACAATATCAGCCCCTAAACTAT
>JBCNJP010000020.1:7840248-7929749 GCA_039602395.1 Deinandra increscens subsp. villosa
AGACCAAGGGACCCCAGGTGAGATAAAAGTGAAACCTTGAAGACTTTCCCTGCACTTTCAAAAATTCAGGGACTCAATATAAGATTTTTGCAAAGTTCAGGGACCTCCGGTGCAATTTATTCTAAAATAAAGGTTTTTAGATACTTTTATTAAATTTTAAAATAAATATTATTTTAAAGTTTCGTCATAAATTCGATTTCCATCTACAGCAAAATGTTTTTCAATTACTCAAAATTTATGATTATGTCTACAGGCGCAAATTTCGGTTTATGCAGTGGAACCGGAACCGGTTTAAAATTGGTTCTTGAGGTTCACCGGTTCCACTTCAACCGGTTTGAGTGAGTAACCGATCTTGGATCCGAACCTGTTTGAGATATTAAAATGACGAACCGGTTAGGGTAGGATGGAACCGGTTATTTTTATTCTTAATATTTTTAATATAAAACAACATAAAATACAACTTTTTTATTTATAAAGGTTCAATGGTTAAAAGACAAACATTAAAAATACAAAAAGTTTAAAAACTAATATATAACATATCATTTATTTTGTCTCCATCTTCTAATTTAGGAAATGCCAATGCTATATGTTAGCACGGTTCGTCAAATATTCCAGTAGATAGTCCTTCCACCTCATCTTCTTGCACTCTAGTATCAAGTAAAGTGTTGCCTTCGAGCAGACCCACAAGAATAAAAAGTGACGCCAGTTGTGGTTCACCACAAATTCGTTTGGGACCACAGAATATTCAAGCATTGAAGGCACCCGAATTCTGTTATGTCACGTGTCAAACATCCACACATGCACCTCATGAGATCTCAACCCTCCATCTCCAATTGCCTTCTAGAAAGCTCACACGCGGTAATCATGCGACATTCTCCGTGCAACCCTAAGTATAAATACTTAGAGTTGCTCATGTATTTCATTCATGCTCTCAACTTTACTCACTCATTGTTCAGTACCTTCTTTGATCACCTACTGATTTTCACGTCGGAGGGTCATAACAGAGTCCAATCTCCAGCTCTGTGTTGAACCTAACGAACCGCTACCTGTGCAGGTATTGATTCCACTCCAATCCGACAACGAAGATCGGATTCAGAAGATGAGTTTAATATAATATGGTTTTATCCGGTCTCTCATTCCGATCCGGTAGTCGATTCTAGTCCAAACATGTGGTTTGACATTTTCACCTGTCTTGTAACCGGGTTTCCATTATCTTTTGTCAAAATCCTTTAATGGTTTCACAATCCAACGTCACTCAAATGTTTTCCAATTCAATCAACTAGTCAAGTTTTTTTTTTATAATCGAAACTCACTCCCATCTTTTTCCAAGATCAAATCTATTAAATATCCATCACTGCCGTTCCAAAAAATTATTAAAATAAATTCATAACCACTTCTTCCCGCTTCATAAAATATTCATCGTCAACGATGTTATGGTACTGGTCAACGGTGTTCTTAATCTCCATCCATGGCTACCAAGCTCAACAAACCTACAACCGACAACTCGACTGTAACAACAACTCCACCACCGCCTCCGGCTACACCTCCATCGCCGCCCTCCTCAACTCAAACCCTAACAACATCACCGCCCTCAACAACTTCTCCTCCAACTCCACCACCATCTAAGATAAGGTCTTCTTGTTTAGACTGGTATCCATCTAGTGAACTTGAATACTCAAGTTCTTTTGGCAATGGTAGATAAAGGAGGAACCTTCTATAGCTATTGTAATATCGGACCCAATTCGTTGTAGTGGTCGGTCTCATGAACTTTGTAGTACTCAAACAAAGCGATCATAATGGTAATAAACAAGTTGATGACCCGTCCGCGCGTTTCGGTGGGCCACCGTTGTTATTTGTGTTAGTGAGCATATAGTATACTCCATGTGTTTCTAATATATCATAGGATGACGTTACAAAAGTTTAGTAATTACATCCATATATATTGTTATAGTAACAAAAGTGCTGTAGTAGCAAAAGTGGGTCATATGTCCTACCATCCTTCCTAACCCAAAGTACCAAAATTCACTACTAATGGCATGTTATTACTTCTGAGTAGATATATATATAGATATATATCTATTGCTGCAGTTGCAAAATTAGGTGATATTTCCTTCCACCCTTGCTATTTCAAAGTACCAAAATTCAGTGATTTGGTCTGCAATACTTTATAAACACAAAGGCTGCGCATTGATATTCCAAAAAGACTTCAAGATTTACCAAAATTGGACTTCTTAGATTAAATAAACTTCTTAGAATAACTTAACATATATCTCCAACAACATTTTCTTGCTCTAATGCACGTACAAATACACAACTTCATGTCTTGTGTGCAAAAGATCAAAGTGTGTATGACGGTGGAATGTAGCTAATAACTCCATTTCTAATATATGAATATGAATATTGAATATGTCAACAACTCCATTTCTTCCTATGTGAATGTGTCTAAATAAATATCAAAATCAGAAACATTTCATTAAAAGCCAGATCTAATCATAAAAGCCAAATCAGAAACATTTCATTAGTTGTTAATAATACAAAAGTTACTTTTTTATTAAAAAGAAAAAATCTAATCATAAAACTATAAGTGAAATAACTTTTTCCCTCAAAAAAGCGTTAATCGATTGGGAACTTTATAATCTTTACCTCTAAAAGAATGACAAATTGCAACAAGAAAATAGTAGTAACCTGAAAGGCTTTAGCTATCTTGGAGCACTGCAAATTCAGCACCTATCGGCAAATGATCACTTGGATGGAAGTAATTTGGCAATCCACCTTTTAGATCAGGTGATTCTGCATCTGGAAGCTCAAGGTAACCAACTGGTTCGATGCCATCAGAAGGAGAGAACAATATATAATCAAGTGTGCCAGTGAACCCAGGTGTATAGTTTGTGAACCGTGGTTCACCTTTTGTGTATGCATAAACACTACACAAAGGCATTGGTACATCTTCTGAACATTCTGGTGAAGGTTCTGTCATGGGCCCACCAGAAACAAGGTACTGGTATACCTGGAAACACAAATCTATTCAATAGTTTTCAGCGATTTCTTGCATGAGATTTGTAATAACAACTATGTGTTTTCTGCATCTCAAATGTTAAAAGTCAACATGGTCAAAACTTAGTTCCACGTCAACATTCTTTACTAGCAATTGGGTCAGATTACCTGAAATCAAAACTTTGGAAGTTGGTTGCCTTCAATCAAAGTTTTTGAAAGTCTGATGTTTTTTTTTCTGGCCTAAAGTAAGTTCCCTAGCTGATTTCATATAGAAATCAGACAAAGCAGATACTTTTTTTTATGTAAATAACGCCAACAGAAAGGCCATTGAGCATACCTTATCTCCAGGAACCGAATTGAAATCTCCAGCAATAAGTACCGATGGGGTGCAATCAAATTTGTCAGATACCATTTTTTTGAATTGAGCCACACGTGATAATAGATATTTCGCTTGTGCAAGCTTGACATCAGCCCATTCTGGGTCCCTGAAGAGCATGATTTAAGTTTTTATCATGACCACTAAACATTAATAAGAAATGATCCACCTAGTTGAATTGAAGCCACATACAGCATAAAGGTAGAAATGGAATTACCATTACCAGTAAATATGTGTGTTTGTCACAATGACATAATGTTCATAAGGATACTTGAACTTGAATGCAGCCATAATTCCAACACAATCACGTTTCAACCGTACATATGGATCGTTAGGATCTCCAAGGTCCCTTGGAGATTTTACTTCCCCTATGCCACAAGTCAAAAAAAATTACAAAAAAGATTCATCTAAGAATAAAAAAGACAAAGAGGACCTAAAAACCTTACTTGACAGGTACCTTTATTATCCGTATCAGGAGCCTTCTCTTTTTGTTCCGCATGTGATAAATCATCTATAATCAAGTTAGCTAGATCGTTATAGTCAATTGTTTCCTCTATGACCAACTCCAATCTGAAAATCAGACACAAAAGAGGGTAAACATATTATTTGAATAGAGTAAAAAACCTTTTTTACTGTTAAGAACTCCAGAAAATTTCAATGAGTGAAACCGTTTCCTTTCAAGAAGCATACTTATTGTGCTTGTAGAAAATCCCACACCCGTCAAGTTTTCTCCCACTTCTTTTTATGTAGATGCTTGAGTAACCATGCTGCTCTATTTTTTCTTTGTAGAAATTATCATATTCATCTAATTCCTGATAACAGTTACAAAATTTCTTTCAGAAAAACCAAAAGTTGATAAAAATAAATATTATAGAAGTATCAAATAGTATCTGAAATGGGCCTTAGTGATTCACAAGATAAAGGATATGAAGAAAACCTGTAAGCATAAGATATCAGCGTCAAGACTCCTGAGAACATCAAGAATTACTGGTGAACGAGCTTTCCACCTGTGATAGTAGCCCCCAAAATAAAATGCAAATTTAGCCAATAAAAGAAACAACTAATGCGCTTTTAGAAAAAAAATCTAGTCATCCAAATTTTCATATCATGATACTTTAATTTCAATCATTGACCAAAGAATATTAAAAAGGCAAGAAACTCACTTGAGACAAGGTGATGGGGAGTGTGGAAATACAGAACTTTTTACATATGCCTGCAAGTTAAACAAAAGATAGTTGTTGTATATCACTTGTGTCTATGAAGGGTTACATATATAGAGTTTGGTACCAACTTAGGTCATGTTGAACCACAAAGGTAGTTAGTTGTATTTGTATATTGATACGAATCAACAAAAGCACAATATTACATATAATACATTGGAGTCTCTTTAACATTATGATTACTAGTGTAAACTATACGCTTGATTTCCCAAAAATGTTACATAAACTCATTACACATCAGATAGCATCAGCAATCAACTAATAATCATCAGGCAACTTATGAACCTGTGCACATACCTGAGCCAGTATATTATATGAAACCAGTCGAAATTTGAAGCCTGCAATATTAGATATAAAATAATAGGATTCAGCTACATGAAGCACTTAAAAAATGTAGAATCTAGAAACTCATCATGCTTGATTTTGCCTCTAGAAACAAATCATTAACTTGTAACTAACAGTAAATAATCAACGAGCTGGTAATTGTAATTATACCATCCGATTCGCTAACTGAAGTGATATTCTTCTGCTCCACTGGGATAAATTTAGGGTAAACTGGTGTAGCTGTAGTGCTCATCTTTCTCATACAAATCTTACTGCACAAAACCAACACTTCAATTCATATGAGCAAACTGTCACCGTGTTTCTGCTTAATTCATACAACACACTAATAATTGACCAAAAACACAAAGATGTATGAAAAGCCCTATTCTATGAAAACAAAAACTATGTAATTCAGTTTCATATTAATTAATGAAATCATCAACCAGTAAATCAGCAAACAATAACACCGAAACGATGAGGATGATATTGGTGAAATCTGAGATTGTTTCAGATATTGAAATCTAAGTAGTTGAAGAATAACTGCAAACTAGCATGAATTGGAGACAGAATAGCGTAAATTAGTAACAAGTCTACTTAATTTTTTCGAATTTGAGAAGCTAAATGGTACGTTAATTTCCGTTTATGCGGGAAAATGAGTGAAATTGAAAGCAGGAAGCAGCGTATACCTTGTTCGCGAGGAAGACGAAATGAGAGGGATTCGAGGAAGCAATAGAACACCAGATTTCAGAAGCATTTTTCCTCCAGGCAGCCTCCTCTTCCTCTATCTACGGACCAGCTAATCAAAATATATTAAATTACAATATCAGCCCCTAAACTATTATTTAGTTTTTTTTTTAAACGGCAACCGGTCTAACTATAACTATTATTTAGTGGACAGGTCTAACTATGTAGTGTTTGGAAAGGAATTAATAAAATTTAAAATTTAAAAGTTAATAAAATTGACAATCATTTCCATTGTGAGAGTTGTTACAAACATAACTATTTTTGTTGTAGAATTGTAGAAGTGGTGAGTAAAACATGTCAATTGCTATATTATTTGTAGGGTAAAAAGGGTAAGTTTTTTTAATCCAACGGTCCTCTTTATAGCTATATCTATATGCTTTCAAAATAATCACCCCACATCAATAAACCATAATAAAGAGAGTCATACAAACCAAAAAAAAGTAGAGTAAAACTAAACTAAAACGAAAAAAAAAAACTATACGCAAACAACAATTATACACCGAAACGCAACGATGTAAAATTAAATATCGAGGAAAAAAGAACACGCAATCAACCAAATCTATATTTAAATATTATCTCTCTTAAATTGTTTTGTTACGTTAAAAGTTGGAATTATATTGTGCCAACACCACATGTTGTATTAAAAAATGTTCTATTTTGTAACATTCTTTTATTACTTGATTCATAATTTTATAATAAATGTATCGTCTCCTTACGCAGGGCCGGCCCTGAGGTGGCGCAGGAGGCGCAAATGCGCCGGGCCCAATGGATTTAGGGGCACCAGAATTTTTATCAAGTCCATTATATATATATATATATATATATATATATATATATATATATATATATATATATATATATTAGGTTAGTAACCCGTGTATTACACGGGCTGAATTTACCTTCATAATATTAGATAAAATACAAAAGAAAAACAATTAAATAGATTTGAAATTATAAATAGCATAATTTATTACAAGACATTAACTTGTGATTTAATTAAGGAAATTTATTATGTTAACTTTGTCATTTTTTTATAAAATGAAATTTTAGTTTGGATATAATTGGTAATTAGCCTTAAATTGATAATTTCTAAAATTGATAATTGAATGTAATTTTGACATGTGGCAATGATGATGTGGACTATCTAGAAATGAGACATTTGGCAAATTTTTAGTGCTTTATTAGTATTAGAGATTAGAGATTAGAGATTAGAGATTAGAGATTAGAGATTAGAGATTAGAGATTAGAGATTAGAGATTAGAGATTAGAGATTACTCAGCCCATACCAAAGGTCCATAACTCTTTATTTTTTCTTATAAAGAGAAAAAAACGAAAATAATCTAGGTTTTATTTTATCACGTTATTCGCTTGTTACATAAAAGGCTATGAGAAGAAGAAGACTACGACTCGTAAGTGTGCAATCAACATCAAGAATTCAAGATCGCAAGCCTGTAAGTCTCTCAATATTCGATTTTGATTGCTAGTTTGCTAGAGACATCATGTAGAATTAACTATTGAGTCTATAGAGAGAGAGATTTGTTGGAGAACATGAATTATGAATCCTTGATCGAAAGATTTTGCCTAAAATACGCGAGAAGAGCCGCACAATTTACTTAGACATATTATATTTTGTAGGAGTAATACTTTTGTTGCAAGAATGATTTTCTTCGTATTTTTGGCTTTTCGTACTTGATTATGGATATTATAATATAGGGGCATTTTTTTTTCTTGTGTCGGGCCCACTTTTTTTTTAACGTTCTCAGAAACGGCCCTGTCCTTACGAATCTATATTTTATTATTTTTTTTCTTCAATTGTAATTCCATTAAAGTTTCAGTTTATATTTGCTGACATAGCATCACGCGTTTAAACATGTTACATTTTATAACTTTTTTTTTTACTTGATTCAAATCGTTTAGACCAACATTTCAAGTTTTATCGTCAATATTATTTCACGTTATACATTTTCCGGCGTAACGGGCAGTAAAGATTAAATAACCTAGTTACAAACAATCAAAACAGAAGGGTGTTAAGGGTAATATTATGTAATCGCCGGCTTCGTAAAACCCTGAAGCCTAGATGTTAACGCCCACCTTAGTTAACCATCGTCAAATTCACTACCGATAAAAACCTAATCGGCGTCTCCCCCTCAATCTTCCGATTACTTTCAGAGAAAACCTCAATTCTTCATACACCTTCGATTTCTTCAGTTTCTAGTTCAGTTCGGTAAGTCTACGATTTACTATTTATCGTATGTTAATGCCATAAAGTTAGGTTTTCAGTTTCTGTAAGGTTTAGGGTTTTAGGTGATGAGAATTCTGTTCCGTCAATCCGAGCTTAAAGCTGCTATGTTCAACTTTAGTGTTTACGATTGTGATATTTGTTTGATTAATTTTGACCTAAATTAGTTTGATTGAAGGATTGTGTTATTTCTCAGCATTAACATTCAAAAGGTTGTTCAACTGTTCAATAGCTTATCAGAATTCGTTCATTGAGGCATCAATGTTGCAGAATCTGAATTGCATATCTGATAACTTCAACATCACTACACTTGTTAGCAGTCATTCCCTCATTTCTCCGGTGAAGACTCGGTCACATGAACCATGGATGAGAGTTACCAGGTCACAAAGATATGGTCATTCATTAGAGTGTCATGTTTGCCTCGATAGAATCACCGATACCCGAGTGGATTCGTGGAGGAAGAACAAAAATGAAGTTGGGGAAGACGAGTGTTCCGGTAGGCTTTTTGTGAAAAACGATGAGCAGACGAATAACGATCTTTTACAGAGGTTATGTAGAAACTGGGAACTGCTAAAAGCAGCAAGCTTGGTGGCTTTCATGTGCAGAAGAAGCCAGATTCCCAACTTTGTTTCCTGCAGAAGGTTAATTAGAGGTCTTGTTAAGCTCAATTATACAGAAAGAGCTTCTGAGATCTTGACTTATATGGTTATGTCTGGTGGGGTTCCAGATATCATCACATACAATATGTTGATCGGTAGTTTATGCAAGGAAAGACGTATAGATGCCGCTCTTGATCTTCTAGACGGTATGAGTGTATCTGGTTGCCCTCCAGATGATATAACTTATAATGCCATAATCCGTGTTATGGTCGAGCATGGTTATCTTCACCAAGCTGTTTCATTTTGGAAGGATCAGTTAGCCAAGGGATGCACCCCTTATACTAGTACTAGCTCGGTTCTTGTTGAGTTAGTTTGCAAATCTCGTGGGGTTATAAGGGCTATAGAAGTCTTGCAAGATTTGGCAGTTCATGGTTGTAATCCTGATTTGGTGACCTATAATTCGATCATTAATGTGACTAGTAAAAGAGGGAATTTTGGAGATACTACTTTGGTTCTAAATGAGTTTTTATCTCAAGGTATGGAGCCGAATACGGTAATGTACACAACACTTATTCACTCGTTTTTTAACCATGGTTACTTTGATAAGGTAGATGAGAGTCTATCTTTAATGAAGGAAACATCTTCACCCTTGACTATGATTACTTACAATATCTTGATAAAAGGGTTCTGCAAAAACGGGTGTCTTGATCGCGCTATTGATTTTTTCAATGAAATGGTGCTTCACAATTTTTCTCCTGATATCATCACTTATAACACTCTGCTATGCGCCCTTTGTGATGAAGGAATGACGGATTTTTCACTGCAGATTGTTGACTGTTTAAAAGACAGCAATACCCCTCCGAGTTTGATAAGTTACAACATTTTGATTGATGGGTTAGCTAAACGTGGTGATATGGAGAAAGCAGTTGGTTTATATCAAAAAATAAAGGAAGAAAAGACTGTTGTTATTGATGATGTTACTCACAGATGCTTGATTTCAGGGTTGTGTCATGCTGATATGATTGATGAGGCTGTAAAGATTTTGAAACTGATGGCGAAAAAAGGCCACAGAGCTACACATAGTAATTACAAGTACATTATTCATAAGTTATGCCAAAGACAGGATCCAGATGGTGCAATTAAGGTTTTGAAAATGTTGGTCTCGAGCCCAGACAGGCCGTATGGTGCAAAATTCTATTCTGATATGATTGGAGGTTTGTCTAAAGATGGTATGGATGAAGAAGCTAAGCAACTACATCAGAAATTGATCGAATGGAAGGTTATGTAAGGTTTCTGTTTTATAATATCTAGTTATACATAAAGAGGCAAGTTTCTTGATGCTATCTGGCATTTTTGTAATGTGGAACTGCACAAAAAAATGTTAATTTCAGTAGAATGATGTCAATGTCTATTTTCTTTTTCACTCATATGATTACATGAAAACTGGTAAAGTATGATATGCTTTTTAGTTTTTACCTACTTTCTGCTTGTTCTTCAATAAAAGCTTCTTAGATGGCATACCTTTGCAGACCATTTGTTCTTCAAACTCCAATAACACTTCTTAGTTCAAGTGTTCTTGAGAATCTGGCAATGGGAAAGTCCTTTTCAAGCGTTTAATCGATTCTTCCGAAATAGCTTTCATTTGGAACAATAAATTACCCAAATCCAAAGCCTCAGCCCGCCTGCCTGAGAAGCCGAACCCTTCCACCAACAAAATGTAGGTTGTTTGATTTGGTTTACAACCCCTTTCCACCATTTCTTCCAAAACATGAATTGCATCCTCAATTCTATGAGCTTTACACAATCCAAGAAGCACAATGTTGTAAGTTATAACAGTTGGTATAAATCCATTATATTCCATACTTTGTAACAGCCCGATTGCCTCGTCTACAAACCCGTCTCTACATAAACATGAAATAAGTGAATTATATGTGATCTCATCCGGGTCAACTCCTTTATTAATCATCTCTGAAACCATATTCAAAGCCTTTTCCTTCTCTTTATTATACCATAAAGCACTTATCATTGTATTATAAGTACTTACATCAGGTGGACACTCTGTTTCCCCTAATCTTTCAAAAATCTGCATAGCTTCATCTGCATTTCCATTTTTACACAAAGCTGATAAAACTGTGTTGTAATTTACTATATCGGGTGAACAGCCGCTTGATATCATATAATCCAAGAAACTGATCGCTGCATCGAGCATACCTTCTTTACAAAAAGCAGAAATCAAAGGATCAAAAGTAAATCCATCAGGAGTAAATCCACTTTCCACCATGATCTTCAACATTTTCAAAGCTTCATCCACCTTCCCATCGCGACACAACGAGCTGATCAAAATGCTGTAAGTTACCACATTCGGGTCACAGTTTCTTGAAAACATTTCCTCCATTAACCTCTCCCCATCACCCCATTTTCTCTGATTTAACAATGCTCTTAACAGAATGTTGTAAGAGATCACATCCGGTTTACACCCTTTCAACGGCAAACGTCTAACGAATTCAAAAGCTTCATCCATCATCCCTTCTCTGCATAATCCCCTAATTATAGCATTATAAGTATACATATCAGGCTGCAGCCCTCTAAACAGCATTTCATCCAAAAACTTCATTGCTTCATCAATCCCACCTTCAAGAATCGTCGCCTCGATCAAGATCGTGTACGTGATCACCGTCGGATTACAATCATCTTCCAACAACTGTTGCAACATCTTCTTAGCTAACCCTAGCTTCCCTCTGCTACAAAGACTCCCAATCATAATATTATAAGTAACCACATCCGGCGAAAACCCATGATTCTTCATCCGATCCAACATTCGATTAGCCGAATCGACTTGATTCAACTTACAGAACCCACTGATCACTGCATTATAAGCAAACACATCCGGTTCGCCATGTGACTCGAGTATCTGAACCACCTTGAGAGCCGATTCGACCCGCCTTGTGTTAAAGAAGCCCTTAATGAGCTTGGTGCAGAGGATTACATCAGGTTTATAACCCTTTGCAACCATGAGCTCTAAGTAATAGAGTGATTCATCATATTTCCCAGCTTTACAGGATCTCTGGAGCAGTTTTATGAAATGGGTATCTTTATAATTGTGGGATTGCAATTGGGTGGGCTTGAAATCGGGGGTGAGTTTGAGATTTGAAGAGCTTTTGGCGTGGTTAAGGTTTGTGTTGGGGTTGGGGTTGGGATTGGGGTTTGTACAGGCGAAAACAGAGCAATGGTGGTGAGGAATTGCTGTGTGTTTTGGGTGGGCGTTGAAGGGGGAGAGATTTGGGGAGAATTCTGTAGAAATCATCTTGTGATTTGGTTTCTAAGATTCAAATTCAGGCAATTCTCATTGTACAGAGTGCGAAGAGAAAGAGAGAGAGAAAGTGTGTGTGTAGAGAGAGAGAGAGAGAGAGAAAGTGTTGTGATTTTGTGTGGAGGGATATGATGAACTCCAACTCCATACAGATTTTTAGTTATGGATAAGATGAGCTCCGTGAAGCTGCGGGTCGGGTCAAGCTGCACTTGGGCTTCCTTTGCTCACTAAAAAGTAAAATGCTAAATTCGTAAAATTAATTCATATAGGGAAGAAAATTCCTGAGACTCGAGATTGGCTCATCTAAACTAATAGAGCTCAAGTTTAAACTTAATAGAAAAAGTTTAAAGTTAGGTTTTTTTAGAACGGCCAAATCATTTCATAAAAGAAACTAACAAGGAGCTAGAAGATTACATGATTAGAAACAAGTAAAATTGAGCCAACTCTCCCGATCAAGATCATAAAGCTTACCTCTATGTTTAAACCAAAAAAAAAAATAAAGCGATTTGATCTCACCGACGATAAACTCAACACCTTGGTTATACTTCAAAAAAACCGCGTCATTACGTGATTTCCACAAGCAGCACATAGTCATAAGGAAGATGCCATACCTTGCTTTTGACTGTTACAGCGTGCGTCCATCAAAATCCCCCGCCGACACAAATTGATGCGTGACGCAATGCAATCAAAACCTGCCCTCCAAACAAACGATGAACTGAGCCACGAAAACGAAGACGGGGAAACATGAAGCAGCCTTTCCTGGATGTCTACTCGAGCAACTTGACTTCATATTCATGATTTCCCTCCACTCCCATTTCCAGATGTCATGAAAGTTGTTGAAAGAGATAGCATTTGCCCAACCTCCGCATGCTTCGGCCCATACAGAAAGGTTAACCATACTGATTTCATCCTTCCAATCCCCCACAGTTAGCCAATTTCCGTTAACGTTAACAAAACGATCCTTTACCTTGCACAACGGATTGTTGTCCATGTGAAACAGAGACGGAAAAAATATATCGTAGAACCCCCGATTTCGACCAATTATCCGTCCAAAAAGCTGCATTACATCCATCCCCCACCTTACATTTAATCCAATTATTCAGATCGATTCCAATCCCCTGCAAATCCTTTTGAATATTTAGAATTTCAAACCAAGGCCCACGGATTCTTTTGTTGCAAGGGAAAGGGTCCAGTTGCTGTTTTTTGAAGTGTACCTCCCTCACCACACTCACCCATAACAGAGCATTTGGTTTGTTCTTGAAGCGAAAGAGCCATTTGATAAGTAAGGCAAGATTTTGGGCATGAAGAGAACCTATGCCAAGGCCACCCAATTTTTTTCCGGCCATCATAACATCCCACCCAACCCATAGCTTCTGAGAAATTATTCAAGCTGTTATATATTCAATTATTATTTTTATATTATTTTATAATTAAATTTATGTTGTATATATTTATAACTATATTTTTTATATATAACAAAACAAATATTATTTATTTTATATAATTAGTATTTATCTAAATATAAATAATATACTAAATATAAACTATACAGATACAAAAGCTCGTTTATACTCAAGAGCAAGTTCTAGCTTAAATTGTAAAGCTCGGGCTCAAGCAGTCAAGCTCGTTTATTAAACGAGTAATATTTCAGGCTGGAGCTTGAACTCAAGCTCGTTTAGGCTCGACTCGTAAGAGCTTTTACCGATTCGATCTTGAGTCGAGCACGAGGTGGCTTCAAGGGCACACCTTAGTGGTGACCCGAGGGGACCTCGGTCCCTGCGACTTTTTCACCCAGAAGTGATGTATATACCTATAGTTCGTTGAAAAATTCTTAATATATTGAGTCGGTCCCCACAAAAACAAACAAATTATATATATTAAGTCGATCCAAAAAAAAAAAAAATGACCTCAATAATCATGCAGTTTCAAGTGGTGATGAAGATGAAGGTGGTATGGTGATCCCACTAATTACTTGTGATGAATTAGAGTTAAAGAATAAAGATTAGTCTTATGTTATTTTCTTTTTATTTTTGGGAAGAATTTAATCAACAGAGTCCATTAATTAAAGCATACATTTGATTAAATGATTTCTTTCAAATTTTGAAGATCTGTAAATATTTTGTATGGCTTCAAAAATTTCACATCTACTCAAGGAAAAGGATATACTATTCTTTAATCTTGTAAATATATGAAGTGCAAATATTTATAAAATTAAGATAATATAAAGTTTTAAGAAATGAATTGTCTTGATTTATAAAGTTTTTCTGAACAAGCCGTGTATTAGCCAGACACATTTTGTTACTGGGAATTTTAGGTCACAAATTAAAATGATAATCAACATTTTTTTAAAATTTAGTTTAAAGTTTAGGCAGAAAAAAAAATACATAAGAAATTATTAAGTTTAGAGAAATAAAGGTAAAATAGTCATTTCTTGGATTATTTTAATGAAATGGATAAATATGATATTCTAACTAGTTTGTAAGGGTATATATGATATTTTAAGTTTTGGTTGGATATATATGATATTTTAGAAATTTATAAGGATACATATGAAATTCTCCCCCATCTAATAAACCTTTTTTTCCACAAAAACATAATAATTTGGTATTCAAATCAACATAAGCATCAAAATTTTCTTTATTCAATCCCATTTATATATAGGTAGTGATTCTGCATGATAGTAGCCAAAACATACCTGCAATAGTTCAAGTCTTTTAAGGACAAAGGAACCAGAAACCAAAACACAAGACCGCAAAACACGCAACCGGTATATGGGAAATCAAAAACCTACAACTTACTAAGAAGACGATACTACGGCAGTGAGGTTGTAGCAAGCTCGTTAAAGCAGTCGCTTAAATGGTTTTGCGGGATCATCATATGATGTAATATTTTCTTCATGACAATGTCGACCTCTGCACAGAGACTCGAAAAACACGCTTGCAGCTCCTCCCTCTTTGAAGAAGGGAGGTCTTTCAGTAACAATACTTCAATGTCACGCAACCGAGAGATGATGTTGTGAGTATTTATTTTCCCTTGGTCAATCTGTACACCTACATCTTCCCAACATCTCTTCATCTGTGCCATTTTCCTCTTGAAGTGCAGTTGCATTTTCTCCACTGGCACCTGAACTTGATCTTCCGTTGCATTTTCCTCTTCATCTGAGCTATTTTTGTTGTGCCTTTCCATTGGTGACATACGAGTTCTATCGGTCTCAATGTTAGCCTTCTCCTTCTCTAGCAACACTAGTAAACTTGCCATGAGACTTTGAGCTCTTGCCGCATTCGCAATAGCTTGAGCCGCCTTCTGTTTTTCCTTCATTTCCTAGTGAACATTAGAAAGGTGACAACACAATGAAACTTTTGAAAACTCCATAGAACCATTCACAGGTTGTTAAATCAAAACGGTCAAATATAATTCTCTTTAGGTTATGACAATATGTACCTCATATGAGATCAGTGTGAAAGTAGCGCTTGGAGAACCGTCTAGCAAATAGTTCATTACTTTAGAACTCAATTTTACTTTCTTATGTGCCTCATCATCCGAGAGTATGTATACTGGATAAATCTTTAAAATCTTTAAGTTAGAAAACGGAGAGGGTTGAAGTGAGATTCGTTCCATGTATGCAATAAGAGGCTGCGAAAATTTTACAAAGAAACTTTGTTACATACAGAATTCCATTATCAAATGCATTATGAAGTAAAAACCAACACCAATATGGCAATATACCTCAACAAACTCCAAATTAAGCGTAAGAAATTTGACATTCCGGAGCTGTTGAAGCAGGGCAGAAATTCTACAACCAATCCAATTGTCTGTAGAGGAAATGCAAAGATCTACCTTCTCCAAAGAAGGTAACTCTGTAGAGAAGTGCAAAACACCAGACCCAGAGCAAGATTTTTGTCTAAAGACCAATGAGGCAAGGTTGGGTGCGGTAATCTGATGCCTGGCAAAGCGACTTCTTATAGTAAGGTTCTTGAGTTGAGGTGCAACCACATTGATAGCTCTTGGACTCCAATACCCATCTTTGATCGTGAGATTAGAAAGTCCAGGATGACAAACAATAAAACTCTCGGATCTTACTTCGAAGTTATTTAAGGTCAGATTCTTTAAGTTTGCGCACTTGGAGACAAGAGTTTCTTCGTAAAATGTAACGTAATCAAGATGCAACGTTGTTAGAGCCGGGAGCTCCCAAGTTGATGCAAGAATAATGGAAGATGGATCCAAAAATCTATCACATCCACTCAACCTAAGATATTTGAGGGACTGAGAACGAAAGAGATGAAGAGGGAAATCAATCTCCTCATCAAAAAAGCATGAAACAGATAGTTTTTGAACATTGTGAGAGAATGCATAATCAAGAATCCGTTTGAGCAAAGCATCGCTAAATGACTGATGAAAACTACGTCGATGAAAACTAAGCTCGACTGAATGCACTTCTATATGACTATTTCGGCCAGAGAAAAGATGGTTAACAAACTCAGACAAGTGATGCAAACTACGAAAATCATCGGTTGAGATGTTGAAATATGGCATTGAGGTCCAGAGAAACCTCCATCTAGAGGACAAACCACTGGTTCTAATAGCATATTTAATGCTGATAAAAGAGAGGATTTTATGAATAAGATCATCTGGTAACACACTTAGCCTGTCATCTCCTAAATTCATTCTAGGTTTAATATGCACACAATCCATTATCTCCTCCTCACACTAACTGTACCTCGATAATATATATGGATTCATGTATTTATGATTCATCAACATCACATAACGATAATTGGAAGAAAATTGGATAATCATAACAGTTAATAGCCAGCAGATAAACAGAAATAAGTTGGAGCTGTTACTAATCAATCACTGATTGCATAACCGCAAGTAGCAAACCAAATGAGATGAACCACTTGAGATGGCGAGTGTTGACGATCAAATGAGTGAATCGGCGGCAGGTACCACCAATAACCGGCGGCGGATGGGGACGATTACGGCGGTGAGAAGCACTAGTTTGAAACGGAGGATGTTTAGGTACGTTTCTCCGGCCCCAAATAGTTTCAAACGTAGAGGGTTAAAAAGCCTAATCACATGATTTTTTAATTTTTATGACATCATAAGTTTGTTTTGAGAAATCTCTTATCCAGTTATCCTACTTCACACTTGTATTTTCAGAATTCAGTTGTATATTGAGAAAGATACATTAAATTAAATACGGGTGGTTATTCAAATTTTAAAACTTTAAAACCTGATTCAAATTGGAATCGAATAAACAATAATTCAATGAAACATTTATTTAATGAGTTTTAGGTTAACAAATGGACCAAATAAAATTTGGACTTATAGGTCAAATGGATCAAATCTTAGGACCAAAATAGTAATTAACTCTATATTTTTAGATTAATTCTCTCTATAATGCCTTACAGTTTTACTCATTCTACTTCTTTAGCCCATTTGATTGTTTTCAAGTATGCATAAGATATAGAGATAGGAAAATCCATGTGTAAGTGGTAGAGGAATAATCCATCATCCTCCCTCGGATTAGGGGAGCTCAACAAATGAAAGAAGGGTAAATCTCCGTTGGAGGTTACGTCCTTAGACACAATTATAACGTTGAAAAGACAATAATGCCCTTTTTTAAGACTAGATTAGAATTTGTTTTGAAAATAGAACTTTTGGGCTAAGTGTAGCGGTTTAGCGGATTATGGAGGATTTTTTAACCATGTTTTGGCTTTAGGAGGTCCGCTGCTATTTCAGAGAGTAGACTTAACCTTCGTGTCCACTTCCAACCGTCCTTAATGACGAGGTGGAATTATTTCCAGGGAAAAAATGAAACAAAATTTGAAGGTCACTGTTCCAGATAGCAAACATCAATACAAAATTTCAAAAACATGTAATAAGTGAATTGAAATAGTGGATCTCTAAAGGAGAGGAATTTGTGTTGATGCTTGATGTGAGTGTGTTGGAAAAATAGGGTTTTTTTTAACTTCAACTAAAGATATTAGGGTTCATGTAAAAGCAATTTTTTTAGTGTGCAAACTAAAAAGAGCGGATCGGTTGCATGCTTTATTATATTTATGAAACTGATATAAGTTAGATTTTTTTTTTTTTGGGTGTGTGGTGGGCATTATATAACTGATATAACAAGCAGTCAAGCACTAAGGTTTCAATGTGATAGGTATTTTTATATAAAGCTATGTTTACATATTCACAAGCATACCTTACATTTCTTGACAAAACCACTCTAAAAATATATTTTAAAAAATTATTGTCTTGTTTATCCGTCAACAAAATTTGGGCATGTTGTATGATCTTTGTTGAATCCGTTAATAATTATATGGCTCGTATTCATGTTACTTGCGAGAACTTAGCCTCGTTTTAGTTTGAATCATAACAATACAATCATCCTACTCTTATGATTCACAAGTTGTTCCTTCAACATTCACCAACACACAACAATGCAATCCTAACTACTCTTATGATTCTCAAGCCGGGTCCATACACTCAAACCAACACACAAAATACAATCAACCTTGTGAGTCAACAACTAAAAAGAAACAGTCATATGGGTCGAACGGCTTAAATGAGTCAAATAAACAATTTAGCTAAAAACAAACGGGTCAAATAGATAATACAAGTCAAATGGGTCGAACAGGGCCAATGAGTCAAATAAATTTACTGCACATTTAGTCCAAGATAAATATACTTCATTTCCTTTTATCCTATTTTTATTACTTACTTTTTCATGTTCTTATAATCAAAATTTATCAACCCTGTTAACAAAATCAGAAGTACCAAATACATACCATTTGTTGATAATTTATATCTTTCTTCCACTTTTCATCCTCACAATATCCCAAAGAAAAGCCTTATTGGGGCATACCTTATTCAAAACTTCTTCAATTTCTTCTCCCATCTTTTCTTGAATCTCCACGCCTTGAAGTTCATCCATTTGCTATTAAACAAACATATAAATGGCACTATTCTATAAGTGACTATTCGGCCCGTTTACTTATAAATGGGTCGGTACAAGTGGTGTTTTTTCTCAAACGGATCAAATAAAAAATATAGTTAAAAAGAAAGCAGGTCAAAGGAGTTGAACAAGTAGAAAATTACCCACCATCGATCTCAATGCATAGAAACTCCTAAATCCTTTATTTGAAGATTTAGATTCATATTGTAATAATGGTGCTTTATAATCGTAATTAACACATTAACTATTGATAGAGAAAGAAGGGAAGGGGGGGGGGGGGGGGGAGGTCACAATAGGTCAACCCAACACAAACCCGCTTGATTCAACCCATACTAAAACCAACTTGTTTCATCCCCAACCCATTTTGACTTGTTACCCACTTACCCATAATACGATGAAGAAAGTTGATATTACCTTGATCAACCACATTATATAAGTAGCCGCATAAATTGCTTGTGATACATAGTCCTCAAAAACATTATCTGGAATAGTTGTGCACGAGCGGAAGAGTAGCATTTCATTATCCAGAAATAGATCAACATTAGTCCCACCCATATGAGCTGCAAAATGTTTTATCCAGCAAATGGAGAGGAAACGACGGTAAAGCCATAGGGCCTGGAACACATAAATACAATATCTAGAAGCTCAGCCAAATTTGTCAATATTTCTTAAAGAAACAAAAAAAAAGAATGAAAAGCACATTCATATACCTCTCTTCCTATGTAACGCTTAATTAATATCTCACTCCAGCTAAGCTCTTCCTGTCATGTACAAATTAATAATGATAACAACAATACCAATAATAATAAACAGGTATAATAGATTCATGGAATTATAAATCTGCCAGCTTTAGAAAAATAAGGGTATATGAGTATAAACCTTCCAAAGCTGGTAAACTTCTGCAGTGTGCAAAGGGCTGTCTTTTAAATCTTGTTTGCACCATGAATCTTCTAATGTCCTGGTCATCAATCGCTGCCCAATCAGTAAGATTTCAGTCACACAAAGTAAAATAAATAGAAAATAAAAAAATCAATATTCAATAGTCTAGATGATTTAATTACTTAGGGATTTAAAATTGCCTTTTGAAATCAATTATGTGATGTTGAATAATCAGAATAAGATGATCATTTGTGACAAAACAGCCTGCAAAAGAGTGTTTGAAGTTGTGATGATCAGATATGTTTGGAGTGTTTGACAACTTCTGATTATTTAAGGATTACATGTAAAAGCACCCTTGAATGATCAGATTATGAGAATTAAGTTTGTTGCAATTACTACTAAACTAATTAGTCAAGACTGATTTATTTTTTAAACCATCTGATGATCAGAATCAGTTTCACTATATCCAAACAATAAACTTGAAAATACAACAGTCAGATTATCATTTTCAAAACGAAATGCCAAACAGCCCTTAGTTAAAATTTAAACCAACCGTTCGATAGTGGAAGCAAGAGTTATCAGCAACATGCAATCCAGCCCAATCTCGATCATTAATTAACTCATCAATTATCTGAAAGAACAAAGAAAAACATATTAACACTCACAAACTGCAGTAGAGTAAAAGATATATAGATTGGAACAAAGACCACAAGTACTAATAGCGGAGATACTTGGCACAACATGATACAACTTTCCAGAATTAAAATAAAGAGAAGGGAAAAAATGTCGAGATATTAATAGACCAAGAAGTCTTTTAAGTTCACACCTGACTTTCAGGCATGTAAGAAACCAACCAGCAGCGATGATTCCATGCCCGGTAGTTCATCTTTGATTTCTGCCAATTAGAGTCAACAGGATCAGGACAAGTGGTGTTACCAAATAACTACAAACAATTAAGGTTGAATTTTCTTCTAAACCATACATGTATGTGCTAAGTAATCTTAGATATACTTAGTAATGACTGGACCTTCTAGTCCATGATAAATAAGATGAAACAACTTTAACATATAAACCATCAAATTTTCCAAAATGAAATTTAACCTCTGCTATTCTTTTGGCTAGTTCAGATTCGTTTTTCAAAACTTCTTGCAGATTTGTATGTTTGCCAGCTATCATCTTGATCACCCATCGTCTGTTATAAATTCACATAAGTAAAAAAAGATACAGAAAAATGGAGAACATATAAAGAACTTGTTATATTTCTTGTGTTTGGAGATGTGTACATATGCATCCAGTCACACAGATAGAAAAACATTAGCTTTTTTCATAATAACAGAAACTAGATCTTTAGTTGTTTTTAGGTGTTGATTCCTCCAGTCAACGTGAATATATTTTCCACACAAAATTAAGCTTTTAATTATATAAATAAACTATACGAAACGAGTACACTATACCATAACTCGTGAACAATCATAAGATCAAAACAAATTGACCCCTAATATAAAAACACTACTTTCATAATTATTTTGAAACAGAAAATTTTTATTCCAACAGAGGAGCTACCTTCCCAAATGTTACCTATGGGTCCAAGCACGCTCGCTTTTTGGTGAATATGAAAGAACCAAAGTCGATAACTTTAGCTCATCAAAATATAGCATAATGTTTTGCTTCTTCGAAACAACTTCCTTCCTGCAAAGTATTATCGGGCCAATCTGTCAGGGATGTTTTCACTTAATAAGAGAACATAGTTACAGACCATATTGATTCAAAAGGTTTCTTGAATATAAGAACGATGAATAATTGTTACATCACATATCAGTGAAAAAGAAAAAGATACCTGCAATTCCATGCGGTTCCAAAATCACAACTCAGCAGCAAAAGTGCCCTGCTTTGCTTCATTAATTCACTTTCTAGATTGGACAGAGAAGATAAAGCACCTGAGACATTATCAGTGTCCAATGCCACTTTCTTTGCATGCAAACCGATCAACGTTTTATACTGCTTTAGTGTAGACATAAATGCATGTTTAGCAGCACTGTATAATGGATGCATAATATTGGTCGAGATGCCCAGTTTGTGATCTCTACTCCAGAAAGCCATATCCGTAGGAACAACTTCTGATGCTTTTGACATCATGCTATCATCTGAGTCAGGAGGCTCCATTGAAATAGATGAGTCACTTATAGCAGCAAACTGAGACGGATGAACGAACCCCACTTCATCACTGGTTATAGGTGAAAAATAGAAGATGAAGCTATGTGAATGAACTAGCATGAGCAATAGGAAAGCGTAGAGGAAGAAGAACTTGAAGCATGAAATTCTTGAAAATCTTAACATTTTAATTGCACCATACGTAACATACTTTCACCTCTTTTCCGTGCTATATAACCTACTTTACTTATCACCATTGTAGTAACATACTTAAATTTTGTTGCAATTGTATGTAAAGTAATGCACCGAAATGTAACATTCATCTCTCTATTGTCAAAAAGTGCACTAGGCGCCCAGGCGCAGCTCATAGCGGCCTTGTTGTCTCGTTACAAAAGCCCCATTTCAGGCCAAGTTCCGGCTAAATTCCGGACAAAAATCATCCAAACAGGTCTAAACCAATTATACTAGCCCTAAACAAGCCATCAATCCACCTAAAACAGCCTGATCTAGCCCAAAACATGTATAAAACCCCTAAAACTGGTATTTTATAGAGTCTCTATTATAAAAACCCTAGCTTTTTAAGCCCTTTGAGCCTTGAGTGCACCTCGCGCCTTCAACTATGATTCAACTACAGTACTACGTAACGATATTATCCTTATTAAGATGTCTGTTTGCTGCTTTTTCTGCAAATTAGTTATGTTTTGCTTCTATTTGTTAGTTGGTGCTTGATAAACCTAACAAGAACTACACTTCCTTTCACTGTCACTTTCTTCAAATTGAATCACACTTCCACTAGTCACTCAGTTAATTCCACTTTAAAGCATACTATCAGTTCAAAAAAGGCGTTACAACCTCCCATAAGCCAGTGCGGCCAAATTAGGGAAATGGAGGTAAAATCTATCCTCCTCGTGAATAGATTACATAATAATTGACATATAGATCGTAAAATCGTTGAGATGTGTTGGACGATAGTGATACAGGTAACTTAGATCGATGCAATTGAGCATTCTGCAATGAGATATGATCTATAGATGAGCGGAGAGAGAACTTACAGTAAAGGATCGGATTCGAGAATAGAGTGTAACTGATTGAGTAGAGAAGAAGGCTCCGCGTAACCGGATGGATCTGCTTCGCTCATGGCGTGGAGTTCTCCGGCGGCGACGGTACCACAGGGATAGATCAATGGAGACTCCGGTAACAGACGGCCATTAGCATTTTTAATATGCTGTTCTAAAACGTTATTCAATAATAAGTAGTTATCATTATAATTTATACTTTTATTACTCGTACAATTATAAAGACTCTACTCTGAATGCTTCAAGAGTATTTGTTACACGTAAATAAATTAATAAAACAATTAGGTTTAAAAGATTACAAATTAGGGTCGTAAACAAACCAAGCGTTCAGCAAACTATTCGTGAATCGTTCGATAGGAATGAGTTTATGTTCATCCATTTAATAAAGGAAACAAACATAAACATAAAATTTCATTCGTTTAGTTAAACAAACGAATATAAACAAATGTCATGTTCGTTCATTTATGTTCGTGAACGTTCAATAAAGTCTTTGTTTATGTTCGTTAAGCTGTTCGTTAAACATTATCATTTAAAACTTACATCTTTGTGATATTATTGTGGAATAATTATGTTTGTGATTATTATTATTTCTAACTTATGTTTTGTTTTGATAATTATGTTTATAATCTTTATGTCAAGGGCTTAAATATATATATTTATTTAAGGTGATTGTGTCTCTAGTTTGGAATTAAAAATGTTAACTTTTACTTTTTTTGGAATATCATTTGTTCGTTTGCATTCGTGAACCGTTTGTGAACAAGTTCAATTCCTTAACAAACGAACACGAACAATAACTTTCGTTTGATGTGTGTTCGTGAACACACTTAATGCTTAACAAAGAACATGAACAAGACTTCGTTCGGTCCGGTTTGGTTCGTTTACAACCCTACTTAAAATGACAAACTTACTTTGCAAAATTTTTTAAAAATTATGTTATACAACTGTGCAGATTGTACAATCAACTTATGTGATAAATTCGTTACGCGTTAAAAAAAAACACATAGAAAACATGGACAAATATTAGATGCATTGCTATAACGCTACGTAATATCTTTATAAAAATACAAAACATCATGTAATAACGTTAAAATTAAAAACCAAACGCGAAAAACATTAATCCTTAATCATAAAAATTAGAGTGAGTTAAATACGATTTGCGTCTCTGAGGTTTGCAGATTTTAACCGTTTGAGTCCATTTTTAAAATTATTAACAAATATCGCCTCATGGTTACATTTTGTTGCCATTTGAGTCCCTCTGACTAACGGAGTTAAAATTTTCTGTTAAGTTGAGGGGTATTTCAGTAATTTAGAAATTAGGGACTAGTTATGAAATAAAACATAAATAAATTGGCAACTCTACTAATTTTAAGGGGCTATAATGTAATTTAAATTATTAATAAAACAATAAAATAAAAACATATTTATATATGTCTTCCTTCCTCTCAAAATCATCGTCGTAGCCATTGCCGGAGAAATCGTCACCGTCTACCACCGTAGGAAAACCACCACCGTAACCAGCGCGAGCCGTTGCCACGCCTGAATCCATGATAAAAGCGCCGGCGATGATTCCTGAAGAGAGTGACGGCACTACGCCACTTCTTCAAAGTTGTCTCCCACATATGTTTCGCCCGAATTCGACGCTGCAAAGAACTCGATAGGTGTATACATTCAAGATACGTTTCACCGTTATATCTCGCTCCTCCATTTCCTAATCAGATCAATCGATTCAAATATACAAACAAACACACAGAGAGTGAGAAGAATGAACATGGAGGAGGATGGTGGTCGATATTACCGAGCGACTGAATAGTTTTGTATTTTTTTTTTAATTTTTTTTTTTTGGGTTTGCAAGTACTTTTGCCCCAAATCCTCCACTGGTTCTTCGTATTCACAACCCCTGATTTGGGTTTGGATGATTTTGAGAAGTGAGTGCCTGTGTGATTATGTGTGGGTTTGGTGTCAGACGTAGGGGTGTCATTGTTAGGGGTGGTCACCGATTGCTCAGTTGTCGGTGGTTCCTATTTGCCGAAATATTAATCGTTGAGAGAGGTAAAGAACATAGCATCAAAATCGGTGATTCCTCCGATCGCCGGAATGCGGTGTTCCGGTTTGTTGACAGGAATGATGGGTGGTTAAATTATAAAAAAAAATAGTTTTTTACTTTATTATATAAATCACGTAAACAACCCCTTAAAAATAATAAATAAAATACATAACTAGCCCTTATATGTAAATTGACTTAAATACCCTCTTTTATTTAACAGAAAAAGTTAACCCGGTTAGTCACTTGGACTCAATTGGCAACGAAATACAAACCTCGGGATGGATTTGTTAATAAAAGCAATCATAAGGCGATATTTATTAATAATTTTGAAAATAGACTCAAACGGTTAAAATCTGCAAACCTTAGGGACGCAAATCGTATTTAACTCTAAAAATTATGGCGCACAATTATAACTTATAACTGTTACACCACTTATCTTATTCTTGTGCTAAATCTCTTGTTTAAATAAGAAGCAAAACAAAAGAAAATTATTGTCTTTGCTAAAAGGCAAAACGCTAAAAGACAAAAGAAACAAAAAACAACACTCTTTAAAAATGTATATAGGAAAATATTATAGACGCTTAAAAATGTATATAGGAACCCACTACTTTTGAAGCTATTGGGGACTATTTTGGGGTTTTGGTGCCGGAGAAACACACCTATAAATCCTCCGTTTCAGACTGCGGCTTCTCACCGCCCTATCGTCCCCATCCGCCGCCGGTGATTGCTAGTACCTGCCGCCGATTCACTCATTTGATCGCCAACAGTCGCCATCTCAAGTGTTCATCTCATTTGGTTTGCCACTTGCAGTTATGGAATCACTGATTGATTAGTAACAGCTTCAACTTATTTCTGTTTATCTGCTGGCTACTAACTGTTATGATTATCCAATTTTATTCCAATAATCGTTATGTGATGTTAATGAATCATAAATACATGAAATGCATATTATTATTGAGGTATAATTAGTGTGAGGAGGAGAAAATGGATTTTGTGCATTTTAAACCTAGAATGAATTTAGGAGATGACAGGCTAAGTGTGTTGCCAGATGATCTTATTCATAAAATCCTCTCTTTTATCAGCCTTAAATATGCTATTAGAACCAGTGGTTTGTCCTCTAGATGGAGGTTTCTCTGGACCTCAATGCCATATTTCAACATCTCAACCGATGATTTTCATAGTTTGCATCACTTGTCTGAGTTTGTTAACCATCTTTTCTCTGGCCGAAATAGTCATATAGAAGTGCATTCAGTCGAGCTTAGTTTTCTTCGACATAGTTTTCATCGGCCGTTTAGCGATGCTTTGCTCAAACGGATTCTTGATTATGCATTCTCTCACAATGTTCAAAAACTATCTTTTTCATGCTTGTTTGATGAGGAGATTGATTTCCCTCTTCATCTCTTCCGTTCTCAGTCCCTCAAATATCTTAGGTTGAGTGGATGTGATAGAGTTTTGGATCCGTTTTCCATTATTCTTGCATCAACTTGGGAGCTCCAGGCTCTAACAACATTGCATCTTGATAACGTTTCATTTTATGAAGAAAGTCTTGTCTCCAAGTGCGCAAACTTAAAGAATTTGACCTTAAATAACTTCGAAGGAAGATCCGAGAGTTTTACTGTTTGTCATCCTCGACTTTTTAATCTCACGATCAAAGATGGGTTTTGGGGTCCGAAAGCTGTCAATGTGGTTGCACCTCAACTCAAGAATCTTACTATAAGAAGTTGCTTTGCCAGGCATCACATTACCGTACCCAACCTTGCCTCGTTGGTCTTTAGAGATAAATCTTTCTCTGGGTCTGGTGTTTTGCAATTCTCTACAGAGTTACCTTATTTGGAGAAGGTGGATCTTTGCGTTTTCTCTAGAGACAAGTGGAATGGTTGTAGAATTTCTGCCCTGCTTCAGCAGCTTCGCAATGTCAAATTTCTTACGCTTAACTTGGAGTTCGTTGAGGTATATTGCCATATTGGTGTTGGTTAAGTTTTACTTCATATTGCATTTGATGATGGAATTCTGTATGTAACAAAGTTTCTTTGTAAAATTTTGGCAGCCCCTTATTTCATACATGGAACGAATCTCACTTCAACCCTCTCCATTTTCTAACTTAGAGAGTTTAAAGATTTATCCAGTTTACATACACTCGGATGATGAGGCACATAAGAAAGTAAATTTGACTTCTAAAGTAATGACCTATTTGCTAGACGGTTCTCCAAGCGCTACTTTCACGCTGATCTCATATGAGGTACATATTGACACCATGAACTAGCATATGGCAATTGGCATAACCTAAAGAGAATTATAATTGATCGTTTTGATTTAACAACCTGTGAATGGTTCTGTGGAGTTTTTAAAAGTTTTAATGCGTTGTCACCTTTCTAATGTTCACTAGGAAATTAAGGAAAAACAGCAGAAGGCTCAAGCTATTGCAAATGCGGCAACAGCAGAAAGCCTCATGGCAAGTTTGCTGGTGTTGCTAGAGAAGGAGAAGGCGAACATTGAGACCGATGGAACTCGTATGTCACCAATGGGAAGGCACGAGGAAAATAGCACAGATGAAGAGAAAAATGAAACGGAAGATCAAGTTCAGGCGCCAGTGGAGAGAATGCAACTGCACTTCAAGAGGAAAATGGCACAGATGAAGAGATGTTGGGAAGATGTCGGTACACAGATTGACCAAGGGAAAAGAAATACTCGCAACATCATCTCTCGTTTGCGTGACATTGAAGTGTTATTACTGAAAGACCTCCCTTCCTCAAAGAGGGACGAGCTGCAAGCGTGTTTTTCGAGTCTCTGTGCAGAGGTCGACATAGTCGTGAAGAAAATATTACATCATATGATGATCCCGCAAAACAAGTTAAGCGACTGCTTTAACGAGCTTGCTACAACCTCACTGCAGTCTTCTTAGCAAGTTGTAGGTTTTTGATTTCCCATACACCGGTTGTGAGTTGCGGTCTTGTGTTTTGGTTTCTGGTTCCTTTGTCCTTAAAAGACTTGAACTATTGCAGGTATGTTTTAGCTGCTATAATGCAGAATCACTACCTATATAAATAACTGGGATTGTATAAAAGAAAATTTTGATGCTTATGTTGATTTGAATTCCAAATTATTTTGGTTATTGTGGAAAAGGGTTTATTAGATGTACCACCTTCATCTTCATCACCACATGAAACTGTAGGATTAGCAAGGCCATAGTATGAGGTATGGTTATTTGGGTGTGTATATATGTATTTTTTTTAGCAATGCCATAGTATGAGGTGTGGTGTTATTTGGGTGTGTATATATAGTAACATGTTAGAAAACAAAAAAAAAAGAGGGAAAGAGTCTGGCTCTCGCCGGTTTCGCTAAACCGTGTGACACCGAAATTTCGAGCCGTGGGGATGGAACTGCGCCAGGCGGTGTCGTTGCCACATGAAACCAGGCGGCTCCCTTGAAGCCGGGTGAGGGAGCCAACCCTCATACCGCCCCCCCTAAGAAATTGGAGTTTGTTCCATCCTAAATACTTCGGCATGTTTTTTGTTACGTAGCTTTTAAGATTGTTTTTCTAGTTCTTAATCATGACCTACATAATTCTTGAGGAATTGCTTCCGTTATCAAATTGTCTCCGTCAAACCATCGTGTAAACTACAAATTGAAATATTCCAATTTGTACTTCTCGTTAAAGAACATATTCATATTTACACTTTAGCTAATTCTTAACTAATTAGCTGATGAATCCATAAAGCAAATCGAACACCCTGGAGCAACAATTCCCGTCTCATGAAGATTCATTGCACTCTAATTCTTTTCTTATCCTTGGCATACATCTATGTGTTGAACTTAGTTTTGTATGTTGCCGAATTCAATAACTTAATCATAGATCTTTAAAATCAAGTTTTGTAGTTAAGCTAGCATCATCATTTGTAATACTGAGTATATTCAACAACTTAGGGTGGGCGGTATGCTTTCGGCAGGGGCGCAACTTTTAAGGGGCGGGAGGGGGCGCCCGACCCCCGAAGTTTTGTTTTCCGATGTAGGGAGTATACAATTTTCGTGTAGAAAATTTTGATATACTCCGGTTTCGACCCCCCCCCCCCATTTACCCAAAAATTGATGTGAGGAAAAAAAGAATTAGATCCCGACCCCCCACTTAATATTTTCAAGCTTCGTCAGTGGCTTTCGGCAACTCCATTTTTCGACAAACTCAATCGGCGACCACACTCTCCCAATCGGCAAACCTCAATTCGGTAAACACCAACCAATTTTCGGTGAATTTTTGCCGAACTTTGCCGAGCCTATTTCTTTGATTTTTCGACCGTTGCCAACGCTCAATCGACCGCTACCCACTTTTTGCCTAAACCAAATTTTTCTATAAATCATACCCTCCGCAAAACACCCAAAAGTTTAAACTTTTTTTACTCTCCAAATGTCACCACCCCATTAGTTAAAAAGTTTGCCTAAACTTTTTTTTTCCTAAACCAAACCCCCCCCCCCCCCCTCCCCACCCTTACGCTATGTTCCCGAGTCTCATTTAACGAAGGAAGTGGAAGGAAGTGGAAGGAAGTGGAAGGAAATAGAAAAAAAGTTGTGTTCTTTAGTTTTTTTAATGGAAGGAAGTGGAGAGAAGGGGAGGGAAGGGGAGGGGAAATTGATGTCAATATCATTCCTTCCAAATCGGAAGGATTTGGAGAGAAAGTTAATTGATCAAAATTGATTTCCTTAACAATTACCAATTTGCCCTCAATATTTGTTCCATATACTTCTCATTCTTATCACTTTCACGTAAATCTTAGCTGAAGTAAACTTCAATATTTCTTCAATATAATTGTTCCTAATCTCATGTAAATATTTGTTCAATATTTTCCCTAATCTTACGTATAATTCCTCCTATCAATCTGCACCATTTCTTGCCATATTCTTGCTGTGTTCTCCCTTCAACCATTCGAAGACTTTTGATAGCATTCTTTTGGAATATTAAGGTATGTATTTAAACCTTGTATGTGGATTTATGTGATCATAGTTGTTGTTCTTGTTGCTGATCTCGGATTTAGAGAAAAAAAAAATCACATAATCACCATTGAGTTTTTTGTGAACTATTTGGAATACTTAAACCATTCGAAGATTTCTCATTGTATTAGTTAGTAATCACCTTTTTGTGATAGGTCTGACATAACTTTTGTGCCATAATTAATGGGCTCAAAAGACATAGTGTGTCTGACATAACTTTTGTGGCAATTTCGTGTAACTATGAGATTGGTCTTCATTAACTTGAATACTTCTAAAGGAACTCTTAACTGGCCTCCCATACCATATTAATGTTAGTACATCATGGTACGAGTCCTCTGATAGAGATAATGATCATACAATTTAAGATTAATTGATTTGGAAAATTGAGATGTACTTAAATAATATATGCTTTTAAGCTATAATAATGGTAATTGTATTGATATAGTAGTTGTAATTTTATGATTGGTCTTAACAGCACTTAAGATTATAATGGACGACCGAATCGTCAACACGTTTCATGTTATGCGAGCTAGACAATTGCATGCAGCTACATTGATTTGCTTGTTGGTGGTTTTCATTATGCGAAATAGACTTTCTACCAAAAAGAGAGCTAATTTACCTACTAGAGATGATATTTTACAACGAAGATATGTAAGAGAAGAGATGTTACACGACATTACAAATAGTGGTAAATGTCGTGAACTTATCCGTATGAGTGAAAACGCTTTTATGACATTGTGCAACATCTTAAAGCGTGATGGTGGTCTTCGACTGACTCAACGCATGTCCATTGAAGAGCAAGTTGCAAGTTTTTTGCATATCGTAGGTAATGATTTCAGAAATCGGTTTGCCTCAAAGCTTGTCAATTGTGTTGATGGTGTTGCTTTTGCCATCCAAGAAGGTAATAAAATACTGGATAGAATGTATCCTCGGGAGTATACAGGTGATGAACTGTATAAGGAATTAGAGCCGATGGGTTTAGAACCCCAAGAAATATCGAGGGCTTTAATTTATTTGGGGGCCAATCAAGCACAAGCAAGATTGCTATTTAGTTGTCCATTTCAGATACGGAAGACTATACTAAAAGATATGATGGATACGAGTAACTGAACGAGCCTAATAGATGATGAAAATTTTCATAGTATGAATTTTATTTAATTGCTGTTTTTATGGATTGGTAATTTTATTTTATTCTGGATACTTTTTTATGGATTTTTTTATTTGGGGATTTTTTTTGGATTTTTAAAGACAATTTTTTAAGACTTATTATGTTTATGTTTGATTAAGTAATAAAATGACAGGTGGTGTGCTTTATCCATTTTGAGAATAAAGGCTCTCTGATGTAATTTGTGTGTGGACTGTATTTTTTCGTATGGCACCAGCTTTACAAGTTTCATTGAAATTGTTTAAAGTTAGTTAAAATGTTTCAGGCTATTAATTAGAAAATTTACGTTGTTTTTATTTTATATAATTGAAGGGGTATACTAGTAAAATGGTCATTTTCTCTTCCCTTCCTTCTAACTCGGGAACACAAAAAAAATCATTTTCCTTTCCTTTCCTTCAAACTCGGGAACATGAAATTTGTTATCTACTTCCCTTTCTTTTCCTTTCTTTTCCTTTCCTTTCTCTCCTTCACTTAACTTTCTTTTCTTTTCCCTCGTTAAGTAAACTCGGGAACACAGCGTTAATGATATATGTTCACGATCAAGAATTTTGTATAGATGAGATCATCATTAATATCACGTGAATATGATAGATTGATGCCACGGGTATCCGTATGCAGTTTCAAATTGGATTTCATGAAGTTTTTTGAAAGTTTTCATGTTAATAGGACTATCAACCCAGGATCCTTCTCCTTGTTTATCGCCTTTGTCCTAAATCTGAGGATGCCTCATGCTTATCGGATTTCAAACCTATTAGTCTAATTGGATGTATGAATAAAGTGATATCCAAGATTCTAATCAATAGGTTCAATTAGGGGCTTATTTCTAATATTTTCTCTGTGGTGCAATCTGTTAGGTGTTAAATAGTATAAGGACTAAACTGTATTTGTTGATAGTTTAGGGTTATATTTGTAATATGGTCATATACATTTGGAGAATTCTGAATGAGAATGGTAGCTATTGATTTGAGAATAATCTTCTTCTTCTCTCTATATTTCTTCTTGTATTTCTTATCTTTAGCT
Source organism: Deinandra increscens subsp. villosa (assembly GCA_039602395.1). NCBI lineage: Eukaryota > Viridiplantae > Streptophyta > Magnoliopsida > Asterales > Asteraceae > Deinandra > Deinandra increscens. The sequence goes on from JBCNJP010000020.1 coordinate 7,872,328, forward strand.
CTTAGTTCTTGATCACCAAATTGATCCATATCACAATCTGCTTATCTTGTTGGTCGAAGTTTCTTAGATGGTCCTCTTTTCCTTAACAAGGTTATCTCATGGCTCAAGCAATCTGAAAGAACTGGGATGATTTTGAAAGTTGATATTGGGTTAACTCACTAATGTAGACTAACTAGAGATCGACCGTGCGTTACCGCGGTTATCCGGATATATTAGAGTTCAATCAAATGGAGTGATCCTGGTTTTAAACTGAATATTTGTGATCCTGGTTTTAAACTGAATATTTGTGAGCTGATTTGAAGTGATGCGTTTAAGTAAATATACATAGCCTTAATTTTTGCTATTGTATCTAATGTGTAGGAAGTTTAGTATTTGTATTTAAGTTAGGAGAATTAATCTTTTAAAGAGATTTTATTAAAACTAAATAAAACAACAATTAATAAATAAAGGAAAATAAAATTTTGTTGTTAAAGTTCTAAATTTGTAAGAATGCGACAATTTACTAATTTCTAATAGATTTATTGCTAGGTTAATGTGTGATGCTTATTTATTTATATGTTTGAATATAAATTGTGAAAGTATTGCAGGCGTATGAAGAGGTTGGTAAACCGGATAGCTAGATTTTAAAATTTTACTGGAAAAAGTTGATGAAGTGAACACAATTTAATAACAAAAAACCTGGACTTTGAGTTGTAACTCAATGGAGGGGTTATCCAATAAGCCTTATCTTTTATACTGGTAATTTTCATATCAGTGAAGTTAAGACAAAAAAATAGGCAAGCAGCATTTGGTTCACAAATTAATACAAATAGGTTGTGCATAGCAGAATTTGCTATAACTTTGCACATACAACCCAAAGTATAAAATTTACCTAAAAGCTACATATGCTGACCAAAATGAAATAAACCATCAGATGGATTTGCAAGGCTAGGGAGCCAACAATGTCTAACAGGAATAGCTAAGGCATAGTTCCACATACATAAAATAATCAAGCATAGCAGCAGCCTCAAAACCAGATAAAAAATTATGTGCAAACCATACCCCATATCATACAAGTACCAACTTGGAACCTGATAATTCCAAACCCATCCATGCTGGTCTGAGTAGGATGCAAGTACAGCAGTAGCCAGTCAATACAAATTCTCAACACATATTAGTAAATTCTTGCAATACATGCATTAAAATAAAAAATTTTAAACTCTAATGGAAGTGCCTTCCACTAAAGAATGACTAAACATTATGAAAGGCATTCTGGCTTCATTAGATTACACACGAGTCTGACCCCAAACGTTGGTGAACTGTTTAAGTAACACTCTAAACAAACAAACATGATTCATTTATGTAATTATATATGTGCTTAATAGAAATCTTAAGATTTTATGTGTAGCTACGTATTTACTACAACCAAACGATTATGTAAATTACATAAGTTCGGTTTTATCATTTGTGGACTTAGAAACAACGATTCTAAATCCACACCCCAAATATCTAATTTAACATCCCCTTACAGGGTCATAAGGCCCTTTACGCCCCCATAACACAAAAAAACTGACCCCTTTACAGGCTGTAAGAGACCATATGCCCCATATTGAACTTTTTTTTTGTTTTTTTTAGTTCTCTATTACTCTTATTATTAATACAAGAAATTTAACCGCACTTTGCCGCGGAAAATTCTATACTTCATCAAAGATTTGCTTGATTACCGCGCGTTGCCGTGAAGAATTCTATACGTAATCAAAGGCTTGATTTCCTGTCTGTACGAATGTTGTTCATTGATTAACGTTTTTTCTATGTTTCAAATTATTTCACGTATGTTAGATATATTTACGTGCTTGTAAGCAACTTTGTATGTGTCAACCAAATAGTCTTTTTCTCAAGATATTACATGTAAAAAGATGATGGTAACATGAGCCGTTTGTATATAAAGGGTATAAAATGAACGAAATGGTCAAATATAAAAAGTCTAGAATAGTTCAGATACTAATTTTTAGAGAAGTCCAGGAGTTTTTAAAATAAATTGAGAACTCATATAAGTAGATCCTTTCAGTTTCTCTCGCCTATACCGGCGTTGATAAACCGACGATACTATTAAGCATTAAATTAAGAGAGAGAGTGGTATATAAATTGACGAAGAAGGAGAGAGATGAAGAAAAGGTTTACAGGTGAGAGTGGAGAAAGAAATGGTTTTAAGATTTAGTAAAGAGAAATACATATAAATGGAGATAGTAGAGAAACGTGGTTATGTGTACTTTCAATGAATGTGTTTGACAGAGTAGGATCGAGCAGCGAGCAAATTCAGATCTCGAAAAAAAAATATTTGTAATTTCACAGATTCGAACCCGGGTTTAAAGGAAAAAAATTGGATCCTCTTACCGGCTGCACTGAAGCAGCGTAGTTGAAACACTACGGACATATATGTATATATATAAATTTGGAATTTTTGAAAAAGAAATTTGGGCACAGAACCATAAGCATGTTTATCTTTGTATATATATACAATGTAGATAGTCTAAGAATAAAAAACCGAACCAAACACATCACTACAATTTTTCTTTATTTACTATAGATTTTTACAAATATCTTTATTCACTAATAAATCATCCCTAAAGTCTTGACTTTATCTTACAATTTTACATATCAAATGCAACTTCTTACTCCCGTTGATACCATTCATGATGTTACTAACAAACCTAAGCATATATGAATCATGGGCGAAGCTTTGAAGGGATAGAAGGAGTTAACCACCCCCGTGGTTTTTTAGCTAGAAGCACTAATATTCACGATTTTATGTAAAAAAATTATATGTATTGAGTATCGCCCCCTCAGTAAAAAATTTGAGCCCCACCCCATTAAGGTTTTATTTCAAGCTTCGCCGGTGTGTAAACGATAAAACATACTATCACTTAAACTATTCATCCAAATGTACACTCGACCTATTTCTTTTTAGGCAACGCAATTGGTAATTATCAACAAGAAACACGTGCTTGAATTCAAGTCACGTTTATATGAATAAAAGTGTCCATTAAAGGTTATAGGTGAAACAGGAAGTTTATTTCTCCAGTCCCTATTTATATTCAAATGCATTCAAATTACAAAGAGGTGGCAGGTAAACGGACAACAAGCTGCGCCGCGAGCCCTTTTTGGATAGTAAACCCAATTCTACTAAATACAAAGTTATGAGCCTTAGGGGATGCCGAATTGTTGTGCACGACCCGCTGAACCCGTCGTAGGAAATCGACCGCCTCCGACACAAGAAACCCAAAAATATCAAAGACAAAGGTTATATGTTTCTTTTTTAAATTCTCGCCCTAGAGAATGTTTATTTAAACATTAAATATATCAAATACGCGACATTAAAGATGAGCTCAAGACAAGACAATGTGATAGATACTTATACCACATTTAGACTTTAGATCATATGATCTTCATTACTCATGGACATCTTAGTGTGATGCATGTTACTTCATTAGTTAAAGCTTAATGCTTCACATGTACAACAAATAAAAAGACATACTTACACACATGCATGTATAATTTAAACATTTCAAATTTAGTTTACTCTTTTAATAAGTTGGGTCTCGTGTAATGGTTATTTAAAAAAATCCGATGATATAGACATGTATGCATGAGTCCGCTAATACATTCATGTTCAAGTCCAAAGTTCATCGACTCTTGCCTTTTATTTTGGATTTATATAAACGAATCGAGTCGTTTGTAAGATATTCAAAATTGGGTCGTTAAAAGTTTGAATCAAGTCGAGGTTAGACGAGCCCAAACTCGATCTCAATTCTACGTAAGGCTTACTTACTAAGATTCAAGTATCCAACACTAATGAAGCCCAACAACTTTAATATTCTAACCGAATTACCCATTACTAATTAATAAATAAAAAACATAATTTCCAATTCTAATTTCTAAACACACATATGTGATACACCTAAAACTGAAGAGGCGAAGTCAGGAATAGAGTTAGAGACCTGAACAGAATTCCGGCACCACAACAACTGGAATTCCGGTGAAAAGGGTCACCGCCGGCGTATTCCAAGGAGTCAATCGTCATTGTCAAGGTGCCATACTACCATTCAAAGCCTCAAATGTTATTTTCTAGTTCTTTGTTATGTATTTTTAGATTTTAGTTGGTTGTTTATCATGTAATGTGATCTGACCCGAACCAAACTGAACCGTTCAAAAAAAGTGTATATAGCATTGGACGGCTGGGCATCGAAAATTTCCAACCCCCATGTAAAATATTCCTGGGTTCACCACTTTTACTATACCATGATAAAATAACTAACTAATACGTGTGTGTGTGTGTATATATTACGTGTTAGAATTAGGGTTATATATATGGTCAAGATCAATTAAAAACTACTTTTTATTGTGAAATCCTGAAAATCAATTTAAATGAGGGACAACATAGTAACTTTACGTTCCTTTTCTTTTTCCCCGTAACAAAGCTTTTAGACCTAACTATTTTTGCGTATTCTACTTTAAACACACCATCATACCTTAAACCCTATTATCCTTGTGTTCCGATCCATCCAAGCGCCACGATTTGATGCTTTAAATCGCGATCTGACATCAATTGATTGCTCATGTTACAGTCAAACCATAAGGTATTGAAAAGGATAGGTCCAAATTCTATCATTCAGATCCTCTATAGGACCTACAACGAACCAGTGAGCCGGTGGTTCCTTGTATATACGATGGGACCCATAGAATAATTAAGCATTCAATGTCACACGAATTCTGTTAGACCTACGTGTCGACATTTGAGGACGTCCAAAAATCCTCATCAATCTAAGCCCTTGATTCATAATCGTATTCAGAAGCTTCAGCTCTACCACGCGCACCCACGCGCCTGCGAGTAAACCATGCTCTCCAAGCAACCCTAAGTATATATTTAAAGTTGCTAAAGTATCAGTCATGCTCAGAATACTCGCTCATAATAGTACTTTTCTTTCTTCTCTGATCACTCCGGTTACTTATTCTCACGTCGGAGGGCCTTAACAGAGTCCAATCTCTGGCTCCGTTTGGGTCCTAACGCGTTGCTACGTGTACAGGTGTTGATTTCAAGCCAATTAATCTCTATAGCCAATCAGAACCAGAAGAGGAGTTGATCTCTGCTTGATCTGATCTCATTTTCTGATCAAGTGTTTTGGATCAAACCATTTCCAATAAATCAGTTGTCCACGATGTGCTTAAAGTTTCAAAATTTTGTTTTAATCATTACAATTGGAACAACTATGTCGCCTGTTGGTATTGCAATAGCCCTTAAGTGTTAGAAATGGAATTGGTATCACACACAATCGAGAAATTTGACATGAGATTTCCATAAACAATAATAATGCAATAACCCTAAATGGTTAGAAATGAAATTGGTATGACGCATAACCGATCAAACAGAGACTCGCGTGACATCACACGCAAATAAATTCTAGTTAATTATTTATACTATATACAATTCACAACTTGAGGTGAGTAGTGCTCGTGTGTGATTGAGCCATGTGAATTTAGTGTTTGGATGCCATGTGACAACCTCTGGTATTTTAATGTTTTTAAAGAAGCGTTATTTTCATAGATAAACATGTGTATCAGAACCGTGTAACATAACATTTAGATCATAGGTTCGTCCTTAGAGCGTTTGACTTTAGATTATTTTCTTTTTGGTTTCATTCGTTTTGGTTGCACACCCTTTTGTATCATGTTTTTTACAAGTGGGTCAACCCGCGCTTCGCCGCGGAGTTGACCCGTTGGCATTTCCTCTTGTTGTCTGAATTCTTCAAACAATACATTCTGATATGTATATTTTAGTTCCTGAACACCATATATATATATCGTCGTTTCCCCAACAACAATTGTTGAAGATTAAGCAATAAGAATATGAAACAACGATCACAATTGTGAAATCTTCCATTTAATTCCCTAATATTCTTACACGTACTGTGATCGCAATGTACTCAAACTCACCAATGCAACCTGCATCATGAGCCAAAAAAAAAAAAACAATTACCTTGATTAATCACTTAATCTAGCGACAAAAATAATTCAAAAGTTATAAAATAATGAACCTGAAGTGGAAAACCATGTGTTTGCATAACCATTTAATGGAATTCAATCTTTAATGGAACGAATAGAGATGCAAAGACATTGATAAACAAAACTGTTGGTACTGTTTTGACGACCCGCGCTTCGCAGCGGAGCCTTGACATGTTGAATACGTCTAATTTAACGAAGTAACGATACGTTGAGATACAATATTGGCTATTGACACAAAAAGAGAAACAATAAGTGGCGGCGTTTTTGCATGTTGCATGACTATGTATATTGTCGATTTATTGTGTAGTATGGACCCTTGAATAAAAGGTTTAGAATATTCTGGTGTCACGGGAAATATACTTTAAAGCATTCTATACCCACCACATAACCGTTTTTAATGACCAAAAGTTAAATTTTAAGCAACAATTAAAGTGTAGCAATTATTCAATCAAATATTACACATATCATATTTTTAAAAATAATAACAATTACAGCCACCTTTTTATGCATCCAATATGAAAATTATGTTTGCAACCTTTTAACATCCCAACATCATTCATGTTTTCATACTCTTCCTTAGATAAAATCCAATTATAGAATTGCAAAAAGCATCTACATTGTTATTGGGCTGCTTTATTCATGTTTAGACATACACGCAAAAATATTATTCAATGATTTGCTATCAAAGTGTCTACTAACAAATTAAATATAGAAATTAGGAACATAGATATCACCACTAAAAATTTCATGAATGCATGAACCGGTGTGAAGAACTTGCTTATTAAATCATATCAAGTTACATTGGGGTTAGAGTGTAAATACAGGTCTGATTCGAGTTAAGTTTGATCTCAATGGAGCAAATTAAAAACAATTGCCTAAAAGAGAAAAGGGTTGGAAAATTGCTCAAGTTTTATGTTATGTAAGCAACTTGAAACTATCTACTTAAAACGGCTTATTGTTGAAAGAAAACGCGATCAACAGATAAGCGGTTTTAATAAGCAACCCCATATACCCCCTAAGATCAACCCAGCTCGTCGGTTTCGACATGTACAAAAAACCACTTTCAACCCCTTTATACATGTTACCCAACCCATTTAAGCCACCCATCTTGCCATCTTTAAATATGGTAATTAATGGCTTATCAAAGCATTTACCTTCAGATAATTAATGCTCGGTCCTAAAAATAATTGCTTCCATCCATTTTCCTATTCAATCATGAAAAGAGTTCCTATTCTTCCTTTGAATTCTGAGTGTTTGAAGCCCGAAACCATTGAACATGTGATAGTGAAAACATATAATTTGATTATCAAGTGTCTCACACATATAGAAACACACTTGACTTATAGCAAATCGATGAAGTGGAAACTAAATGTCTTGGCAATAGTTTGACTTACACTAAGTCAATCAATCTATGTTTATATTTCCTTGTCCTTAATTTAAACGCATACGATGAATCCTCACCACACTACCTTTTTAACTTCTTGCAAGTTGCAACCTACTAATATATAAAACCATCATGGAATTTGAACACATATCAAGAACAATAGCAACAGCCAACATGATTAACTTTCATATCAAAGGGCCATCTCCTCAATCTAACAACAAATCTAAAACTTTTACCTTTGCAATAAAAAAAATTCCAGCAAACAAAGTTAAAAAAAAAAGAATAAAAAACGCACCTCAATAGCAAGCCTTCCTTGAGCCGAGGTGCACATCAATGCTTATCAAACTAAAAAAACTCCAATGTTGCATAATCCGATTCTATCAACAAAAGATATTTAGTTCTCAAAAAGGTCACTAAGAACACGAATACAAAGATAACATTAGGAAGGCAAAACATCAGGATAAGAACACAAATACAACCGAAAAGAAAAAAAATGTTACTGGAAAAATATCACAGCATCATTAGAAAGGTAAAATAGTATATCTTAACAATTTGAAATTTCAAGTCCTCAACTGGTGAAAGAGATTCTTACATTTTAAGTTTTCAACAAAAGATATCACCTCCTCAAGGTCTTGAAATGAAGTACCTCTTTGACCTTTGGTTATCTATCAGACTAATCAAAACAACTACACTTAGCAAGTTAGCAGAGAAAATGTAAAAACAGAGCAAAAAAATTATCCCCAACCTGAAAATAGAAGCCAAAATAAATACAAATTACCGATTAGCCTAAAAATCAAGTCCACCTCCATATAAGAGGATCAACAAAGGGTAAATATAGAAACAAAGCAGACGAAACAATCGTTCCCCACCTGAAAATACCTCCCGCAATCCTTTGCTACTGAACGTGGAACCAAAAAGTCGAACACCTAATACAACCCAAAATCATAGAAACGACAACATGAAATAATGCAATCAAAGGCTACAACCAAAAGAACAAAAGGGAATTGACCCAGATGCAACCGAAAGTACCTGAAGCTCTTCGCAAAGCTAAAGACTGGAACGAAGAGTAAAAGCACGAATTAGAAAACTAAAAACTAAATAATCGAAATAAATCTGACAGTGTCGCTAACCGGAAACAAAAAAACGAAAGAGGATAGCTTACAAACCCTGAGCGAACCACTGTTTCGTCTCATCCAAAAAGCCATAAAGGCCATGGCAGCAGATCGGCGAACACAGACGAAGCCTGATTCAAGAATAGGCTAAACTAAGAGAGAGAGAGAGAGAGAGAGAGAGAGAGAGAGAGAGAGAGAGACGATGGCCATTTGAGAGAACTCTTAGGCTATCCGTAATGGGGCGTTATGGGGCAAAAAAAGAGCCTATAACGCCTTTGATAACGCCCCGCCCCACTACGCAGGGGCGTTATGGGGCGTTATCAGGGAAAAAAAAGGGGGAGGGCGTTAGCCAGGTAACGCCGAGAAGGGGGATAAAAGCAATGATTATGGGGCGTTATGGGGGCTTTATCCACTACACCATAAAGCCCCATAAAGCCCCTTGCCCAGTCAGCGTCCACATGGCGCATAATGCCCCTTGTGGGGCTTTATGGGGCTTTAACCATTACACATAGCCTTATACCCCTTTATCTGTATTATAAAAGTTATTACAGCAGCTCAAACACTGTTCTGAACACTGTGTAATCTACGGATTATTGACGGGGTCTGTTAGGGACACCCCCTTAAATTTTGGCTGGCACCCCTTATATAGGTGACTCTGAGGTCTAAGAGTCACCTCCAAATTTAAAAAGCTCACATAATGCCCTAAGAGTCACCTATAAAAGGGGTGTTAGCCAAATTTTTATTATTATAAAAAAAATATTATTGTTATATTAATAATAAAAATAATAATAATAATAATTATTATTATTATTATTAATACATATAAAAATAATTAACACAAATAAAATATGAAAAAACTTTCAGGGTGACATAAAGGGCTGGAGGTGAGATATGAGACTCTCTATGTGAGATTCAGCTCACCTCTTCAACCAAGAGGTCACTTACAAGGAGAAATTAAAGGTGACGATATGGTCTCGGAGTGACCTAAAGGGCTCACATCTTACCATCCAGGCTCCCTCTAAGGTCTCTGTGTGACCTATATTATCGCATCTCCTACGTATTATTACAACGTTACGTGCATACACACACATACAAACACATACTAATACGTTATCAAACCACAAACATATATACATACATACGTGATAGATTTAGACTTAATATATGTTTATATATACATACATATGGTCACGTGAATACAACCTCATATAAGAACTCCGTTGGTATATTATATGTACTACATGCTTATTTACATACACATACCAACACACTTACATACACACACATATGTACATACAATATCAATATAAATAAACATAATATGTGTTCATATATGCATACATTATTACACTTTTACATGTATATAAATATGCATACCGTACGTACACATATAAAATTACTATTGTTATATTAATAATAATAATTGTTATTATTATAATAATACTAATTATAATAACACTAATTATTATTATTATTATTATTATTATTATTATTATTATTATTATTATTATTATTATTATTATTACATATAAATAAATAATACAAATAAAATATGAAAAAACCTTTAGGGTGACATAAAGGGCTGGAGGTGAGATATGAGACTGCTTATATGAGATTCAGCTCACCTCTTCAACCAAGAGGTCACCTAAAAGGAGAAATTAAAGGTGACGCTAAGGTCTCGGAGTGACCTAAAGGGCTCACATCTTACAATCCAGGCTCCCTCTAAAGTCTCTGTGTGACCTATATTATCGCATCTCCTACGTATTATTACACCGTTACATGCATACACACACGCATACAAACACATACTAATACGTTATCAAACCACACACATATATACATACCTACATGATAGATTTTGACTTAATATATGTTTATATATACATACATATGGTCACGTGGATACAACTTCATACAAGAACTCCGTTGATATATTGTATGTACTATATGCATATGTACATACATATACCAACACACTTACATGCACACGGATATGTACATAGATATGTACATACAATATTAATATGAATAAGATTAATATACGTTCATATATGCATACATTACACTTTTAGATGTATATAAACATGTATACCGCACGTACACATATAAAATTATTATTGTTATATTAATAATAATAATTATTATTATAATAATAATACAAATTATTATTATTATAATGCTTATTATTATTATTATTATTATTATTACATATAAATAAATAATACAAATAAAATATGGAAAAAACCTTATGGGTGACATAAAGGGCTAGAGGTGAGATATAGGACCTCTTATATGAATTTAGTTTAGAGACACCTCTCGTATAGGTGACCGTTTGGGCTTAAGGTGAGGTTTTCTTAGAGACACCCCTCATATAGGTGACCTCAAGACGTTCGAGTGACCTCTAGGTGGGGTGTATTTAAAAAAAAAGGGGTGTCTCTAAGATTTCCCTTATTGACCGCATTAATTGAGAACCTTGCTGCATTAATCACAGCCCGTCCGTAAGGTATGGAGGCGAAGATACGAAGCAAAATCTCGATTCTGGTCAATCCCTCAAATGAGATAAAGGCGTGGAAAAGGTCCCACACACCAGCCATGTTATTTTTTAGAAGCCTCAATTGAGTTGTAAAGTGTGCTTAAACAATGGTACCATAGATTCAACTTTGCAAAAGCTTTAGAGAGTGATGTAGGGACTTGTACACCATGTTTTAAAATTTGTACTCCAAGTTGTATTATGTTAATATAGGGTAATTTCTCTCTATTATTTTTGTTTAACGTCGTTGCACAAACCATTTTATTTTGCATTTTCTTTACGTTCCGTTTTAATAATTCAACTGTCTTGTGTACCACATTATCCTCACTGTTACGTATGCAAATAAAATGTAATTATATACTATATTGAACTTAATAGGACCCTGGTATTTTTATCGGGCCACGTGGCAGTCTTTGGTGGACGACACGTGGCATCGTTATTTTTTAAATCCAAACGCAACAAATTTAGTACGGATGGTATTATAGGTACAGTCGTGAACCAAAACTTTTCGTTCATAGACTCAATACTTTGGCATTTGACTTCTAAATTTTAACATCGATACGTAGTTTTTAGTATCTTCCTTTTTATATAGCATTATATCAATGCAACTATTGTATATATCCGCGTTATTCCGATACAAATCACAAATTAGAAAAATCTAGTTCCTTGTAAAGTCAAAATCTTTGAAAATCAATCTAGGGTAGCAAACATTGGTCATAGTCTAGAGGGATGATGTTTGAAGGAAAGTCTTAAGTTTTTATGAATCTTGCATCCCAACACCTTCTTCTTCATCACCCCCCCACTTCTGGTGCTTATCACACACCCCCATATTATAAACACACACACACTCTCTCTCTTACAAAGAATCTTGCATCCTTCGATTAATCCTACCTTCTCTTCACTCGCCGATCTTTCTTAGCATAATTCAAACAACCCCCTCAATTCGAGGGCTGCAAGATTTCGACGATCTGTTACCTCTACCTCCATAAAGTTCCAATTTTTCGTCACTCTAAATTCTGAAGCGTCACCCAATGCAATTGATTTTGATTGATGTGAAGAGGGTTCGTTTTGTTTTCTGTCGTTGTTGGTTTAATTACTAGGGTTAAGTGATTCGTTGTGGGTTTTCCATTTTGAGATCTGGATGATAGATTCTGAATCCAAGAAATTGATTTAGAAAAGATGGATATGGATTATAATGGGGATTCGGGTTTTCTTGACCCGGAATTGTTACAGCTGAATGAAGTGTCTCCTTTGGCTATCAAGTCAAATCCTTTTGTTGCTGAGAAGTTGTTTGAGCAATGGCTTTCTCTTCCTGAAACCACTCTTTTGGTAATTCTGTTATTTTTTGTTTATAAATATTTATCAGTTGTTAGGTTGGTTTCTGTGATATGTAGTTAGAATAAGATGGTAAACTGGTGGTTGTTAAATTCCTAATTTTGATACCCTTTACTGGTTTCTTGGAGAACAATCCAACTTTATGTGGAAATGGTGTTTTTGAACATACATGATAAGCAAGCATCACATTTATTGGTTTATTGTTTCTTGTAAGTTGTAAATGGCTTAATTAGTTAGTTGTTTGATCTAGGAAGATGCTTATTTTCATTAAATATCGGTTCACTTTATCATACCTAAAAGAAGAAAAAAAATGTAAGGTCAGGGGAGGGTGTGATGTGGGCGAGCCTTACCTCTCTCCTACGGGATAGAGAGGTTGCTTGTTTGATCCAAAACTAGCACCGAGTCGGAAAATAAGATCGGATCAAAGATCTTTGTTTTCAAAAGCCTGCAAGGCACACACCTAGGCATCGAGGCGGACAACGCAACTTTGTCGCCTTGCTTCAAAAGCCCCATTTTCAGGCCCTCGGGCGCATTTTCAGGTCAAGTTTCCGGCTAAATTGCGGCCAAAAATCATTTGAAGTGGTCTGAAACAATTACACTGGCTTTAAACAAGCTTGGAATCAGCCTAAAACATTTTAATGTCTAAAACAACCAAAAATGGTACTTCTATACTATGGGCCTCGCTTAAAAAACTATGCTTTTTAATTGCCTTGCGCCTAGGCCCAAGGCACACCCTTTTGTGCCTTGAGTATGCCTTGCGGACAACTATGCCAAAGATATAGCTAAAATATAGTATAAAGTATGAAAGAAAATCAGAGCAAACAACCATACAAGAGTACTAATGATAAAAGTTGTAAGCTTATGCTAACATACAGTGATAGGATGTTGAAGGGAAGACGATAAGGTTACAAAAAAAGAAACAAACTCAAATGATAAGAATTCCATTGTGAACCTCAAGGAAAGTGACATTTAGTTAGTATAAGTTTCTGTATATTTGGAGTTTTCACCAACTCTTAATGGTGGAATGATGAAGATCTTACTTGGGAAGTCACTCGATAGTAGCTTGGTACACGTCTGTTTTAGACTTTTAGTAACCAACTCTTAACAGCAGGCTACATTTTCAATATCAAATTCTGTTTATACAACTTTGTTATACATGATTGCCAAAATATTGTAGCATGGTAGATTTAACTTTTGCGGGCCCTTTTTCAGAGGATTGTCACCTGTGTTGAACCTAGACTAGCTATGGCTGATATATATGAAACGATTTTGTTCTGGCTATCTCACGTGGAGATATCAATTTCATACCTGGCTAACTAAAGTCGATTGTTTTTGTTGTTGAACAATGTAATTATAGCATGATGTTTTATGATTGAAATCACAATTTTAAAGGTGCAATCTTTGTATTTTAGAATTTCTTGCTTAGGAAAAGTATAGCCACGATCGCAATATAAAGCTATGATAAGAATTTACTTTAAAGCTTTTAATAAAGATGACACATGACATGCCATAGATAGTTCTTGCTAAAATATTAACTTTGATATCTTTAAGTTTTAAAGTTAACAGTCCCAAAAGGTCTTTTTCCTCATCATCACTTTTCTAATATGAGAGTCTGAGTCTTTATGCAATTACCTGCCACTTGTAATACATAAAGATTAATATCGCTATCATATTATTTATGGTTTTTACTGTCTGGAAATAGGTGAAATCTTTGTTCAACAATGCTAAAGCGGGCGTTCCATTAAACATATCGGTATCAGTTTCCAGCCCAAAAGCTTCTTCTGGAAATTCACCTTCCATGTTTCCAGCTGGAAGTGCGCCTCCACTTTCACCAAGAAGTTCATCATCCGGTTCTCCTCGTATCACAAAACATAGGGCGGGCCCATCTGTACTAGGTTCTCCATTAAAAGTACTAAAGGAACCGGTCAAAGAGTTAATACCTCAGGTCAAATTTCTAACTGATAATTTTGTTTTAGTACACTAAGAATTGAATCATTGTTTTTTTTATTATTATTATTATTTTTTTATAAATACTCTAGTTTAACTGAAACATGTTCAATTATTGCAGTTTTACTTCCAAAACGGCCGTCCACCCCCTAACGAATTAAAAGACCGATGCTTGTTTAGAACTAATCAGTTTTTCTACGGTCATGCTGATGGACTACAACTGGAAGGTTAGATATGCACTCTGCATTTTTTTTATGGAATATGCATGGTCAATGTGTAGTTTGACTCTGCTAGTCTTGAATTAAATTTGTAGAATTCAAACCACTTACAAAGGAAATTTGCAAACTGCCTTCTTTTTTCTCCACTGCCCTTTTTAACAAGATTGATGTTGCTGGCACCGGCGTTGTGACCAGGTATTTTTGTAATTTTGTCAAGTTGTGTGTATTTTAAATAAGAAATTTTGTGTTCTATTAGTGACGCATTTTATTTGCAGGGATGCATTTGTTGATTACTGGGTCAATGGTAACATGTTGATAAAAGATGTTGCAACCCAGATATATACAATATTGAAGCAGCCTGATTTGAGATATTTAATTCAGGTATTCTCATACTATCAAGTCGAAATCAAACTTGATTTTTGAAATAGAGAACTTACAGTTTGATTTTTCTCTAATAACCTGTGCTCGTATACACAAGTTTGTTAATTTTTTTCTTCTAAATATTCCAATATAAATTCTAGCGAAAGCAGAGTTGTTTTAAAAATGTAATTTTTTTTGGTTGTATTTGGTTTTGACATGTGCTTAGATTTGAAAGATAATGAAACCGATATCTGAGTTGTATTCATAATAAGTTTCAACAAAAAACAAAATTTGGTCTCATATGCAGCTGTATATTATTGATGAAAATTTTCAATTAATCTTTTATTTATGCTTTATTTTTATTTAATAAGTAACTGTTACAAAAATAATTAATATTTAATTGTTTAAAATAATTGTATTACAATTTTTAAAAAAAAAATCCACTCATCCCTCGCTAAGTATAACAAACACCATTCAAGTGAGTGAGGCGGTGAATTACCACTCTGCCCATGCGGCACCTCCGAGGCAGTGGTCACCTCACACCCCTCATCAGGTATAACACATGCCCTAATAATTTTCTATGCCATCTCTGCAATAGGAGGATTTTAAACCGATACTTCGGGAACTATTGGCAACTCATCCTGGTTTGGAATTTCTACAGAGCACACCTGAATTTCAGGAGAGATATGGTATGCTTGTTTTTTTATTATTTAATTTTGATTTTTTACATTACTGAATTTTTTTGTTCATGATCTTTAGCTTGTGTAGTTCATGATTATGATGTCATTTTCTTAGATATTTCCTTGTATATTTTTATTCACTCTGTTGCTCACTTTAACTTTTTTTTTTAATAATTTACATCTGCTGTGGACAGCTGAAACGGTGATATACAGAATTTTTTACTACATGAATAGAGCGGGTGATGCTCGTCTTACCCTAAGGGAGCTAAAACGTGGAAATTTGATCGCTGCAATGCTGCATGCTGATGAAGAAGAGGACATAAACAAAGTTCTAAAGTAATAATTTTTTAAAAATGATATACACTTGGTTTTTAAAACTGCATTTGTTTTTATGTTCTTTTTATTTACAGATATTTCTCGTATGAGCACTTCTATGTAATTTATTGCAAGTTTTGGGAGCTGGACACAGATCATGATTTCTTGATTGATAAAGAGAACCTTATACGCTATGGTAATCATGCACTGACATACAGAATTGTTGACAGAATATTTTCTCAGGTTTGTAGTATTACATATTTTTTGTTTTAGAAAGAGTGTTTTTTGTTTGTACTTTGTTTAATGTTGCATGATTGGATTCATTGCTTTTGTTTTCTATGGAAAGGTACCAAGAAAATTCACTAGCAATGTTGACGGGAAAATGGGATATGAAGATTTTGTTTATTTCATTTTGTCGGAAGAAGATAAGTCATCCGAGCCTAGTTTGGAGTACTGGTATGTTTGACTTGACACATAGTTTGACTACTCATAAAATATCTAAAAGATCAGGGAACATTCTCTATAAACTTACAAATTTTCTTCTTGAATTAAAACTCGATAAATCTTTCTTTTGCCCTGTGCAAGTGTGTGTTTTTTTCTTTTTTGACTTCTGTAATGTACTTTCAGGTTCAAATGTGTAGATTTGGATGGAAATGGTGTGATTACAAGAAATGAGATGCAATTCTTTTACGAAGAACAGTTGCATCGGATGGAATGTATGGCCCAAGAGCCCGTCCTTTTCGAAGACATATTGTGTCAGATTGTTGACATGATTGGCCCAAAGGTAATTCTCATATTTTTTGTTTTCCTTTTCGGATCTCAACGGGAGAAGCCTCTCTATCCTTACGATATATTGTGTCAGATTGTTGAAAGTGTGAATGTATGTTTGTTTAATTTACCTTTTGTTTAGATCATTTATGATATATTAATAAGTTTTTTCACATTTTGTCGATTGCAGGATGAGGGGTATTTTACCCTGCATGACTTAAAAGGAAGCAAACTTGCTGGAAGTGTTTTCAATATCCTTTTTAACCTTAATAAATTCATGGCCTTCGAAACCCGCGACCCGTTTCTCATACGTCAGGTACATACATGATCACCAGTTGTTAGAGCATTCACGATAGGTTCCTTAAAAAATATGTGAGTGTAAATCTGTATAATTTAAGGTTTTGTTGTGAGTGGTTGTGAGAAGAGGAGAGAGAAAAATTTTACAAAATCTGTATATTGACAAAAAGCTTGGTGATTTGCTAAAATTTGAGGATTGGAAGAGAGAGAAAATGTAATGATAAAGGTATAAAATGTATTATTTAATTATGGTTGTGAGTGGAAGAGAGAGAAAAAATAATAATAAAAGTATAAATTATAAGAATAAGGATAGAGAACCTGCTGTGAATGCTCTTAGATTACTTAATTTTGAAACTAAATATATGTTGACAAATTACATTTAACAATTTTATGGCGCAGGAACGTGAGAATCCAACATTAACTGAGTGGGACCGGTTTGCACATCGAGAGTATATTAGGCTGTCAATGGAAGAAGATGCTGAAGATGCCTCTAATGGTAGTGCAGATGTGTGGGATGAATCCCTCGAGGCCCCCTTTTGAGTTATAATCAAGAAGCTGCTCATTAAGGTACTTTTTTTTTAAAGAAAGAAAGTAACTAGATGAGACGGGAGCGTGTTGTAGCGCAATTGACCGGTTGGATAATGCGGATACGCAAAACAGTGGCATTGGCATTGCTTAAACACTACTTAAAAAAACGAAAATACAAAAAGGCTACGCAAGAACGTTAAAATGAGAGACCTAGTTAAATATAACACTAAAAACAATTAGATATTTAAAGGCAATGTTGTAAAACTAAAATTAAAACTAACTTAACGCTTTAAAAAATGATTTAAAATGAATAAAAAAAACAATATAAAAATAAAGATAATAAAGATTGCCATGCGAACTATGCAAAATTAGAAACCTAAAAGGAACAGTATAAAACTAAACTAAAACGAAGAAAAACGCTTAAAAAACCGGAAAAAATGAAAAAAAAATTATAAATTCTGTAGTGCCACGTGACAGCACCACAGCTGGCCACGTGGCAGATACATTGATTTATATAACTTTGATTTTGTTATATATTATAATGTATTCAAAGTTCTACAATATTGTTGCACTGATTTGGTAATTATGAGGTTTTATGCATTGAACATACACTTTGATATTTGACTTGACCCGTTAGAGATAAAAACATAAAAAAATTCACCTGGAAATCAAAATCTGTCACCTCTACTAATAACATGTGCACTTTTGGATGTCAGGTGAAATCGAAGAATTCTTTAATAGAAGAACTCGCGAGGTATGATCAACGTCATAAATCCAAATCTCCAAATCCGTTGGTAAAAGCAGAAAGTAAGTTTGATTTTGAAAATGAGCATTCAAGTTGCAGTTGTATGCTATGCTGAATGGAAGAAGTTACTCGGATGCTTTAATTGAAAGCATTAGTGTTTTTGGTAACTTGTTACTATAGCATTTTCCCCTTGAATAGTTGTTTGTTTTGTGCAATATATGTTCATCTTTTTTTTAAACTTGTGCATCAACCGTTAATGGGATTAGTCAGGTTAGGTTGTGGTTCAAAACTTTCAAATTTTGATTTCTTCCCTTTGAAGCAGTTGTCGTCTGATGCTTTGGACTAATATGTGTATTTATTTAATATATGTTACAATTTAATGTTTGGCAGTTAATTACATGATAATTGGATTTGCTTAAGACGAGATATGAAATGAAAATAAATATAAATGAGTTGAAAGGTGTAGGTTGTACATTTGTTAAAGAATATTCTAGTTTTTAAAGGCAAATATCCTTGATAGTTCAAAGAGACGATAGACCCTTGATAGTAAGTGAAGTATCATTGGTAACCTTGCTCCACTAGTTCATGCTCGGTAGAATAAGTTGTCAACAATATCAAAGTTGATCAATAACTCTAGTGATCAATAGCAACTTTTTTTGTCTATAGTAATTTTGTTCTTCATATCAGTAACAACTTTGGTAATTAGTAATAACTTCATTAAAGTTACTGTTGAGGATACGATCAAGGACAGGATGTCATGAATTTTTAGTTCCGATGATTGATAAAAAAAAAACTCAAAAAGATTTTTGTTGACTTTTAAAGTGAAACGTCTCGATGGATGTTCCTCTTTAATCCAACAAAATACTTGTTTTTCAATTCAAACGTTATAATAACAGAAACCGAAGATAAAACTTGAATCAAAAACTACAAACGGATTAGAGTTTCACTAGATAAAAACATACACAAAACAACTTTTTTTAGTATCTCCCTCGACCCCTACTAAACCCACCTCCACGTCCACCGCCACCACGGAAACCACCACCTCTGCCGCCACCTCTTGGAGCACCTCTGCCACGGAAAGAACCGCCACGCCCACCACCTCTAGCCCCTCCTCTTCCGCCTCCACGTCCACCACCTCTTCCACCACTTGCTCCCCTGTAAAATCAAAGTTTAAATAAAAAAACTAAACAATGGCATTAACCTATACATTAAAAAGCACAAATTCTTGATCCTAGATCAGAAACTTGGTCTAAAAAAACCAAGATGGTGAAGACAACAAAATAACCTTTATCTACAACCAGAAGTTATGTCTCCCTCATTTGTTTTACATATTAACCTTTTTATCAAGTGAACATTTCATAAGCCTCTCATTTGTTTTACATGTTAACCTTTTTATCAAGTAAACATTTCATAATATCTTCGTCCCTTGGTTAGATCCTAATTTTGACAAACTCTAACCCAGAAGTACATGAGGCGCCACCTCAAGCCCCTCATACTTTTTCTTGAGTGCCTCACACCGCCTTAGGCACGCCTTTGAAAACCAAGACAACCAAAAGCCTTTTAATCAAGTAAATGATTTCATAATCTCATCATCCTTCTCAACCCAAGAGTGAAGTGGTCTCTTAATTAAACTGCAGTTCGATGAGTTCATGCTAGGGGCACTCAATACGATAAAAAGTATCTAAGTATCTAACGACTTTCTTGCATGTAGATCAAGTTCTTAGCTTACCAAGTCTTTACACATCCCTAATTTTGACCAATATGTACATGATTCACACTACCTAAACAACCTAAGGCGTTTTTCAAGGGCGCTTTTTAAACCAAGGTCAAGAAGCATTCAAGAATCATGGCATTCCTTACTAACTTTGCAGTTACCACATTATCATAACCAGAATAAGGTGCAGCAAAAGCAATATTATAAGTAACATATTGAATAAAGAGTCGCAAAAGAAACATACTTTGGCTGTGGAAGAAATCGCGCCAGTGGCAAAAGCTTCATCGGATCAATGAAAAACTTATCACCAGCAGAATACGAAGTTGCTATAATACCTTCTGACATTTTAACTGAGAAGAACTACAAATTTAGCAGAAACAGGACACATATCAGTACAAACCCTAACTGATAAAATTAAGTGAAATCATAAACAACCAAATCAGCGAAATCTCACTCACGGATTCATTAATTGGACCGAATATTTCATCAACTTTGCCTATCTGAGTTTTGTTTTGCAGGTAAATTGGGGCATTGAAGTACGGTATTTTCTCATTTGTGAGCTTCGTCACTGCTTCTCCCTCACAAGCATGAACAAACGACGAAACCTCTGCATAATTAGCAACGAAATCAATCAATTTCAGAAACAACTGAAGAAACCGATAAGATAATCAACGATTTTTTGTTCAGATCTGTGAATTAGAGGTAGGGATGATTACAAACCTACAACTTGCTCCGGAGGACCTTCGTTAAACCGGTCACCACCAAATCGGCCACCGCCGCCACGGCCACCACCAAATCGGCCTCCGCCATCCCTGCCACCTCTGAAGCCGCCGCCTCCACGACCTCGACTGCCGAAACCGCCGCCTCTCGGAGGTCGCATTTTGTGGCCGACGGTTGACGAAAACGATACTAGGGTTTTATGAGGGTTTTAGAAAGTCCCCTTTGGCCTCTTTAAAACCATTTATCGTGGGGTGTCTATATAAGTATTTTGAGTATCGGTTTAAAACTTCAATAGAATCAGTTTATGTAATTTTTAAATTGTTAAAAAAACTAGTACATTTATTATCTTATGTTGCGACATGTACTTATCAGAAACGAATAACAATCAAAGACATATACGATATATCACGCCTTTTAAAAAAAAAGATTAATAACGAAATGTAGGAAAAATGGCTATCCAAACCGGTTAACTCGTACCGTAAAAAAATGGGTAAAATTAAATATAAGTAATCATATGTCTAAGAGTATGTAACAACTAAATAGCTAATAGGGTGTATCATGTATGTGTTTGCCTTTAAAAATTACGTGTAAAACTAACTATAATAAATCATATGTCTAAAAGTATTTAACAATTAAATAGCTAAAAAGGTGATGCATTTGTCTAAAAAAACTAAATATCTAGTAAATAACTAAATGGTTGAGGAGGTGAAATTGGCTGTATAAAAATTAAGGGTTAAATCTGAATGTAGCAAAAAGACAAGTTAGTGACGGATATAGGAACTTTACTCAGTGAGGGTAAAAGAAATTAATAAAAAATTCACCGAATGGTAAACTTCATTAAATATAATAAAACAAAATACATAGTAAATGTGTTCTTTACATAATTTCATCTTTTGAAAAAGACCAATTACATACCGATTCATTTGTAACACTTTCAAGGACTTCTTTTTCTATGGTACAAAATATACAATTTATTATCGAAAGCAATTAAGCCAATCAATCAAGAATTAAACCTAAAACCTTATAATCAATGGTTCATTAGAATTGGATTAAGCAAAGATTAAGTAACCAATTACTAAGGGAAGCGTTCATTATAACTTTATAATCAACTAATCAAGGTATCGTGATGTAATAATGTTAAGGAACCAATTATGAGATTCTTTGATTTTAACAAGAAAAACACACATAATTGAAGTTCAAAATCATTTAGCCATTTGAACCAAAATCCCTATCCATTATCATTTAATCTTCTATCAAACCATTTAATCAAATTCAACTTGAAACTAAGAAATTAGGAACTTAGGGTATAGAAATAGAACCTATCGAGTGTCTGTCAAGACCAAAATCGGAACTTGTCTTTGTGAAATTTTTTGAACTTTTATTGCCTATTACATGGAATGTGCCGTAGAGAGATGTCAGTTATTTTAAAGGAGTAAACTCAAAAAAGTGATTTGGGAGTCTATAAGTTTCATCTATCTCTTGGATTTTTGCGACCTCCCCACTTAAATGTAGATAATATGCTAGATAATGTTTATCTACCGGTTAAACGGACAACAAACTTAGTCCTCAATTCTATAGCATGGGTACATTTTGAATTTGGTCTCAGTAACTCTTACTTATAGAATTGCATAAATTATTCCCCTGATTTGTCTCCATAACTATCTCCTAGTTTTATGGTTTCCTTTTTTTTCTTAAACTAGAATTTCTATTTGCCTATATAGGTTTTTCATTGTAATCGTGAGACTCATGGCTTTAAATCAGTGCTATAAGTTGTAAGCTTAGATGTCTTTAAATCAGTTCTTGAAAGATTAAAGGTGTTCTGGGTGGAAGAAACCCATCTAAAACATCAAAACTAAATTGATAGATGAAAAACGAACACAAATTCCGGCATGCTAACAAACCGTCGGATCAATATGGTAGATCAGTAAAGAACCGCTACACAGAGTGTAGTCAAGGCTGTACTAACACACCATAATCCGTGTATTTTTCCCGATCGCTTGCCGGTTTTAAAACGGAAATCTTTCACTTGCGAAATGTCTTTTATATTTTATATTTGACAGAAAGCTTTTGTTTCCATCCCACATTGAGGATTTTGAAAGCTTTACTCCCGTTGATAATAGGCAGATGGTATTTTATTATCGCTGGGCTTAGTAACGCAAGCCTGTGACTCAAGTGAGGGCTTTAAAGTGGGCTGGACTGTGAAGGAATCCACTTTGGTTGGGTTAAGTTGTTGCAATATCTGGCTTGCCCGTTCCAAGTTTGGACTTGTGTTCTGTGGTTCTTGCGAAAGCTTGGGTTACATAGCTCCTAGAGAAGAGGGGACCGCGTTAGGCTGGCTTAACAGAGTTGCGACTACCTATTGGTCTAAACAGTGGAAGGATAACAAGTCGGTGCATCCTTAGCCTAATTAGCCATTTGGATTCCTTCTTAACGGACTCCCACTTTTTTTCCATCCAAAAATATGTTTTTATCTTTTTCAGCCTCTCGGTCTAAACAGTGGAAGGATAACAAGTCGGTGCATCCTTAGCCCAATTAGCCATCTGGATTCCTTCTAATGGACTCCCACTTTTTTTCCATCTAAAAATATGTCTTTTTTTATCATCTTTTTCAGACTATCGATGATGACAACTAGTTGTGTTAGAAAAAAAGCTTACAGGTAAGAAAAAGATATTTTTCGTGACAAGAGGATCTCTTTTTTTTCCATCTGAATATGATCCTTAGCGGATGAGATTTCAGGTGACGTGATGGTTGTGCTAGAAATCCGCTAATGTCTTTACAAATGAAAAACTTCACTTGTAAGAGTTATGGGCCTTACGACCTAAGAAACACGACTTGAAGAACACTTTATGTTTATTTTAATTCGAGTTGGAATGAAGATAATCCTATGTCATAAACTATGTTCTTCAATATGAAGTTTATCAGACCTAATTAAATTAAAGATGTGATATGTTAAACTTTACCTTTTTTTATACCATGTTCAATCCTTAAACTAAACATCATCATTTGTTTCAAATGCCAGACTATCGGTGCATCTCCAGTTGTATCATGTCATTCCGGTGTCATGATGGTTGTGCTAGAATCCTTAGCGGATGAGATTTCCGATGACAGGATGGTTGTGCTATATAAAAGCTTGACAATGAGGTAGTTACGCGTAAGAAAAATATATTTTTGTGGCAAGAGGTTGATAAATGAAAAACTTCACTTGTTAGAGTTATGGCTCAAGAAGAAAGGACTTAAAGAACACTTTATGTTTATTTTATTTCAAGGTGGAATGAAGATAATTTTGTGTCATAAACTATGTTCTTCAATATAAAGTTATCATACGTAATTAAATTAAAGATGTGATATGTTATACTTTACCTATTTTATTTTATTTTTATACCATATTCAATCCTTAAACTAGACATCATCATTTGTTTCAAATGTCATTCTGTTGGTGGATCTTCAGTTGTGTCATGCCACGGGTTGCGTCCCAAGCATAAGAATTTTGTTTGATGAGGGCATGAGGGCATGAACAATATCATATTCTTGGGGAAGGCCACAAACAGGGGTGTTCATCGGATCAGATTTCGGTTTATTCAGATTGGAAATAAATTTGTGAACATTCCAAAGATAAGAATGGAGAACATTCAACTACCGGTGAACATTGCAAAGTACGGTGGAGACAAAAAAAAACCCATCCCAACCAATACGGCCATTTCGGTCATTTTTCAACCCAATGGTCAGATACGTTATGAAAACTAAAGCAACACCAAACTAGGAGTCATGATTTATGTTCTAAGAATGAATAACATTTGTAACCCCCCCCCCCCCCTCAATTTTACATGTATGACGAAAAAACGAGGTTAGTTTTAATCGTTACTGAGATGGAGATGGTCAGCGCCTCATCGGAGGGTGCTGTAGATTCTCCGACCGTTACCGAGATTTGACATTTCATCCTAGTTGTTAAACCATGGCCTCTACGGGAAGATCCTTAACAAAATATGCAACTCCAAGTTTCAGTTATTTGGCGCATCTTCACGTGTTGTGGCTCCGGTGCTGCAACTTCAAAACTCAGTCACAAGGTCTAATTGTTTCTCCACCATCTGGAGTTCCCGGAAGAGGAACCATCGGAACAACGTACAAAGCAGTGATGGATAACCAAGTGGTTGTGACGATGAAGAGACTTGAGGCCGACAAAACGGCGATAACTTCCAACGAAGCTTTCTTTGAAAGCCATTTCATTTCATCCAAAGATTTTTTTAAAAACTGACCCACTAATTGCATCGGTGAAAAAAACACACAGCAAATACATACAATAGAACATTAACCAGCAAATTATGTAATTAATGATATTAAGGAACTAAAAAATGTAAAAAAAAATTTGAACATCAATTTCTCAGTCGAACCTGATGCTCAGCCCACCACGATAACTCGATGTCTCTGATAATGTCTCAAGTCTACAGGTGCTAGCGAGTCAGAACACCACCTCCTTACCCCAGTTCGGGGGGAAACCCGGCTTGCGAGCAGCTACCGATAAAACCCCCATCCCCAAAGATTCAAACCTGAGTATATATGTAATTAAAGAACTTAAGAAGATATATGTAAATACCCCTTCATTTTACTTTTACTTGGTTATTTTTTGGCACAACTTATTCTTTATGGCAGCTCCTTGACGCCACCATTTGTGGGTTAGGCTTTTGTTTAGTAGTTCTTTCCGATGCTGGTGTTGGTTGTGGAGCTAATGATTTCTGATAAGCATTTAAATTATAGTTTTCATACTAAATAAAATAGATCATAGATTGATAACTTTTTGCATTTCAGGCGGTTCCAATCCACTTTTTTCTCATATGGTTTTAAAAACATAGAGCCATAGTTTACTCATCACCTGTGATCAAAATACATACACTTAGAATGCAAAGTTTTGATATGTTTTATTCATTGCATTACTAATAGTATGATCACGCCCTATCAATCCTTTCTATTATTGTACAATACCAGCCTACATCTGGTATTGGTTCTAATCTTTTACAGCAAAAGAATACTGATACGGTTCGTATCGCGCTATAAACTCATAGCAGCAACAAAAAATGAAACAAAATCTCATCGGCATAATTTAATCCAGACTAAAGGTAAATGTATATATACTTTCCTATTTGCATATCATTTCACCTAAAAGACTATGCCTTTATTCTGGAAGATTCACCGACAGCATTCTCCATTCGTGTGTACCACTCGCCAATTCTGGTGTGCTCAATCATATCTTTACCTGACCTCAGATAGCGGATAGGTCTCAACACTCCGAACACAGCAAGGTCAGCCAGATTAGGTTTGGACCCACCTGATGCAATTGTAATAAATACAGAGTATATAACAAATAATAATAAATAAATTTTTTACTAGCATACAGTTTGATATCTATTTAATCTTGAAACTTTGTACTTGCTATTTCTGTGGCTTTTATAGAAATAAAATCTAGAATATATTGCTCGATATATTTGTGAGGTAACTCCTTAATATACATGTACAAGACAGCCCAAATGAGTAAAACCATCTCTAATAGGTCTAACTTAAAATTTCAAAAAGAAAATATCTCTAATAGAGCAATTTAGCACCCAAATACACAATGAAACCCTATTCCAAAAAAAATATCTCTAATAGAGCGATTCAGCACCCTAAAACACAAACACGCACCATCACCCTTTAAATCTTTAATGGGTCCAGTGGGTCCAACTTAAAATTAGAGAACGAGTGGAGTCAAAAGCACTCACAATGTATTCAAAACGCATAACAGCTCCTACACTCTTTTATTTCAAAAACTATATATCATGGTAATAACATGACTGTTCTAATCATATTTAGAGCACTAACTATTGGTAAATTTATTAAGAAAAATATAAATAAAAGTGTTTGTGAATCGCTCAACCTAACCCAACCCGGTTTGATTCAATCCATTTGACATGTGATCCAACTCGCATGTGTTGTCACCTCTAAAAACTTATCAACTGGGTCAGCCCTTTGAGGTGGCCTTTTTAACTCATTTAACAACGAATAACTCAATCTGGGTTATGTTTATCTCTAATAAGTCAAATGGGAAAAATTTAATGCTGTATTATTACAATAATTATCAAATGGGAAGAAACAAAACATTTATCTGAAAAGGAAACCGGCCAATACTCCTTCAGTGTACAAATTAGATAATTATTGTACTAGTACAGTCCTAAATCGTCTAACATATTAATTATCTATAACAAATTGGACAAAGTGCATAGGGCAAATCTGATCCTCAGACCTGCCCGTTTTGGCACCTCTAAGTTAAAAGGTGAAAGTCAAGTAAAAGATAAAATAAACACCAACCAAAGAAGGGTCAAAATGTCACCAAGAAAACTGACCTAAAAACTCCCTGTCGTCAAGTGCATCAACCCAGGTTTCAGCAGCTTCATACAAGGATGCCCTTTCATCAGTGATGTTATATTTTTTCTTTAGCTTCTTAGAGACAAAATACATAGCAGCAGCCCCCGCGTATTTTACTGTATATTTTTCAGTAAAGCTGAAATTACCTGAATTTCAAGAGGGAATATAAAGTTTAGGATTGTTCTGAATTCATTACAAGTATTAGAGGAAAATATGAATACCATACTCGTGGCTTACCATTGCTAGTGATATAGTCGAAGGATTCCAGAGCCTCAGAAGTGTTTCGGTAAATATTCGGTGATAAAACATGCACCAAATGACCATCAACCCACCTACATTGCCCCACTCTTCATTAGCATCATTAATAACCAACTGAATGGCACAAAAAGAATGAGAATCCAGAAGCAAGCTATGGATTCGATTTCTACCCACATATCTTTGCATGTATTGGAGGTTTGGGTGTGTGTTGTGGAAGTGATAATGATATATTGAATAATCATATCAGATGATCAAGTACAACAAAACATGCTGTAGACTTTGAATGTGCTTCTGCTTTTGAATTTGTAATAATAAGATAATTAGATGTTTAAAGCATTCAAAGAGATGCAATTTTTTAAGATATTAGTAGACAAAAAAGAAAGTAGAGACTGATTTGTAAAATGAAAAGAGAATTCTCTTAGTATTAGACTACTTATGTAATTATCATATAATAACAATAATTGATTTAAGGGTAAAATAAAATTAATTACTTGCTGATACGGACCCAGGTCGTAACCCAAATCAGATTAGGGACCCATTAGTTGACCCAAGACCTGTTCAATCAGTTCATGCCAGATTATTAGGAAGTGGGGGAGGGATGGCGCGGCAACTTAGTAGCTTAAATAGGTTTTCATTCTCAATGTTTAGTTTAGGTTTTTGGCTTTTGAGTTATCAAGTTTATCGTATTGTGATCTGGAGACCCTTCCCTTCTCAAATTGGGTTGTTTATCTTAATCTTTCGGCTAGTTCCAATTTCTAATTTGTAGATCCTATTAACTGGTTCCATTGTCTAAAAGGAAGAAGATGGTGAACACCCAGAATACCCCTAAAGGCAGCAACGCCACCCCTGATTTGATAGCAGCACAGTTAGCCGCCATTGTCTCCAAACTCCAGACCATGAATTCGTTGCAGGCCGATATTGCCGTCATGAAAGCGCAGATTTCTACCAGAGAGAAAAGCCAAGCAAAGGGAAGCAGATTCGATGACGCCGATAGTCATTGGCGCCTACGTCAAAGTCATCCCTACAACAAATTTGAGTCCCCGGAGCTCAGTGGGGGATCCAAGAGGCTGGATTCTAAAAGCAAAAAAATACTTCCAATGCTACCTCATACCTAATGAAAAAAAGGTGGATGTCGCCGCCATTCAAGGCTTGAAGGAGATGCTTTAGACTTGTATTCTTGGTTGTCTGCAGATCAACCGATCGGTTTTTGCTTTTTGGGAGGAACTGGTGCAGGCTTGCAGAAGAATTTTGGCTCGGCTGAGTTCCAAAAGCCGGACGAGTTTTTGTGTAATATTAAGCAAACTGGGACCATCCAAGAGTACAGGACTTCGCAAAGAGATCAGCTAGAGTTTCTGGTTGGCCCAATCATTGCTCGCTGGGGGTCTTTCTGAATGGGCTGAAAGAGACACTTAAACCTGATGTTAGGATTCATAAACCAAGAACGGTCTATACTGCCATGAGTTTGGCACTAGAGTTCGAGTCTAAGGTGACTTAGGTGAGCCACACGTGAATGGGTAAGGTCACTGCTATGCCCAAAAAAGAACCGGTTCCAACAGTCCCCGACCACACCACAACTGCTGCTCCATCCCAAAAACCGGCAGAAAACCGAACTTCTGATGCGGAAAAACACAACCGGTTCGTTTGGGGAGAGTGTTTTAGATGCGGGGAGAAGTTTGGACCATGGCATCACTAAAAAACGGGGACATTCAAATTACCCAGCTGTGACGGCAGGTACTAATATCAACGCCTCAATAGGAATTAGTCAAAATCAGCTTTCATGCCCTCTTTGGAAATTCAACCACCACCACCACGAAAATTCCGGGGTTCAACAGGGACAACGGAGGTACTAATGCTAATCGACAGCAGCTCCACACATAATTTCATATCCGATTCCCTGGAGAAGAAAATGAATTTGCCCATTCAGATTGTTGTCCCATTTGAAGTGCAGAATGGAAACAGAGATGTCATAAGTTGCAATCGAGTATGTCGATGTTCCGCTACAGCTTGGGGACTAAAGACTAAAACAAGACGTTTACCCATTCTCTTTGGGTGGGCAGAAGTGGTGCTAGTGGTCTGATGTTTTTAATTCTCAGTATCGAGGGCCACAAACTTAAGTCACTTTACGGCACTTGGTAGTTCAATTCGCTCCAGCTTCTGACACTGGTCAGCACATCACAACTTGTATACTTCCAGCTCGATTTGAGAACAAGTTGTCTCTCCAGGTTCGGGTCGCAGGTTAGGGTCGCGACCCAAATCAGCTCAGACGCCCATTAGCTGACCCAGGACCCGGTCAATCAGTCATGCCAAATTATTTGATAGCAGGGGAGGGATAGTGCGGCAGTTACTTTAAGCAGTTTAGTAGCTTAAATAGGTTTTCATTTTCAGTGGTTTTGAGTAATCAAGGTTATCGTATTGTAATCTAGAGACCCTTCCCTTCTCGAATTGGGTTATTTATCTTAATCATTCGACTAGTTCTAGTTTTTAAATTGTAGATCCTATCACTTACCCTAGTTTTAACTTTTAACCTAATTTGAGAATTAGACTAGTTATATAATTATCACATCAAGAAATAATAATGTATAGATAATATAGCCTATTTATACAATAATTATTTCTTGATTTGATAATCATATAACTTTTTTTTGAACGGCCATTCATTAAAGAAAAAACTAACAAGATGCTAAAGTACAACAAAAAGAAAAATTACACCCAGAACAACAAAAAGCTCACAAGAAAAGCTTCAACCCTTAATAATCATATAACTAGTCTAATACTCAAATTAGGTTAAAACAAGGGTACATAATTAAATAAATAAAATAACCCAAATTAGGTTAAAACAAGGGTACATAATAAAAAAAATAAATAATAATAATGTATAGATAACATAGCCTATTTATACAATTATTATTTCTTGATTTGATAATCATATAACTAGTCTAATACTCAAATTAGGTTATAACAAGGGTACGTAATTAATTTTATTTTACCCTTAAAAAATTACTTTTTGTTGCAACTAGTATGGAACCGACTATCTAACCTAAACAATCAGAAGAAAAGTTTGCTAATCCAAACATAAAAACTCATATACGACTTCAACAGTCCAACCTACTACAATCACGATAATCAGTTCCAATTACCAAATCCAAAGTTCCAAACACCATATCATGCTTTACATAAACCTTTTCTTTATAAACTATAAGCCACCTCAGCATGTCATATCTAAATACTAGGTCACATCACATGATCTTAATATATCACAAGTAAGCCATACTTGTATTATGGATTTCCATTTAGAATATGCCTTCTATAGCATTGAATATTTAAACATTTTCTCAAGATTTCTTAACCTTAGACATGTATCATTACGTCATATGTGACATAAGAAAAAGGAACATGAATAAGAAGCATACCGACGCCACTTTGTTTCTTCATCCTCCTCATCAACCAGTGAATTTGATTTAGTGGGATGAAGCTTGCTTCTCAGCTGATCAATAATAGCTGCGAAAACATTTTATATAATTGTATCACCTTTAATTTGAGGTTAAAAACTGAACTTAGAGAAAGAAAAGAGAAAGTCAGTTCTGATTATTGATTAACTTCAAGAAAAACCTGATGAATCTTGCAGCTGTACACCATCCACCACTAGTATAGGCACCTTCTTGTAATCAGACCATTTGATTTCCTTCTTACTAAGTGGATTCACCTCCACAACTTTGTATGGCACGTCATAGTAATCTAAAAAAGCTGAAAAACAACAACAAAAAAGAAAAAAGAAAAGCAAAGTATCATATATCCATTTTCCTAGCTTCTACATACCCTGCTTCCCTCATAAAGCATACCTAAAAAACTTGTCCTCTGCTATCATGAATCTTAAAACAAGAACAAACACAATGATTTACCATATGGTTCTTAAATTGCAGACACAAGGAGTTATGAACCACATTAATTCATTCTTAGACTTCTGACAATTTATATGAATATACGATACATATGTATGTCAGCGTTATGCATGTATTTGAAGAATCATACAGCCTAATGTTTGTACAGTTATCCTTCCAAATGATAGATTAGCTAAGTGTTCTTTGTGACTTCAAGCAACAAGGCTAGCATGGAATATGGTCCATTAAATTATGATTTGGTGGGCTGAGACATGGTAAGTGGTAACATAATGTCAAGCTTAAGAGGGATTAGTCATTAGTCGCAGCTATATACAATGAACCAAATTGTGTTCACCCTATAATCATTCAGGTTCTAATTATTAAGTTCCGTACATTTATGTTTAGGATTTCAAACCACAACCGCTTATCCGTGTATTCTGTTTTGATACGGGACAACGGATATAAGAGGTTTTGAGGGTGTATTGCTAATGTAAAACACTTAATAATCTGTTTTAGATAAGAGGTGGATAAACAATTTTAGTAAGCAACCCTAAACACCCCCTACACTTCTTTCTTCAAAAGAATATCATAATCATACCAAAACATACAATCCTAATTTCCTAACCTATCCAAAAGATTTCAATCAATCACAAAACATTGATATTTAATTCTTATTAAGTTCAACCAAGCATAATGGTTTAATAAAATAGAGATTAAAGATATAAATTATAGCTATTATGACATGCTAACATCAATTGCAGCATTCTCTGCTAGGCTACTTCTAATATCTGCCCTAATTTCTTTTGTGATGTAAAACTTGGTGAGCAAGAAAACTAATCAAAGAGACTATTCGCTAGTATAGTACCTTTGACCTTGTTACAGAAAGGGCACGATTCGTATTGATAGAGCACAACCTCCTTAGGAATTAGATCTAGGTTAACAGGCTCTTTCGCATACGCCTCTTTTTCCGCCAATAGCGATACGCCGGCAGCGACGGAGGCGGCAGCACCACCTATCGACGGAAGAACTTTAGCGGCGCCGGGAGAAGCGCCGGAGGATATGGATCGCATAGATGTAGAAAACCACCGGCGAGAAGATCCGGCATTGGTGGCGTAAGCGTAAGCGGAAGCCGCCTGAAAGAGGCTGTTGTATTGGTGGTGGTGTTCGGAGGTAGCAACGATGGCTCGTGATAGACAGGTGGAAGCGGCGGCGAGAGTGGAAGCTCTTCTCATGGTTTTAGGTTGCTAGGGTATGGCGGATGCGGCGGTAGCCGGCGGTGGAGTGGAGAGAAATATTTGGGGGAGGGTTTTTAGTTCGTTGTGGAAACGCTGGATGCTACCTGGGAGACTTGCGACCGTGTGTATAAAGAGTAAAGTTATTAAAAAGACCCGGATTTTTTATGTTATAACTAGGAATGGTTTAAAAAAAGGGGTCTTATAGGGACACCCCTTTTTTTTTAATACACCACCCTAAAACGTGAAGGATAAGGTTATCCCTCACGTATAGTGGGGGTGTAAAAATAAATTCTCACGTTTAGTTCCATCCTTCACCCCTTAAAACAGCAACTCCAATTAACTGACAGAGTTTGTCGGAAGTTTTTTATCCTTCACGTAAATGCTCACGTTTAGAGCCCTCCTTCAACCCTCAAAACAACAAATGCTCACGTTTAGGCCCATCCTTCACCCCATAAATATATAACTTAAAAATTATAACAAACTTTTAAGTTATAAACTTATTGCTCTATGGTATATACTAAAATTACAATATATATAAATATTTTTATGGTTACCATAGCAAATTATATATAAATTTTTTTATGGTTACCATAGCAAATTATATATAAATTTTTACGAATGTAAAGTTTATATAAATTTTTACGAATGTAAATTTTACATTTAATTAGATAAGTCACTATAGTTAAAAAAAATTTAGTATAGCTTAGTGGTAATCCTAATTAAAAGAAATAATAAATTCAAAAAAGATGTGTGTGTGTGTCTACTTTTAATTTTTGTATGCTTCGGTTACCACTTTTTATATGTTTCTTGTATTTTGTTGAATATCTAATTTATAGAAAAATACTAAAAATTTTAATTTTTTTTTTGACCTAACCTTCACGTATAGGGCCATACGTGAGGGTTCTTAGACATCCCCCCGACAACCCCTGACGTTGTACTATCATGCTCTGACAGTTATACGTGAAGGATAGGTTTATCCTTCACCCCTTAATTCTTACACCCCCTCTACACGTGAAGGAGAGGGAGAAGTGAGAGCTGCTTTATTTTGACACCCCTCCTATACGTGAAGGGGAGCCCTATCCTTCACGTATAGGGCTGGTGTATTGAAAAAAAAGGGGGTGTCCCTAAGAAACCCCTAAAAAAATTCATAGAGTTCGGCTCGTTGTAACCGACTCGATTATAAACTAGTCGGCAAGCAAACCGAGCCGGAAACTTAGAAAAACACTTTAAAACGTTTTAGAAGTACTTTTGAGACCAGAAACTTAGAAAATTGATGAATGTTGATAAAAACTCACTTTTTATCTCTAAATTTTTTGAAGTACTTTGAGACCATTGGTTCGGCTCTTGGTTCGTTGACAGTCTTACAACATATTCACTGACTCTATCAACTAACTCGATACAAGTTAGATACAATACACGCGACACAGATTTATGTTCTAACACATAGAATCGCATGTTTTTAAATAGACATAAATATATAAACTATAAACCTATGTTTACTCACAACTATTTTGAAGTTAACATTTTATCTTATACATGTTGCAAGACTTTACTTGAGTTGTTTCGTGAACACGATAGGTTTGTTAGACCTAAATAAAGACTTTAACTAAGATTTTGGAATTTGTTGTTATATTTGATTTCGATTTGTAAAACTATTCGTATGTATTTAATGAAATGACATGTTTAAGCATATTGCAACGTATTAAGTTGTCATGATCATTTAGACAATAATCATGCCCTGGTATATTTCGTCGTCGGTTGGGATGTGACAATTGATGAACCAAGAGTGTAGTTTTATTCAAGCAGAGTTGGAAAGGCTATTTGTTCTAAAATTATGTGTGACAATAAACTAAAACCTGGGTCGGTGGAGGAACTATTGCTTGTGTTATTCTTACTTTATTTTATAGTTGCTTCTTAAGTTATCACGAGTATGATGTATGTTGTCTACCTAGCATCTCACTAGTTCTTAATAAATTTTCTTGCTGACCGTTAAAAAAAATACAATGAAATTAGAACACTCCCACGCCCGGTACTAATTGTGATTCGTCCGCAAAACCCATGACACAAAAGCATGTTAGTAACCCATTGGTATTGGGTTCGAGTCTTGCTTTGATCAATTTGCTTCAGGTTGAACCTGAGGGTTTCCTCAGTCGTGAGTTTCCTCTTAAATGAGATTAACTGGTTACCACACTTTGTACTTCAGGTGAAAGGTCGGCCCGAATGTCCGGGTCATTAATGTCCACAAAAAAGTACTACACTGGTGTCCATAGTATTTTTTATTTTTTTTTATTTTTTTTATTTTATTTTATTTTTATTTGTGTGGTACTCGTTATGGAATTCTTTTTGTCAATGGTACTAATTTCTTTACTACTATGTTTTGAATATACATGAATCCGACTCTAGCTTGGGCACTTTATTATTATTTGTTCTTTTTTAAACAACACCTAAAGATTTGAACACTCAGCCTATAAATGAGGTAGACACAATCAACACTATATGAATCATTCGGCCAGAAGCTTATGATACAAGATTACAATTTACAAGTCATTGTCAAAAACTCAAAATCATAAAAAAAAAACGTGCAGTAATTAACAAAAAAAAAAAATTCCGTGAAAATCTGCAAGTGAGACTAGAATACCACAAGAATCGGGTTTGGGAAGATGTCATATCCAAGTGAAACTTTCAATTCTCACGATCCAATCATTCGACTTTAAAGCAAACATTTTCTCAACATAAATTCAAAACATAGCCTCAAATGAACATAGTTTATTCTAAAATAGAGATTTAAAACCAATTCTAGAAGTAAAAATCCACGCTAGACTTCAAAAACATCAATAGCCACGATTTGATCTAACTTGTTGAGTAAAGAGAAGATCGAATATGCCGGATATGGCTTCCGAGGCAATGTTGACGGTAGCCGATAAGGCCCCGGTTACTTCCGAGAGAAAACTTCGAACCGATCTTGACAACAATCTTCTTAAACCATGTATGTTTCTTCCATATCTACGCACTAGCTAGGGTTTTCGAACATATTGTTTATCATTAGAATTTGTCAATTTTATTAAGAAAAACGGTAGTTGAACATCTTAATTGTAATCGGTAGAGAAGATAACCTTATGATGACTTTTTCAACTAAAAGGTTTTTGTTTCGCATTGATGTTTTAGGATGAACTTTCAATCTTAAAAAGATTTTAATTTCTCATGAAAATATCAATCTTGAAAATGTTTTTGGGTGTGATGTTTCTATTTTACTTTTGATACTTTTAGACATGGCGCGAGCGATGACCGCATCAGATACTGATAATCCAAATGGAACGTCGGGACACAAGCATCATAACGCGTCTGTTCTTCAACAACATGTAGCATTTTTCGATCAAGATGATAACGGGATAATCTTCCCATGGGAGACTTATAAAGGCAAGTTTCGCATGATAACTTTAACATCGTGTTATAGAATTTTATTTGGGCGTTTGAAACGATTTACATTTGTTTAATTTATATAGGATTTCGCGACCTCGGATTCAATGTGGTTGCTTCTTTTTTGTTCATGGTACTTGTTCATGGAGCTATGAGTTATGTCACTTTGCCTGTAAGTTGCTAATGTATCTTTCCTTCCTAAAACAAGCATACTTTGACTTTTGAGGTCAACTGTGTTACTTTTTAAGGCTAGATTTCTCATCAAAATTACAAAAATAATGATCGCCATAGAATTGCTATCCATATTTACACACAGATCATAAATACTTTAAGGGTGTTGCTAATTTTCTATAACACACCCCCAAATTTGTTTCTACACCACCACTTGTCAAATCAGATCCTACAAGACAATTGTTCAAAGGGCAGGGACCTATTTCTGGTAGCTCTAATTTGTATGGTTGTCTGATGAAGTACCAAACGGCCGAGTAAAATGTAATGGGCTTTTCTGACAAATCCTAATTCGGACAACCATTCAATTTGTTAACGAATAGTCATATAAAGACTGGTGTCATATTAGAATCAGGTGGTGTGGAAATAGTTGATCCATAGTTTAATCACTTATAAATTAGTTTCAATAGATTGGGCACTTATCCTAACTAACTTTTGTGTGGATGTTATGGTAGACTTGGTTGCCATCACCTTTCTTCCCCATTTACATAGAAAACATACACAAGGCCAAGCATGGAAGTGATTCCGCGACTTATGACACCGAAGGAAGGTGAGAATACATACACAGTATATCCCACTTGGTTATAAGTATAATTGTCATGTTGTAATTGATGGTTAATATTTTGTCCTCAAAAACTTACTTACATGTAATATGGTCCATGATTTCGTGTCATTGTAGGTTCATCCCAACAAACATCGAGAACATTTTTAGCAAATATGCTCGTACGGTGCCTGATAAGCTCACGTTTAAAGAACTTTGGCATATGACCGAAGCAACCCGCAATGCCTTTGATTTCTTCGGCTGGTACTTTCTCCATCTCATGATCTTTTACTTGTTGGTCTTGCCTTGTGAGAGTGTTTATTGGGTTGGATTTCGAGCTTTTATGTAAAATATATATAATTCAGATATTCCTGTCAAATATGTTTGTAAAACATGCACAAATTCGGATTTGTATGCTAACCCAAAATCCTGAAACCAAATTCAAATTTGCAATTTTAGTGTTTTCAAACTCGATTCAAATACTGAACACCGCAAACCTTGTTGTTCAGTGTATTCGACCCATTGCATTCTAGAAAATATAAACAAAACGGGGTCTTTAACGTTATACAGTGTAATTTGTGTGTTGATGATGCATCTATGTAGGATCGCGAGTAAGTTAGAATGGGGAGTTCTTTATTTGCTTGCAAAGGACTCAGATGGCTACCTATCGAAGGAATCAGTAAGGCGTTGCTTCGATGGAAGTTTGTTCGAGTATTGCGCGAAAATGCAAAAAGATGATATGAAAAAGATGGAATGACCGTTCATGTTACGTGGCCAGCAAGCTATAGATATAGCTAGCAACGATTTAAATGTACTTTCTTTACTTTGGATACTGTCTTTTCCAAGTTATCGAGACTTATTTTAGCAAGTTTTTAAGTTACAAAGTTCTATGAGTTAACTATTACAACCCTTGATTTTACTACACAAAAAGATTTAGCGCATAACTTGTTGCACGTTTGTCTTCCATCTTCTTCTAAATCAATTGTAATTAGTATGCGAATCCATAACCCTAGCATGTAAATTCAACTGAAACCATAAGATGCGTGATAATCTTTGTATAATTATTTATATAACTTACATATTATCTATATAACTTACGTGATTATCCTTATAAAAGTGTGTGATTGTTTTGCTACCATGTGGACTTAATTATAAACATATAGGTTATGTAATCATTAATATAGTATTAATATAGTTTACGTGATTATCATCTAGCTTGCATATATATTAATTTATCTTGTACGTACGGCGGACAATTTTACCATTTTTCTAAAGAACATGTGGCCATCCTAGTTACTTCGTACCATTTACACGCAAATCACCCTTCATATAATAACTTCGTCTATGAATATAATCATCACGTAACCGTAAAAAATGGAGGAGTTGGAAGCGGATCCCTCACACGACGGTGTTGGAGAGCAGGGTATCGCAGACAAATAGAGAGCAGGGTATCGCAGACAGATGATGTTCTCACTCGAGGCCGCAAGACCATGTCATACACATATGTGACTCAACGGTAGTAAAATTCAAGATCTTTTAGACTAAAACAAAGGAGTCTAAGTTGAAACAAACCATAAACTAGGTAGCCATGTCTTGGATCTCATTTAGATTAGCAGCAGCCGCAATGGACGCAGACACTCCGGCCGGACGAGCACTCATATCACCGGTGTTCCGCCTCTCCGCACTCAACACACCCTCGGCATCTTCTCTCGTAACC
Source organism: Deinandra increscens subsp. villosa (assembly GCA_039602395.1). NCBI lineage: Eukaryota > Viridiplantae > Streptophyta > Magnoliopsida > Asterales > Asteraceae > Deinandra > Deinandra increscens. The sequence goes on from JBCNJP010000020.1 coordinate 7,910,687, forward strand.
ACCTTATCTGCCGGAAGCTTCACCGTCGCATCCTATAAATTTTCCCCCAAATTAATGAATCATAACACGTATAAATATAAATCAAAACCGACTAAATTTTACACCAACTCATTTTTAACGGGCCCAACAAGAACTCACCGTTAGGATTTCACCAAGTTTGACTTTATCTTCTTCTCGTGTTGATGTGTTCAAAGTGGCGGCTGATTGAGCTTGTGCCGCAAGGCTACCGGGGATCAACACGCTACTACCGGTAGCCCTGACCTCCGCGGCTTGAATCGCGGCAGCATCACTCCGTGCCACCGTTTTGTTCCCCGCCGTCCTTGCGGCGGCTTCGAGGGCTTCTCCGATTGTGATAGCGCCCTGTTGGTGGAGATCTCCGACCACAGCGGCACCGCCTTGATGGAGAAGTGGTGTAGCCTCCACATACCGCCCTACCACCTGCCAAATAAGCGTTTATGACCACCAAAGTTGCCGAAAAAATCTGTCAACCACAAATTTCTAGGACTTGTGGGTTTAAAGCGGGAAAAATCGGGTCGTATTTTTCAGTCTTTTATTAATATTTGTTTTCTGTCGGAAAATTAAAAAATAAAGATCGTAAAATTGTCAAAAATAATAAAATAAAAATAAGTTTACTTTATATCGAAAATTTTAAAGATGGTAGGAAATACTTTTTGTCCAAAAATTATCTCAAACGTTAAGAAACATATAAATAAAAAAAAATGTACTTAGTTTTTTAGACGGCTTGATTTTTTTATACAAAAATGTTCAATAACCCGTATTTGTTACTCATTTGTTTTTTATTTTCTTACAAAAAATTTATCAGCTCATGAATGTGATATTTTTATTTTAGGAAAAAAACTAAAAATAAAAAATTTATTTGAAAATAGTCATAAACCATAAAATTAAAAGGTGTAGCACAATGGAATAGAAAAACAAAAATTACATATGAAACTATAACAATAAAATTTGTAAATAAATGAAAAATAATATATGAAAATCTTAAAAAAGGAAAGTTGTAGCAAAATGAAGAAAAATAACATATAAAAGTTTTATATTGGAAAATTGTCAGAAACATAAAGAAGTAAAAGTCGGTGCAAAATGAAAAGAAAAAGAAAAATAAAAAAACTTAACAAAATGATCCTACCTTCGATTCGACTAAAATTGCAGGTTTGGTTCTAAAAAAATTGTCCTTTGTCACCGCCTTCGTATTAAATCCATCTGAGGTTACGTAACCTTCTCGTTTAATCTAACGAAACTAAACACGATATTACTTTAATTTTAAAAACAATTTTTCGAGTCTTCCTAACAATGGCATTTCAACCGTCCCTATTTTGTTCAACACTTCTTTTTCAACTTGAAATAATGGAAAAAACCCCGACAACAAGTTAAAACCACCCGCTGCTTAAACCGACGACCTCTTCTAAAAAAAAACCGATATATCTTAAAGAATAAAAACCATACTAAAAAGTCATTGAGCTACTATTAGGCTGAACGTTTTCTGTCATGTGACAGATGACGTGGCAAGGGTGTGATCACATTATTATAGTTGTAATAATTAACGAAGCTTTGGTGAAAAGTTTAGGGGGACGAAAAATCTGTTGGAAATTCAGTAACGATTCAACAATCGGTTGATCAATTACAATATAAAGAAACAGTAACACAACGAATAGAAACAACTAAACGTAATCACCACCAAGTCTAATCACGAACAGCAGCAGGATCAGGCCCTGCAAAACAGAAGAACACAGAAAAGAAAACGAGAGGAACCGGGCTTGTGTTTGACACAATTCCCTTAAACAGATTCGACGTCTGTTCCCAGGGTACACCGGTTCAAAACTGTGTGTACAGCCGGACGAGAATACTTGCCTGAAACGAGACCGGAATGAAGCAGCAGCAGCAAGAGATCGTAGCAGCAGAGTAGTACGGATGTGGTTTTGTGTGTATCTCCTATGACCCAATTCACGTGTTTATATACGAAAACAAAACACTAGATTAATGTCCCATAATGTCACATTAATCCATGGTAATTAAGCTCATTAACCATTGTAATGAATGGTCAGTTTGGAATGCAAAGGGTTGGTTCAATGAACCAAAATTCGTTCTAGAATCTGCTAAAAAGAAAGCTCTCGAAAATTAGCAAAAACTGGTCACTTCTTGACCCCCGTTTCGGAGCTGCATTCGTGTCCGCAGGTCGCGCGGGCACGAGTTCAGAATTTCAACCCGAATTACCATTTTTCGCACCCCCCCCTGCGCGAGGGTATGAGCTAGAGTAAAACATGACACAAGTGATGTCAAAGCCTTTGAGGTTTATCCTTATAAACCAATTACCCTTTTGTTCCCACACCAATGTGGGATAGCTCACATTTTTCCAAACTTGAACAAAAAATCTTTTGAGATAAACATCTCATTCACACATTTTCCAACAATCCCCCACATGAATGGAGGTTGATCTCAGAAGTAACTTAATCCCGATCGAATTTCAACAGTTGAATCTTGCATACGATAGGTAGGTGTTACCCTTTGAACCTTCGCTCATGAAACACACTTAGTCTACTGGCTCTGAGTAGGCGGTGATGCCTTTGAACTCGTCTGCCGTTTATGTAGGCGACAATGTGCTTCACACAAGACTCTCCTTGACAATATCAAGTCCTCATAGTTATGTTCGTTATGGTCATGAACATTAGCCTGGTTCTGCGAGAGCTCTTAGGTATTGTGCCCCCTCTAATACCCTTCGAAGCGACCCCCACTTCTCTCTCACATAGGTGATTCACCACGTGTGGCTGCCTCAGCTGAATCATTAAAAGCCATAGGCTTAACCTCGTACTTGTCACTTTTAGGAATGGACTAGGAGATGTATCGATTCCAATTATACATCCCCTTCTTAAAGTGCGTGGAGTTATCAATTCTTTCCCCCACAGTGACCTCACTAGTTCATACAATTAGGTTGTCCTATTGAACTCAGATCTTGGGATCTCCAGTCAACTGAGTTAGGTTTTCCTTCATATGAACTTTAATCTTTCAAGGGCTTCAGTCCCATTCCCATGCACGACTTCTGAACTACCTCTCTACTTAGGCCTTTTGTCAGCGGATCCGCAATATTATCCTTTGACTTCACATAGTCAACAGTGATAATTCCAGTAGAGATTAGTTGTCGTATCGTATTATGTCTACGTCTTATATGTATGTTCTTACCATTATACATTGTGCTATGAGCTCTGCCAATTGCCGATTGGCTATCACAATGTATACATATGGCCGTTGCCGGCTTAGGCCATCTTGGTATATCCTCCATAAACTGACGTAGCCATTCTCCCTCTTCACCAGCTTTATCTAAAGCGATGAATTCTGCTTCCATCGTGGATCTAGCAATAACCGTTTGTTTCGACGATTTCCACGATATGGCTGCACCTCCAAGTGTGAATACATATCCACTCGTTGCTCTGGAATCTTTCGTACCCGATATCCAGTTTGCATCACAGTGTCCTTCAATCACTGCAGGATATCTGGTGAAGTGCAGCGCGTAATCCCTTGTGTACCTTAGGTACCTAAGTAACCTAGTCACACATCTCCAATGAGTTGAACTTGGATTACTCGTGTACCTACTTAGCTTGCTTACAGCATATGCTAAGTCTGGTCTGGTACAACTCATCAAATACATCAAACTGCCAATAATTCTTGAATACTCTAATTGGTTAACAGGTTGTCCTCTGTTCTTAGCTAGATGTTGACTTGTGTCAATGGGAGTTCTAGCTACATTAGAGTCATTTGCATTGAACTTTTCAAGAATTTTATCCACATAGTGGGTTTGTCCTAAAGCAAGTCCACTTTGGGTTCGTGTGATTTTAACTCCCAAAATCACATCTGCTAAACCCATGTCTTTCATATCAAATCTTGCTTTCAAGATGTTCTTTGTTGATTTCATCATTTTGTCATTACTTCCAGCAATGAGCATGTCATCAACGTATAGACACAAGATGACATAACCATCTGGTGTGTCTTTCACATACACACACTTATCACATTCATTGATCTTGAAACCAGAATCACGCATGACATGATCAAACTTTTCATGCCATTGTTTTGGTGCTTGCTTTAGTCCATACAAGGATTTGACCAGTTTACACACTTTCTTTTCTTGTCCAGAGGCTCTAAAGCCCTCTGGTTGTTCCATGTAAATCTCTTCCTCTAGATTTCCATTTAAGAAAGCGGTTTTCACATCCATTTGGTGAACTTCCAAATTTCTAATGGCTGCAATGGCAAGTACCAACCTTATGGAGGTTATTCGAGTTACTGGTGAATATGTGTCAAAGTAATCTAGACCTTCCTTTTGTTTGTATCCTTTGACCACCAGTCTTGCCTTGTACTTTTCTATGGAGCCATCAGGCTTCATCTTCCTCTTGAAGATCCAACGATGACCTAGTGGTTTGCATCCCGGAGGAAGATCCACTAGTTCCCATGTATGGTTTTGTAAAATAGAATCTATTTCACTTTTGATGGCCTCCCTCCATTGAGGTCCTTCTGAGGAAGTTACCGCTTCATGGTATGTTTTGGGCTCACTTTCTACCATGTACGTGTAGAAATCAGGACCAAAAGACTTTTCAGTTCTAGCCCTCTTGCTTCGTCTAAGCTCAACATCTTCTTCCTCAATTTGCTCGTGTTCTTCCGGAACACAGTCTGGTTCTTCCGGAACACGTTCTGGTTCTCCCGGAACACATTCTAGTTCTTCCGGAGCATGTTCTAGTTCTTCCGGAACTAGATCCTCATGAATACGTTCATCATCTGCCCCAAACGTATTTCCATATTCTTTTGTAATGCATGGAAATATATTTTCAAAGAATGAGGCATTCTTTGATTCCATTATCGTTCCTTTGCGAATATCGGGAATCTTGGATTCATGCACAAGGAAGCGATACGCGCTACTGTGATCTGGATATCCAATGAATATACAGTCAACAGTTTTTGGTCCTATCTTTTGAGCCTTAGGTAGTGGAGCAACCACCTTGGCTAGACACCCCCACACTTTGAGGTATTCGTAGGACGGTTTCCTTTTCCACCATAACTCGTATGGGGTTTCATCTCTTTTCTTATGGGGTATCCTGTTCAAAATATAATTTGCTGAAAGGATAGCATCCCCCCACAAGTTTTGGTTTACACCAGAACTCACCAACATGGCACTCACCATTTCTTTCAAGGTTCGATTTTTCCGTTCAGCAATCCCATTTGATTGGGGTGAATATGGTGCAGTGAACTCATGTCTAATTCCGTTTTGCAAACAGAATTCAGCAAACGGTGAGACATACTCACCACCTCTATCACTTCTTACAACCTTGACCTTCCTTTCAAGTTGATTCTCAACTTCAGTTTTATATGCAATGAAAGCTTCAATTGCCTCGTCTTTACTTTTAAGCAAGTAAACATAACAATACTTCGTGCAATCATCAATAAACGTGATGAAGTATTTAAATCCATTTCTAGTTGGAATGGATTTCAAATCACACACATCTGTGTGGATCATACCCAAAGGTTCAGTGTTTCGATCGACCGGTTTGAATGATGATCTAGTTAATTTTGCTTCAACACACGTTTCACATTTATAGTTTGAGTCAATATCAAAAGTTGGTATGCAATTCAATTTAATCAAACGACGAATGGAATTAAAGTTAACATGACCAAGTCTACCATGCCACACATTAGAAGACTCAAGCAAATAAGCAGAACTGGTACCAGTCTTATTCATAGCATTGTTAACAACCATTACATTCAGTTTGAACATACCATTGAGGGCATAGCCCTTTCCAACATACACACTATTCTTGGTCAACACGACCTTATCTGACTCAAACACCATTTTGAAACCAAACTTATTCAACAACCACCCAGACACAAGATTCTTACGAATCTCAGGAACATACAACACATTAGTCAAGGTAAGCTCCTTTCCTGATGTCATTTTCAGGATCACATTTCCTTCACCTTTGACTTCAGCAGTGGCAGAGTTACCCATGAAGAGCTTCTCTCCATTAGTAACCTCCTTGAAGGTGTTGAACAAGTTCTTGTCAGCACACACATGGCGGGTGGCTCCGGTGTCAACCCACCATTCCTTGGTATTCGAACCAACCAAGTTAACCTCAGAGATCATCATTGTGAGGTCAGAGATCATGGCAACAAGATTCTCATAATCATCAACCATATTGGCTTGACGAGAGACATCTTTCTTTGGTTGTCTACATTCATTTGCCCGATGACCTGGCTTGTCACAGTTGTAACATTTGCCATCAAATTTCTTCTTTGCAACCCCACCTTTGGGTTTAAGATTAAACCCTTTCCCCTTGTTCTTCTTCTCAGCCCGTCCTCTACTTTTGTTACCTTTGGAGGATTGGCCATATTCAACAATATTGGCCTTTGCTTGCTCGGGGACATCACTCTTCTTTTGAGCAAGTTTGTTGTCTTCTTCAATACGAAGACGAACCACAAGATCTTCAACAGTCATTTCCTTTCTCTTATGTTTGAGATAATTCTTGAAATCAACCCAGCTTGGTGGCAATTTCTCGATCATGGCAGCAATTTGAAATGTCTCACTAAGTGACATTCCCTCCGCATGAATATCATGAAGAATGATTTGCAATTCTTGGATTTGGCTCATAACAGTTTTTGAGTCAATCATTTTAAAATCCAAGAACTTGGCCACCACAAATTTCTTTGTGCCTGCATCTTCGGTTTTGTATTTCCGTTCCAAAGATTCCCATAGTTCCTTGGCCGTGTTTACTTTACAATAGACATTGTAAAGCGAGTCCGCCAAACCATTGAGCACATAGTTCTTACACAAGAACTCAGAATGCTTCCAAGCTTGAACTGCGCTCACAGATTGAGCATCCATTTCCCCTTCAGACACTTGGGGAGCGATTTCAGTCAAGAACCTCGCAAGGTTCAACGTTGTCAAATAAAACAGCATCTTCTGCTGCCAACGTTTGAAGTTCAGACCGTTGAACTTTTCGGGTTTCTCAGCGTGGCTTGCAACCGCGTTAGGCAACGGTTCGACCATCACTGTGGTAACAGCAACGGAAGAGGTGAACACAGCAGAGACACCAGAGGTCGGTACACCAGAGGTTGGTAAAGGCTGAGATGAGTCCATTCTGAAACGAGACCCACAGGAGAACAGTTAGAAATATTCGTACACAGAGTGTACACCAATCTGTTTAAGTTTGTTGTAAATTCAGTAACGATTCAACAATCGGTTGATCAATTACAATATAAAGAAACAGTAACACAACGAATAGAAACAACTAAACGTAATCACCACCAAGTCTAATCACGAACAGCAGCAGGATCAGGCCCTGCAAAACAGAAGAACACAGAAAAGAAAACGAGAGGAACCGGGCTTGTGTTTGACACAATTCCCTTAAACAGATTCGACGTCTGTTCCCAGGGTACACCGGTTCAAAACTGTGTGTACAGCCGGACGAGAATACTTGCCTGAAACGAGACCGGAATGAAGCAGCAGCAGCAAGAGATCGTAGCAGCAGAGTAGTACGGATGTGGTTTTGTGTGTATCTCCTATGACCCAATTCACGTGTTTATATACGAAAACAAAACACTAGATTAATGTCCCATAATGTCACATTAATCCATGGTAATTAAGCTCATTAACCATTGTAATGAATGGTCAGTTTGGAATGCAAAGGGTTGGTTCAATGAACCAAAATTCGTTCTAGAATCTGCTAAAAAGAAAGCTCTCGAAAATTAGCAAAAACTGGTCACTTCTTGACCCCCGTTTCGGAGCTGCATTCGTGTCCGCAGGTCGCGCGGGCACGAGTTCAGAATTTCAACCCGAATTGCCATTTTTCGCACCCCCCCCTGCGCGAGGGTATGAGCTAGAGTAAAACATGACACAAGTGATGTCAAAGCCTTTGAGGTTTATCCTTATAAACCAATTACCCTTTTGTTCCCACACCAATGTGGGATAGCTCACATTTTTCCAAACTTGAACAAAAAATCTTTTGAGATAAACATCTCATTCACACATTTTCCAACAATCCCCCACATGAATGGAGGTTGATCTCAGAAGTAACTTAATCCCGATCGAATTTCAACAGTTGAATCTTGCATACGATAGGTAGGTGTTACCCTTTGAACCTTCGCTCATGAAACACACTTAGTCTACTGGCTCTGAGTAGGCGGTGATGCCTTTGAACTCGTCTGCCGTTTATGTAGGCGACAATGTGCTTCACACAAGACTCTCCTTGACAATATCAAGTCCTCATAGTTATGTTCGTTATGGTCATGAACATTAGCCTGGTTCTGCGAGAGCTCTTAGGTATTGTGCCCCCTCTAATACCCTTCGAAGCGACCCCCACTTCTCTCTCACATAGGTGATTCACCACGTGTGGCTGCCTCAGCTGAATCATTAAAAGCCATAGGCTTAACCTCGTACTTGTCACTTTTAGGAATGGACTAGGAGATGTATCGATTCCAATTATACATCCCCTTCTTAAAGTGCGTGGAGTTATCAATTCTTTCCCCCACAGTGACCTCACTAGTTCATACAATTAGGTTGTCCTATTGAACTCAGATCTTGGGATCTCCAGTCAACTGAGTTAGGTTTTCCTTCATATGAACTTTAATCTTTCAAGGGCTTCAGTCCCATTCCCATGCACGACTTCTGAACTACCTCTCTACTTAGGCCTTTTGTCAGCGGATCCGCAATATTATCCTTTGACTTCACATAGTCAACAGTGATAATTCCAGTAGAGATTAGTTGTCGTATCGTATTATGTCTACGTCTTATATGTATGTTCTTACCATTATACATTGTGCTATGAGCTCTGCCAATTGCCGATTGGCTATCACAATGTATACATATGGCCGTTGCCGGCTTAGGCCATCTTGGTATATCCTCCATAAACTGACGTAGCCATTCTCCCTCTTCACCAGCTTTATCTAAAGCGATGAATTCTGCTTCCATCGTGGATCTAGCAATAACCGTTTGTTTCGACGATTTCCACGATATGGCTGCACCTCCAAGTGTGAATACATATCCACTCGTTGCTCTGGAATCTTTCGTACCCGATATCCAGTTTGCATCACAGTGTCCTTCAATCACTGCAGGATATCTGGTGAAGTGCAGCGCGTAATCCCTTGTGTACCTTAGGTACCTAAGTAACCTAGTCACACATCTCCAATGAGTTGAACTTGGATTACTCGTGTACCTACTTAGCTTGCTTACAGCATATGCTAAGTCTGGTCTGGTACAACTCATCAAATACATCAAACTGCCAATAATTCTTGAATACTCTAATTGGTTAACAGGTTGTCCTCTGTTCTTAGCTAGATGTTGACTTGTGTCAATGGGAGTTCTAGCTACATTAGAGTCATTTGCATTGAACTTTTCAAGAATTTTATCCACATAGTGGGTTTGTCCTAAAGCAAGTCCACTTTGGGTTCGTGTGATTTTAACTCCCAAAATCACATCTGCTAAACCCATGTCTTTCATATCAAATCTTGCTTTCAAGATGTTCTTTGTTGATTTCATCATTTTGTCATTACTTCCAGCAATGAGCATGTCATCAACGTATAGACACAAGATGACATAACCATCTGGTGTGTCTTTCACATACACACACTTATCACATTCATTGATCTTGAAACCAGAATCACGCATGACATGATCAAACTTTTCATGCCATTGTTTTGGTGCTTGCTTTAGTCCATACAAGGATTTGACCAGTTTACACACTTTCTTTTCTTGTCCAGAGGCTCTAAAGCCCTCTGGTTGTTCCATGTAAATCTCTTCCTCTAGATTTCCATTTAAGAAAGCGGTTTTCACATCCATTTGGTGAACTTCCAAATTTCTAATGGCTGCAATGGCAAGTACCAACCTTATGGAGGTTATTCGAGTTACTGGTGAATATGTGTCAAAGTAATCTAGACCTTCCTTTTGTTTGTATCCTTTGACCACCAGTCTTGCCTTGTACTTTTCTATGGAGCCATCAGGCTTCATCTTCCTCTTGAAGATCCAACGATGACCTAGTGGTTTGCATCCCGGAGGAAGATCCACTAGTTCCCATGTATGGTTTTGTAAAATAGAATCTATTTCACTTTTGATGGCCTCCCTCCATTGAGGTCCTTCTGAGGAAGTTACCGCTTCATGGTATGTTTTGGGCTCACTTTCTACCATGTACGTGTAGAAATCAGGACCAAAAGACTTTTCAGTTCTAGCCCTCTTGCTTCGTCTAAGCTCAACATCTTCTTCCTCAATTTGCTCGTGTTCTTCCGGAACACAGTCTGGTTCTTCCGGAACACGTTCTGGTTCTCCCGGAACACATTCTAGTTCTTCCGGAGCATGTTCTAGTTCTTCCGGAACTAGATCCTCATGAATACGTTCATCATCTGCCCCAAACGTATTTCCATATTCTTTTGTAATGCATGGAAATATATTTTCAAAGAATGAGGCATTCTTTGATTCCATTATCGTTCCTTTGCGAATATCGGGAATCTTGGATTCATGCACAAGGAAGCGATACGCGCTACTGTGATCTGGATATCCAATGAATATACAGTCAACAGTTTTTGGTCCTATCTTTTGAGCCTTAGGTAGTGGAGCAACCACCTTGGCTAGACACCCCCACACTTTGAGGTATTCGTAGGACGGTTTCCTTTTCCACCATAACTCGTATGGGGTTTCATCTCTTTTCTTATGGGGTATCCTGTTCAAAATATAATTTGCTGAAAGGATAGCATCCCCCCACAAGTTTTGGTTTACACCAGAACTCACCAACATGGCACTCACCATTTCTTTCAAGGTTCGATTTTTCCGTTCAGCAATCCCATTTGATTGGGGTGAATATGGTGCAGTGAACTCATGTCTAATTCCGTTTTGCAAACAGAATTCAGCAAACGGTGAGACATACTCACCACCTCTATCACTTCTTACAACCTTGACCTTCCTTTCAAGTTGATTCTCAACTTCAGTTTTATATGCAATGAAAGCTTCAATTGCCTCGTCTTTACTTTTAAGCAAGTAAACATAACAATACTTCGTGCAATCATCAATAAACGTGATGAAGTATTTAAATCCATTTCTAGTTGGAATGGATTTCAAATCACACACATCTGTGTGGATCATACCCAAAGGTTCAGTGTTTCGATCGACCGGTTTGAATGATGATCTAGTTAATTTTGCTTCAACACACGTTTCACATTTATAGTTTGAGTCAATATCAAAAGTTGGTATGCAATTCAATTTAATCAAACGACGAATGGAATTAAAGTTAACATGACCAAGTCTACCATGCCACACATTAGAAGACTCAAGCAAATAAGCAGAACTGGTACCAGTCTTATTCATAGCATTGTTAACAACCATTACATTCAGTTTGAACATACCATTGAGGGCATAGCCCTTTCCAACATACACACTATTCTTGGTCAACACGACCTTATCTGACTCAAACACCATTTTGAAACCAAACTTATTCAACAACCACCCAGACACAAGATTCTTACGAATCTCAGGAACATACAACACATTAGTCAAGGTAAGCTCCTTTCCTGATGTCATTTTCAGGATCACATTTCCTTCACCTTTGACTTCAGCAGTGGCAGAGTTACCCATGAAGAGCTTCTCTCCATTAGTAACCTCCTTGAAGGTGTTGAACAAGTTCTTGTCAGCACACACATGGCGGGTGGCTCCGGTGTCAACCCACCATTCCTTGGTATTCGAACCAACCAAGTTAACCTCAGAGATCATCATTGTGAGGTCAGAGATCATGGCAACAAGATTCTCATAATCATCAACCATATTGGCTTGACGAGAGACATCTTTCTTTGGTTGTCTACATTCATTTGCCCGATGACCTGGCTTGTCACAGTTGTAACATTTGCCATCAAATTTCTTCTTTGCAACCCCACCTTTGGGTTTAAGATTAAACCCTTTCCCCTTGTTCTTCTTCTCAGCCCGTCCTCTACTTTTGTTACCTTTGGAGGATTGGCCATATTCAACAATATTGGCCTTTGCTTGCTCGGGGACATCACTCTTCTTTTGAGCAAGTTTGTTGTCTTCTTCAATACGAAGACGAACCACAAGATCTTCAACAGTCATTTCCTTTCTCTTATGTTTGAGATAATTCTTGAAATCAACCCAGCTTGGTGGCAATTTCTCGATCATGGCAGCAATTTGAAATGTCTCACTAAGTGACATTCCCTCCGCATGAATATCATGAAGAATGATTTGCAATTCTTGGATTTGGCTCATAACAGTTTTTGAGTCAATCATTTTAAAATCCAAGAACTTGGCCACCACAAATTTCTTTGTGCCTGCATCTTCGGTTTTGTATTTCCGTTCCAAAGATTCCCATAGTTCCTTGGCCGTGTTTACTTTACAATAGACATTGTAAAGCGAGTCCGCCAAACCATTGAGCACATAGTTCTTACACAAGAACTCAGAATGCTTCCAAGCTTGAACTGCGCTCACAGATTGAGCATCCATTTCCCCTTCAGACACTTGGGGAGCGATTTCAGTCAAGAACCTCGCAAGGTTCAACGTTGTCAAATAAAACAGCATCTTCTGCTGCCAACGTTTGAAGTTCAGACCGTTGAACTTTTCGGGTTTCTCAGCGTGGCTTGCAACCGCGTTAGGCAACGGTTCGACCATCACTGTGGTAACAGCAACGGAAGAGGTGAACACAGCAGAGACACCAGAGGTCGGTACACCAGAGGTTGGTAAAGGCTGAGATGAGTCCATTCTGAAACGAGACCCACAGGAGAACAGTTAGAAATATTCGTACACAGAGTGTACACCAATCTGTTTAAGTTTGTTGGAAATTCAGTAACGATTCAACAATCGGTTGATCAATTACAATATAAAGAAACAGTAACACAACGAATAGAAACAACTAAACGTAATCACCACCAAGTCTAATCACGAACAGCAGCAGGATCAGGCCCTGCAAAACAGAAGAACACAGAAAAGAAAACGAGAGGAACCGGGCTTGTGTTTGACACAATTCCCTTAAACAGATTCGACGTCTGTTCCCAGGGTACACCGGTTCAAAACTGTGTGTACAGCCGGACGAGAATACTTGCCTGAAACGAGACCGGAATGAAGCAGCAGCAGCAAGAGATCGTAGCAGCAGAGTAGTACGGATGTGGTTTTGTGTGTATCTCCTATGACCCAATTCACGTGTTTATATACGAAAACAAAACACTAGATTAATGTCCCATAATGTCACATTAATCCATGGTAATTAAGCTCATTAACCATTGTAATGAATGGTCAGTTTGGAATGCAAAGGGTTGGTTCAATGAACCAAAATTCGTTCTAGAATCTGCTAAAAAGAAAGCTCTCGAAAATTAGCAAAAACTGGTCACTTCTTGACCCCCGTTTCGGAGCTGCATTCGTGTCCGCAGGTCGCGCGGGCACGAGTTCAGAATTTCAACCCGAATTGCCATTTTTCGCACCCCCCCCTGCGCGAGGGTATGAGCTAGAGTAAAACATGACACAAGTGATGTCAAAGCCTTTGAGGTTTATCCTTATAAACCAATTACCCTTTTGTTCCCACACCAATGTGGGATAGCTCACATTTTTCCAAACTTGAACAAAAAATCTTTTGAGATAAACATCTCATTCACACATTTTCCAACAAAATCACGGATCCTAATCCCAAAGGGTAGTTCTCAATATATATTAAAAGTTTCAAAAATCGTAAAAATTAGCACTACGGCTGAAAAAACTCGGGGGCGGTCCCCCCCCGTTCAACAAAGCTTCGTCGGTGGCTGTAAAACTTCTCATGAATTTTGATTTTCACGCCCCATTTTATTAGGCTAAGGGGCGCGAATATTTTAAACCGACTACGGATAGCCTCAAGTAGTCATAAACTCGATGCTAAATATTACTCTAGAATCTTTGTTAGAAGAACAATTAGAAAAAGATCAAAACCTGGCCGGCGACGGTTTCAGTGACGACAGATGCACCGGGAAGCTCGGTGGCCGTAACCGTAACACCTTGATCACCGGTCACAGTCACGTCTCCGTGACCGACAAACCCAGCTCGTTCATTGATGGTAGCGGCCGCCTGCATGGCGGCGGCGGTGCCGCCCTTCTGGGTCCGTCCAAACACCGTGGCCTCAGCCGCTTGCATCATGGCGGCATCTTGCGGAGCCACCGGTTTCGTTGCTAGCTCGCCGGAAACCGGAAATACATCCCCGTATTTTATGGGTTCCTTTTGATGACGTGGCAGTTGATCCTGGCTCATCTTATTTAATTAATTCAATTCGCTCGTATTATATCTACAATAATTGCTGGAGTTAAAACTTAAAAGACGGGAATATATAGTTGACCGAAGACTGCCCGACTGTCCGACTGCCCGCTTAGATGTACACACGTGGAGCATGGAGAAGAAAGGGTGTGACATAGATGTACGTGTGTTACAATCCAGTCGTCGAAATTAGAAGTAAGGTTTTTGGATTTAGTGCAGGTGGCATGATTTAATATTAAATTTTAGTTTAATCACAAGGTTACTAAAAAAAGAAATCAAACTTTTATAATAAAATTAGGTCACCAAATGGATTAGATCTGGTTTTGTTTTAGGGTTTCAGGTTAAATTAGTTAAGTTTTTTGAGTTTTTATAGTTCAAATCCAACTCATAACCTGATTCTAATTGGTTTTGAGTTATTTAAGTTTCGAGTAACGGGTTGGTTGGGTTGGGTTATTCAATTTCGGGTTAAATAAGAATTATATTTAAATATATGAAAATTTTAAAGAAAGCATAATAAATATTCAAGAACTGTGAAAAATATAAGCTTTATGATGCACTTAATTTTTTTTCTCGCTTATATAAAACATAATAAAATTTATAGATTACATCACTTTATATTTTTACATTAGTTATGTAATTCTACTTTACAATAATGTGCTATTAGTGATAGGTACAATTTCTTAATACATATATGCATGTTTAAAGAAAGGAAATTGCATGAATTAGAAACAAAATATAGAAAAAAGTGGAATTTATACATAATAATAAAGTATGGATTTGAAAATTGAAATATCTATTAAGGATTTGAAATCACATAAGGGTAATCGGGTTATTCGGGTTGACCTGAAATATCCTAAACATAACCCTATTACCAACCCATTAATTTAAGTGGGTTGGTTCGAATTTAAGTGTAATTCATTCGGTTGATTCAATTCGGGTTTACAATTATTCAGAACGGGTTTAGTAATCGGGTTTCGGATAAAAAAACAACACCCTCAATATGAATATGGGTTGTAAAATTGGTAAGGAAAGTTTTTTTTTTATAATCACATTAATACAAAACAGAGTAAATTACGTTTTTCGTATTTGGTCAATTTAACAATTTAAAAAGGATTCTTGCGATATATCATACCACATACCATAATGCTTAGTATATGTTTCATGCTAATTTCAAGTTAAGGTAGAGTAAACTTCAATTTCAAGTTAAAAGGTAGAGTAAAGTTAGTTTTTGCTTAGTCCGGTTTACTCCAAATAGTTATCTGTATCTAAAAGTTTAAAAATTAGTTTTTCTCATTCGTTTTATTTAATAACAATCACCTCTACAACCTAATATCATAAGGTTTTTTTCTATTAAGTTAATGTAAATTGACAAAATTCCTCTTCATATTAAAAACTATATATATATATATATATATATATATATATATATATATATATATAGGGTAGAGTTATAATACAAAGTACTTTTTGCGTGAGAAGTGTGAGAAGTGGATGATCTGTTAGATTTTAATGCATTGTGTTATCTTTTAGTTATGTTTTTGGTAAATATATAACACTATACATTGTTTTTTCCATATTAGAATGTCATATGTTTATCAAAATTAGAGTTAAAGGATAACACAATGTAAACACAGTGTAATAATATCCTAACACAATGCCCTTTTAATAATTCTTAATAAATGATGTTTGGTAGTGTTTGGAATCCAATGGATGGTGTATTTATTTTAGGATTGTCATATATTTACCAAAAATATAATAAAAAGACAATATCATGCATTAAAAATTAACACATCAATCACTTCTCACACTTCTCACATAAAAAGTACTTTGTATTATAACCCAACTCTATATATATATATATATATATATATATAGTGAAAAGTTCATTGTAGACACCCTCATAAGTGTAGACATGTAGACACCCTATTTCACCATTAGATCTCTTGATCTAGTGGTTGTGATAATTTCATTTTTTCCTTTTTTTCCTTTTTCTAATTGTTCAGAGCATTTCACATGTGAAAAAGAGCTATTTCACATGTGAAAGTGTCTACAATGAACCTTACCCTATATATATATATATATATATATATATATCACTTTCATTTCCAAATACCTACATCTACATCAATCGACCTACACCACCAAACTAATTTGTTAACCGGAAAATCACGAGATTAGCTATTTGACACCATAATGCTTAGTATATGTTTCATGCTAATTTCAAGTTACAAGGTAGAGCAAACTTCAATTATAAGTTAAAAGGTAGAGTTGACTAACAAGAGGTTAGCTATTTCTTCACTGAAAAATCATGAGATTAGCTATTTGACTAATGCCACTTGACAAAATAGTAATTGACTAACAAGATTGAAGAAATAACCATTGACTTGTAAAATAACATGTGTTAGATTGAAGCGTAAAAATCAGAGAAGTACGTTGGAAATTTGGGATAGGACAATCACGTGGCTACTTTTCATTTTCTATATTTTTATTTTTTATCTTCAAAACCTTAATGCATTTTAGTTAATAAATTTGGGATAGGACAATCACGTGGCTACTTAACAGGTTGGAGGATGAGGTCCGCGATACCATGTCGGGGAGATTCTCGAATCAGGAAATCAAGGCTGTAGTGTGGGATTGCGGAAGTGATAAAGCTCTCGGGCCGGATGGTTTTACTTTCGCGTTCATTAAGAAATTTTGGAATTTGTTTGAAGAGGATTTCTATGATATCTTCGATAGGTTTTATGAGGATGGGATGGTGGGGAAAGGTTGTGGGGCGGCTTTCATCCACCTTATTGCTAAAGTTCAAGATCCTAGGGAGCTTGGAGATTATCGGCCTATAAGTCTTGTGGGTCTTATTCCGAAGATCATTTCCAAAGTGCTTGCCAATAGACTTAAAGGGCCATTGGCGGGTCTTATCTCGGAACCTCAAATGGCTTTTCTTGGAGGAAGGAATATTTTGGATGGAGTTCTTATTGTTAATGAACTCGTTTCTTGGGCTAAGAAAATGAATAAACAATCTATGTTGTTTAAGATCGATTTTGAAAAGGCGTATGATACGGTGGATTGGGGATACCTCGACTGTATGATGGAGCAAATGAACTTCTCTATCAAGTGGAGGTTGTGGGTTCGAGGTTGTCTCAAAGCTTCTAGAACGTCGGTGTTGGTTAATGGATCTCCTACGTGGGAGTTCCAGTGTGAGCGGGGGGGGGGGGGGGGGGGTTAGGCAAGGGGATCCTCTTTCTCCTTTCCTATTCCTTTTAGTGATGGAAGGTCTTCACTGGATGCTCTCGAAGGCAGGTGAGTTTGGTTTGTTTCAGGGAGTCCGAACTCCGAATGGTGGTCCGATTGTGTCCCATCTTTTGTTTGCCGACGATGCTATCATTTTGGGCCATTGGTCTCACCAAAATGTGGTTATTCTAAGGAGAATTTTGAGGGTGTTTGGTATGGTTTCTGGGCTTCAAATTAATTTTGCTAAATGTGCCCTTTACAGCGTCAAAGTGCACGAGAATGAGGTGAGGAGGAAAGCGGAGCTTCTCAACTGTAGTAGTGGAGTGATGCCGTTCAAGTATCTTGGCCTCTTAGTTGGGGCTAATATGAATTTGATCAAGAGCTGGGAGGAGGTGTTCAAGGTGGTTAAGAATCGCCTCTCTCGTTGGAAGGCGATGAATCTCTCTATAGGAGGGAGACTTGTTTTAGCTAAAGCGGTGCTTGAAAGTCTCCCGTCGTATTATTTATCCATTTACAAGGCCCCGGCTAAGGTGTTACAAAAGCTTGAATCCATTAGATATCGGTTTCTCTGGGGAGGGTAATGATCCGGGATTGTATTCACTGGGTGGCTCGGGTGGATGTGGCCAAGCCCAAGGCGGAAGGCGGGTTGGGCCTTGTGCCCTTTAATGTCTCAAATAAATGTCTAATTGCTAAGTGGGCCTGGAGGCTGTTTGCTGAGCCCAATACTCTTTGGGTTAAAACTGTTAGGAGTTGCCATGGAGGGGGAAGGTCCAGCCGTCCAGGGGGGCTGATTCCCGTTAGGAAAGGGATGGGGGGTTTATGGAGCAATATTGTTAGGATGTTGGAGACTATCAAGGAGGAGGGTCTGGATGTTATGGGCCTAATTCAGCGATCCTCTAATGGTGTTCGGTGGGGGGGGGGGGGGGGGAGACTCGTCGGGGTTTTTTCCGTCGCCAATGTTAGGGGGTTGATGAATTGGTATAATCGGTCGGAAGGTATAATCATGTCGTGGAACAAGCTTGTTCCTAATAAAGTTAATATTCTTTTTTGGCGCATTCTGAAGGATCGAATTGCGACTAAAGAGGCCCTCTCCAAAAAGGGGATTTTTATTAATGATCCGCAATGTCAAGTATGTTGTGAGGAGAATGAGTCGGTGTTTCATCTTTTGTTTGGGTGTAGTGTGGCGGCCAAAGTTTGGGAGCTAGTGGCGAAGTGGGTTAGAGTCTCTCCGATTTTTGCTTTTGAGATTGTCGATCTCCTTAAGATTGTCGAAGATTCCCGTTTTGACCGAAAAACGAAAATGATTTTCTACGCCATCATCCTTACTTCGTGTTGGTGCATTTGGTGTTCATGCAACAAAGCAACTTTTGAAGGCTTCAAGTCGAATGCGGTTGTGATATTTAAAGATATCAAATGTATGAGTTTTTTGTGGGTTAAGTATAGGGGAAGATGGTCAAGTTTAACTTCGGAAGAGTGGGATAAGTTTACGATGTAAATCCCCTCTTTGTTGTTGATCTTGTATTGCCCTTTTCCGGTTGCTTGCCGGGGGGCTTTTTAATTCGATTTCGCTGTTCAAAAAAAAAG
>JBCNJP010000020.1:7930249-8033663 GCA_039602395.1 Deinandra increscens subsp. villosa
TAAATTGTGTTTACTCTGCAAAATGATTCATGTGTTTTAACTGTGAATTTTTAACCTCCGAGCAAAACATTTATAAACCATGTTTACTCTGTATTTACATTGTGAGTTTCTTCTTACTGGGCAAAGCATTTTATAAACCATGTTTACTTCATAATTGAAGTTATGAATGCCCGAGTCACTGGCAAATTATTTTATGAACAAGTGTTTACTAAAATGTATGTTTTATGAGTCCCTGTCTCTCATTGGGCTATTGTTTTATAATTAAAACGGGATGTGTTTGTTCTGTAATTAGATTACACATGTTGACTACTGTTAGATTCTGTGAAAAGCCAGTATGGTTAAATAGAATGTTGTTTGGTAGCCGTTAGGTAGTATGTTCATGCGATGACCCGGTTGTACTTGAAACTGGCTATTTCTGGTTGAGGCTGTCTATTTTGTTACTGCAAGACTTATTTGCATTATGTGTTTACTCTAAAGTTTATATATTGATGATATATGTGAATGTTGAGGCATTACCATAGACCAACCCGAACCGTTGGTATGTACATACATTTACTTGGCCGGTGAGCCGTTATAAGGTGGTATGTACTTTCATAGACCCGGTTACTCGACTTGTATATACATACATGTACCTGGTCTGTGAGTCGTTATAAAGTGGTATATATATACATTAACCGAATGGTATATACATACATGTACCTGGCCTGTGTGCCGTTATAAGGTGGTATGTATATTGGTATGTATATATTCACCTGATGGTATATACATACATCTACCCGGCCCGTGAGCCGTTATAAGGTGGTATGTATATCCATTGACCCGGTTACCTGACTTGTATATGCATACATGTACCCGACCCGTGAGCCATTATAAGGTGATATATATTCATTGACCTGACTATTTGACTATGGTATATACATATATGTACCCGGCCGGTGAGCCATTATATTGTGGTATGTACATTGAACCGTTTATTGGTTTGACCATCACTTGTCTGATGTATTTATGTGATGTTGTATTCAGGGTTCGTTCGCTCCCTTATCGTTGATTTATCTGATGATGTAATCAAAACTGAATCTGAGGGTTCAAACGTTTAAACTTGAGTGTTAAATCTTAAACTGTAGTTTTAAATAAACTATTTATATTTTTGAAACTCACCAGCATTGTTTGCTAAGCCCCAAAATACTCTTTTTTTTTTTGGAAATATCCTAGGTACCATGTGATAGCAGGTTGCTAATATATGGAGAAGTTAATACCAGCTGAAGAACGAGACTTCAAGAATAGTATAGAGCTAAAGTATTGTACTTTCAGTTCTCTGTAAATAGAATAATTATAGTTTGAATAAAAAGTTTTAAGACTTCCGTTGTAGACTTTGATTTTTTTACCAAGTGTTTTATCTGCTATCCAATGCGTAACATACCCGAGTGCTTATCTCAGGAGGCGGGTGTTACATTTGGAAACTTTTTATAGCCATATTCAATTATGTTTTTTTTACCAAATTAACAAATTTAATAAATGTTGGAAAAACTTGTGATTTATTGGCCAAAGGATACGTCTAGAGAAAATTGGTTTTATCATCTAGAAATAATATATAATATCAGCATCCAGTGGACGTGAGAACAGGAGACGTCCACAAGTCGCTGTGAACAATGACAAAAGCAGAAACAGTAGATGTATTTGAATCACAAAAAGGCAACTTTATTGATTTGTCAAACACACATGACTGAAAAAGAGTATTTAGAGAACATTTATTATCAGAATGCAAACAATGTTTTAGAGAATGTAAGATAGTATTGTCAGGATGACCAAGGCGTTAATGCCAAGTGTCCTGTGAAACGGCAGCAAAAGCTAAGGGTCTGGAGGGTTCAAATCTTGTGGAGACTTGAAACGTGTAGAGATCGCCGACGCTATCACATAGTAGAATGGGAGTCCGGGTAGCCAAATCCTTCACAACAAAACCATAAGGGTCAAATTCGATAGAAATGTTGTTGTCGGTTGTTAGCCAACGGACATAAATTAGGTTTTTTCACAAGATTAGAGGCATAAAGTAGGTGGTTTAGTTGGAGTGGTGGTAATGGTAGTTTAAGTATAGTGTGGTCGGTCGCATGGATTGGAATTGTGGCGCCATTACCGATTACAATACTACGAGAAAAAAATCTTATCGAAATAGGAGGAAATGTTACCTTGGTTGTGTGTCATATGTGAGGTGGCACCGGTGTCCAAATACCAACTGTTGTCTTGGGGATTTAACGTGACTGCATGAAATGCTTTGTCCAATTCAGTGGGCACGTAACCGACTTCAGAAGCAACGTAGGCCTGTTACGGGCGAGGGCCGAGGATACCCGGTGCAGGAGAAGGGGTTGGTCTGGTTCCAGGGAAGAGCTGCGGTGTCGTGGGGTAAAGACATGGGGCAGGGGTCCATGCATACGATGGAGCCCACGACTGGTAGCGAACCATGGTGTCTGGTTGCTGCGGAGTGACCCATGGTTGATATGTAGGGCAAGAAAGGGATTGCGGGTACGAAAAATTCCGTCCCTTGCCTTTGTTTGTGTTGCCATTGCAGCCCTTGGTTGATGATTATCGAGAATCCGGTTGAAATGGGGGAGGTGGGGCCGACGACTGTAACAACGTTGAGAGTAGTGGCCGCTGTTGTGGTGGCGAAGGCGGCGACATGATCCGCTTTATGTGTCTCTTACAAGATGAGTTTTGAATGGGCCTCAAAGAATTTCGACAACGGTGCTATTTGTTGGAGAAAAGTGGCGATCCCGTCATAGGCCTCGGATAGCCCCGCTATCAACTAGAGGACCATATTCTGATTTGAGACAGGGGCATTGACTTGTTGTAGTTCATCAACCAAGTTTTTCAACTCCTGGCAATAAGAGGTGACATCAATGAAGTCTTCTAATTTGTCATTAGAAAATTTATTCTGCGAATTGATAGCGCGGTTTTCTTATTATCATTGAAGATCTTTGCGAGAGCGCTCCAAGCATCGGTAACAGTCTGATCAGCCTTCAGAATGCTGGTGAGCAAGGCAGGATACACGGTGCCATAGATCCATTTAAGAACAATGGCATCTAGGCGGGACCAAACTTCTTCAGCGACGATAACTGTTTTGACGGCTTCCGCGATGATGGCAGCAGTAGGTTTAACACGAGGAGAAAGGTGGGAAGAGACCACGAAGGCTCTGCAGTGAACCTTAAATAATTCGGACCAGGGCACATATTGCTCAGTTTTGATATCGAGCGTGATCAGTATGAAGTTCCTGTTGTTATTGACAGTGATCGCAGGGTGTGATTTAGGGTCCATGGGTGATGAATAAGGGAGGAACGGGGCAGGAAGAAAGGTAGAAGAACCAAGAAATCGGTGAAGAGGAGAAAAAGACAAGTAGTATAAGTTGCGGAAAATCCACTAATTAGGTTGTAGTCTAGTGGTAAGAGGCAATGTCCTCATTGATGGAGACTCAAATTCAAAACTTAAGAGTGATGTAAATTAGTGTGTAATTTATCCGTTAAAAAAAAGGTCACTGAAAAATCATGCCTTCATATTATTATCTCACAAATATATGTAGAGTACAATTGGATTGACCTATACAATTAAATACAACATATTGTACACTGTTCTAACTAAATAGAATTATACACAAAATATACACTAATAAAAAGTATTGAAAAACACACAACCCCTCCAAACCGGAAAAATTGGTTTTTATAACCAAACCCATCGAACCGGTTTATAACCGGTTCCACCATTTTCTCCTAAAGTCCGGTTAATACCCGGTCCGGTTATAGGAATAACCGATTGTTGACTAGTCAACATAATAACCAAAACTGGTTGGTAAAAAAACCCGGTTTATGCACCTCTAGCTGTGTGGAGAGACGGTGACATCTTTGGTGCAAACCCTTGATGTACTTTATTTAAATTTACAACTATTTTTTAATTTTTTTTCGAACGGCAAATTTGGTTCACTAACGGGGGCATTACCCATCCACCGGATCATCTCCATACCCCATTGGAAGGAAACTCACCATATGTGATATTAAACGTGAGAGTTAGAGTATAATATGTTAAAAGATTTATTTTTGAACTGAAAAGATTTTAGAAATCAAAACATTCTGAAACGAGTGTATATTTCACACATCAAACTTCTGTCAATCTTTATTCTAACTTTGAATTTAATCGTAAATAAATCATATAACACTAAACTGGCTTTCATTACACTAAATTCAACAAGGACATGATCCCAGTCTCAAGTCCAACAAGCAAAAGTCGTTCATGTCTCTCGATTCCTTCCCTTCCTCACATCATTGTGTCTTTATCAGTGACACACACCTGCTTCTCTCTCTGTCACTCCGTTGCTCACCTAAAACACTCTCCACCTCACTCTCTCGAGCCGGAGCCACATCCACATCTCCCTCCGTAACAAAATTACTTCACTCCCAGTCCTCTACTTAAAACCGTAAACTCTATTTTATGAGCGGTTCCATATTAAAACTATTAATTTGCAAGTATACTCTACCCTAAATTCTTTCAATCCACTTATTTAGTTTTTAAAAATAGCCTCCAAATTTCAAAAATCAAATCTTAAAATATCCTTCACATTACCACAAAAGGACCCGGTCTCATCTAGTAAAGTGTAAAAGTGTCAAGAATAAAAACACTTTTACACAAAACCCCAACTTGCTGATAAATTTCGAAGCTTTATAAATTTGCCTCAAATGGATCTTGTCTCCATCTGATATCCAGCCTCCATCCCCCCATTTCATTGTTTTCAGATCCTATTCTTCTCAAGAATCTCCATTTCTTCTCGCTGTCAATCCTCCACTCAACACCCATTTCAACTTCTTGAATTCGCCGTCATCTTTCTTCCGATTCCCTTAAAACGCTTTACGATTTCGAGTGATTCCGAAGTGGGAATATGGAGAATCAGAAGAAAGTCTCGCCGGTTTCGGACGTCGGAGCATGGGCGATGAACGTCATAAGTTCCGTCGGAATCATCATGGCGAACAAACAACTCATGTCCGCCAATGGCTATTCGTTCACCTTCGGTTAGTCAATTCAATTGCTCATCAGATCTCAGTTTATAATTCTGTTTAATAAACCCAATTGACAATTTGGGTAGATCTGAAATCTGTTACTGATTTATGCCCTTTTTGATCTTGGATAATCTTGGATCGTAAATGCGAATTCATGGTTCAATTGGTTTGAAACTTTGAATCTGATTAGTTTAGGTTTCCTGTGATCTTATTGGATCATAACTTGATTATAAGTTTATAACTTGATTCAGTTATTTAGGTTAAGTATCCACATTTCCCCAATTGGATTTGAATATCAATTCACTGATCTTGAATCTGGCAGTTGATAACTTTACTGATTTAGTGTAATTCTTGTCTTTCCAGCCACAACATTAACAGGATTCCACTTTGCTGTAACCGCGCTGGTTGGATTCGTGTCGAATTCTACCGGCTACACCACTTCGAAACATGTCCCTTTGTGGGAGCTTCTATGGTTTTCGATTGTTGCGAATATGTCGATCACGGGGATGAACCTTAGTCTTATGCTCAATTCAGTTGGATTTTACCAAGTATGGAGTTATAAACTTTCTTTACATAATTGTTCTACATATAAAGTTACAATTTCATGATATATTTTACATTCTTGGAACCTTAAAATTACGCTGGGAATATGGTCTTCAAGGGATCAAGGGAACCCCTTGAAGACCATATATTCCCAGTGTAAGCTGCATTTTATCTGATCTCATTGATTAGCAGTGTATTAGTGGGACCCGTGAGTTTCCCTAACGGGTTGCATAATTTTAGTATTTCTTATGTTTTTGTTTTCTTTCATGGTGTAGATTTCCAAACTTAGCATGATTCCGGTTGTTTGTGTGATGGAATGGATTCTTCATAGCAAGCAGTATGCAAAGGAAGTCAAAGCTTCGGTGGTGGTTGTGGTTATAGGTGTTGGCGTTTGCACTGTGACTGACGTTAAAGTTAACGCCAAAGGTTTTATATGCGCATGTGTAGCAGTACTGGCAACTTCATTGCAACAAATTGTGAGTTCCCGGATGTTTAATAATCATCTCTAATAGTTATATAAAATCTTTAATGTATGCAAATGTTTAATAATGATTTGGATACTATGGTGCAGTCTATAGGCTCTTTGCAGAAGAAATATTCGGTTGGAGCTTTTGAGTTGTTGAGTAAAACGGCTCCTATTCAGGCGCTCTCACTTCTTGTCTTGGGTCCTTTCATCGATTATTTTCTAAGCGGAAGACTTATTTCAGAGTACATGAAAACCATATCTTCGGGCGCAATTGTAAGCAAAATGTGTTCCATTTCTTTTTTCTTTCATTTCAACTATTGTTTAGTTGGTAACCATGAGAAGTTGAGAACCCATGCATCTAATTTCAATCTCATCAATTCAGATATTCATATTGATTTCATGCATGCTGGCGGTTTTCTGCAACATTAGCCAATACCTCTGCATTGGACGGTTTTCAGCTGTTTCATTCCAAGTTTTGGGTCACATGAAAACCGTGGCTGTGTTGACCTTAGGCTGGCTGTTGTTTGACTCGGAGTTGACTTTCAAGAACATTGGGGGAATGCTTGTTGCAGTTGCTGGTATGGTGATCTATAGCTGGGCAGTTGAGGTCGAAAAGGCGGCCGCCAAAAGCATTTCCCATCCTAAGCACAGTTTGAGTGAAGAAGAGTTGAATTTGTTGAAAGATGGATTGGAGACAGGTCCAATTAAGGACCCTGAGTTTGGGGGATCTAAATAGAAAGATTCCAGATTTGCAGCAGACATCATATTTTGCATGTTTTTTTTTTTTAAT
This sequence comes from Deinandra increscens subsp. villosa, assembly GCA_039602395.1. Taxonomy (NCBI): domain Eukaryota; kingdom Viridiplantae; phylum Streptophyta; class Magnoliopsida; order Asterales; family Asteraceae; genus Deinandra; species Deinandra increscens. The sequence continues at coordinate 7,937,082 of JBCNJP010000020.1, forward strand.
GTTGTTTTGTTCATTTTCTTCAATGTGCATTCAATGGTTAGATGATGAGAAAGATGAGGAGTTGGAGTTTATAGTTTTTATGTAGCTTGTAAGCTCATTTGTTTATGCAGTTATAGAAATTCTTGTGTTCATTCAATAGATTCGTTAATATCAACCGGTTGATTTTGTTTTTGCTCTATTTACTTGTCAATAGTTTTGGGATCGGTTTTTTCGGTCTGTTTTCAGCTTTGTTTTTCTCTTACACTTGCTATTTTGTTTAGGTTCAGTCCAATCTGGTTGTGTTCAAGTTTTAACCCTGTAACTAATACGGTAAAGTGTGTATAATCTTGCTTTTCATGATTTATGGGTTTGAATTTAGTATAAACGGGTCTTCTTAATATTCTTAATAGGTTTGTTGGTTGACTCATTTAATTTATATTTATTTAAAAAAATATGTATTGTCAAACTTTAAAAGATTCAAGAAAAAATTAACATCAAGTTTTATATTTTAAATGCAAACTTAACATACACAATAAAATTTATTTAAATATTAGGCTATGAGAATGGTAAAATTTACTTAAATAATAGGATATGGGAAAATGGGCATTCACAATTCAGTTTTGATGTATTTAGGTTAAACTGAAGCTATACCGTTAGTAACGGTTTTTTATATATAATAAAAATTAAAACTGAACCGTTGAAAAATAAAACCGAACCATTACTAGTGGTTTGGTTCCGGTTTTTAATTCGCGCTTTAAAATGTTTAAAATCTTTTTGAAGCATAAAAAGTAGAACATATTACTTTCTAAAAGAAATATAGAAATAGATGATTAAAAAATACATAAACTTTCTAAAGCTATATTGAAAACTTAGAAGAAAAAAAGATATACTAGATAATTCATACATTTTAATTTTTCATACTTTTATTAAAAAAGTAAAAAAAAAAAAACTCACACACACACCTAAACTTAAACGTCCTAATTCCTACACTAGATAATTCACACTTTTAATTTATAATATCTATATATATATATATATATATATATATATATATATATATATATATATATATATATATATATATATACGGTCCCGTTCGGTTTTTTATCACCCTTTTTTCTATAAATTATTCACTACAGTTTAAAACTTTTGAAATCGACCGACTAATAGTTTAGAAAAAAAAATCGACCGCAAAATCAAACCGATGACCAGTTTAGATGGTTCGTGATTTGAAAACAAACCATCAACATCCCTAATAAAAACAGTGAGATAAGGACAAGACTCAATTATATCTAATGGGATAAAAATGATGCACTTAAAGAGTCACTTATCTTGGGAAAAAACTTCTTTTTTTAGGAAAATACAGAATACATACAAAAAGAAAAAAAAACACGATCTTGAAATTTATTAATAGTCAAATATAAAAGAACATGAAAGCCTTAAATTCCGAAAACTAAAATAGCCAAGACTAAAGCATGCCTAAGACTAAATAACAAACTAGAAAGTAACTAACACATACACATAAGATTAAAATATGTAAGACTAAAGACATACCTAAGACTAAAGACAAACCTAGAAAGTAGCTAACACCTACACTTATGACAAAGACAACCTAAGTGAAGTACAAGGTAGGATACAAAGCCCCAGCAAACGCCGAATATATATCTCCCTTAAATATCTCTAGCCCTTATCCAACGTCTCTAGAAACTTTTATCACTTATCATGTCTTCGGAGAGACGCAAGTCTAGCAACTCATATCGAATCTTCCTTAGGTTAGTTCTGCTCCTCTTCCGCTCCACTATATGAGGGTTCCTACGCTTCTTACGTATGTTGTCATCTGTCTCTTTAGTACATGCTCAAACTATCTTAATTCCCACCATTATTTTATACAAAATGTGTGCTACCCCTAATCTATCCGTACAAAAATCATTCATTATCAAATCCAACCTCATATGCCAACACATCCACCTCAACATCCCCATCTATAATGATTTCAACTTTAACACTTGTGTCTTCTTAATTGAATTAAGAAGTGTCAATTGGTTTCATGTAACATACTGGTTATCCTATAACCCAAACTACAACCCTATAGTAGCATTTATATGGGAACCTCATCGTACAAAATGCCTTGGTGTTTAAATGTAATAATAATTACTTGAATTTGTACTTTTTGTAGTAAATTTGTAATCTTAAAACTCATGTTACCTTCAATTTTATTTTATTTTTTTGATTTGAATGCACAACCCATTTGACATCTCTTGAAACGTACATCAACGATGCAACAAGAAAACCATTGTAGATCCACCAAATCAATATAGTTTTAAGCACGCATATTTGTACTCAAACTCAATCACCAAATGAAAGGTCTTAGATATTAATCAAATCATCAAGTTCAGTTGTTTATACAACATTGTACAAAAAACACAAACAGTTTCAACTGAAATCAAAATCGAAACCAAAATCCCGACACAAGGCATGTGTATGACAAATAAAAGAAAAAGAATAGGTCTCAACACCACCTCCTGAGCAATCCCAACCCTTTTGACATAAAAGATGTTACCTGCCATTGAATCAAATGATCTTTTTTCTCTTGGAAACTCAAATTCCAGAATTCTCAGAATTATAAATATAAATATCTGGGATCAGGGGCAGATCACTGATGTTGATATCATGGTGCAGAAATCTGAGTGGATGCTGCCAGCTCAGCCAACTGATTCTTGTCAAGAGTGGAAACAAGTTCCATTGAAATGAATGAATTCAAGAAACCTTCAAATTCTTCATTTTTAAAACTTGGTTGAATCTTTTTGGCTTCCGAATCTGCAGCCTGAGCTTCCTTCAGCAAAATATCAGCTTCTTCAATATCACCCAACGCAATTGCAGCCGATCTTTCGGCTGTTGCAGCACGAGCGAGCAGAACTAGACGTTGGTATCTAACCGTTTCCAATTCCTTTTCCATTAATGAGATATTTTCTTCTTTTTCTTGTAGTTTCTCCACATTTTGTTTGATATCATCTTCTATCTTCTTAAGGGTAGTCATATCATCATCTATTTTAAGTTGTAAGGTTTCTTTTTCAACATACAATGTCTTTGCCTCGTTGGCTATCCGTGCTGCTTCCTTGAAGTTTCTTGCGGTAGCGAAGACTCTCTTTTCAGATTCTATCTCTGGGACCCGTTTTTCTATGAAGAGAAGCCTCTGTTTGGAAGATTCGATTGATTGTTGGGTTCCTGATTTCGTTGACGATAGATCCTAAAACATTAATACAGAAAAGTTTATACGAATGGCATGGCTGCAAAATCATGGTTTTTATAAATAAGTAATTATCAGGTTTTGTTTACATCAATTTGGTTTTAAAGGTTACACTAAGGTCACACAGATATCAAAACAGTTTTGTTTATATCAATTTGGTTTTGATTATGCTACTTTAGGTTCTTTAGGGTCCGGGCACATATTTCTATTATGAAAATAGTGCACGCATAAACCCATGAAAGCAACTCTTGCAACTTTCTGGGAAAGCTTTTGCAAGAATTGGCCATTCCGAAACCGAACTGAAACTCAGGTGACCTGCAATGCTGTTTCGAAATTTTGGTGGCATTTTGTGTAACACTTTCAATACTTGGGTGGCCTATGCATACATTATCCCTACAAACTATTGAATTATTAATGTACAAATATTACAAATTAAATATAAAAGCTCACCGAACCTCATATAAGATTATATATTTTCAGTTACTTATGGAAAACTAAAGAAAAAAGTATATTTAATTAAAGTTTTGAAATTTTTCAAAAGATTTGTGTTATTGAAGATTACATTAAAAAAAACTGGGCTACATTGTAACCTTTCATTATATTCAAGATGGATCAGAAATAAACACCCTCTAGCCATAAAATGCAAATCAACCAAATTGAAGGAGTCGCATTCCTCCAGAAATGGTCCATTCCATAGAGAAAACAACAAGTTATTTTCCATTCTAATGGAATGGACCATTCCACTCTAATTTCATCATGCCAACTGTTAGCTAAGTAACGTCATCCCAGTTAATTTACATTTATACCATTCCTCATGAGTCCATGATTAAACTGACGACTAACCTGAAGAGAAGCTCTTAAAGCAGAAATATCTTGTTTGAGCATTTGGACATCATCAAACAACTTCTGCTCGGTTGTAGCTAACCTTATTTTATCTTCCCGTGATTTTGTAATAAATGTTATTAAACTCTTACGCAGGTTTATAACTTCTTGGTACACACCCGCTTCGTCTGCAGAAACTCGTCCAAGTTCCCTGATTTTTAAACCTCTGCCTTCTTCCTGAAGGGCAAAATCATCAATTTCTTTCTTTTTTCTAGACAAATCATCATTCTCCAATTGCAGTTGAGAGAGGCCTGATTGAAGCTTTTCAGATTTCCAATCAATGTCTGATAGTACACCCTGGAAGCTAGAGACCGCACCTGCCATCTTTTGTTCAATCTCTTCAATCTGTGAATTGTTTTCTGCTATTTCTGCTTCTTTTTGTTTCACTAAAGCAAGTAACTCCTCTAGTTCATCTGCTAAAATCTTCTTTTTCTTGTGAAGGAGTTCACATTCTTGTTTATCCTCCTTGACTATGTGGTCAACAGAATCATCTAACCCTTGGCGTGCTCCTGATAAAACATCTGATTCGATTTCAGCTTCCATTTTCTTCACCTCTAAGGCTTCAAATAATGAAATCCATTTCTCAATTTCTTCTGAAGTTTTAGTTTTCGCATTTGAGATGACAGAATCTGCATTATGATCAGCATCCTGGGAAGAAAAACGTCAGCCCAGATTACTTCAGTTACTAGAATAAGGATGCTAACAAAGGTGAGAATAACAGATGCATATGATAGCATCACCATCAATCATTAAAAATTAGCAGTTTATTCTCAGTAATTTGTCTTGCTTTGAACAACTATAAGTCACAATTGTGCTACATTTAGAATTACTTTCTTATATGTGACCAGTTTGCTTTAGCTCCAAGACTTCCTTTGTGTGTATAATCGTAATCAGATATCTATAAATTGCTAACACTACACAGCCACTAAATGAGCTTTTGATGTAAAAAGTCATGAAATCCCCAATGGAAGAGTGCCTATTTATATATGTAAACCAGGAGCAGGCAAAAACTGAAAACATACAACTGTGTTTGAAAATTGAAATCACTGAAAACATGATTTATAGATCACAATCTTGATGAAAAAGAAAGCAAACTCACCACCGCAAAGCTATTTAGCAGAGCTGCACATTCCTCTTCAGCTACAATTTGCAGCTCCAAAGCCTCTTGCATCTTGGAATCAACGGCATCACATTCTGCTTCAGCTTCTCTCAAGGCAATAGAAAGAAGCTCCTTGTTTTCCTCAGCCGATGCAAGACTATCACTAACCCTTTCAGCAGTCTCAAAATCTTCAGATTCAACAGCTTCCTCAAGCTCCTTCTCCATTTCCTTGTGCATTGCAGATGCAAGGTTCAGTTCCTCTGCAGCTTTCCTTCTCTTTCGAATGAATTCCTTTCGTTTCGCAGATACAGAAGCTACTGATTGGTGCGCAAAGTTGAGTTTGTCAGCAATCTGTTTCTTAATTTGTACATATCTCAACTCTATTGAATCCTCCCTGCTTTCAACTTGTGTAACCTCTTCTTCCTCTTCTTTTTGTGGTTTATGTTCTAATGTTGAGTCCACCGACTCTGTATTTGGAACGGCCTCGTTTATCTCGATCTGTTCTTCAATCTCTGAGGTAACTGATTTTGCTACAGTTGATTCAGAACTAATTTCAGAATCAGGAAGGATATGATTTTGTTGTTTTTCTTCTTCTGCTTCAACTTTTTCTTCGGAAACAACTACAGAGGGGGACGGTGACGGAAGATATGTCTGAGGTTGCGAATTATCAACATCAATGGCGGAATCTAGCGATTGAGCAGCTCTGCCATAACCGATTCTTAATCCAGCTCTCTTCTTCTTCCTAGTCGATGAAATCTGCGATGTGAGCGATCTGGTAGTAACACCGGTTGAAGTTACTGTCGTTGTGGCGGCAAAATCAGTAGTAGTACTACGTGATGAGGTTGATGAAGATGATGGCGAAAGAGGAGGAGGATCGAGAGAGGAGGATACGCCGACGTCCACGTCGACGTCAACGTCGTCGTTTTCGTCGAGAGATCGAGGCTGTATTAGCGTTAGATCCGAAAATAGGTTTTCATCCAGGGGCTCAAAATTAGTGGTTGTGGCGGCGGAAGTAGGAGATTGATGAGATTGCTGATTAATATCACGATGATTAGACAGTTGAACAGAATCATCGTGCTTATTATCATCATCTACTGGCAATTCTGCTGGTAATTGAGAAGAAGATGATGAAGAAGAAGGGTTAAAGAGGACCATACCCTCGAACAACGAATCCTCGGGATCATCCATTGCAATGCCGGTGCCAATCTCGGCGATATCTCCGGTGGATTGCGAGCGATTCGTCGATTTCAGTTGCTGATTGATCGATTTAAGGGATACGAATGAAACCGCCCGAATCTGAATGATCAAACGACCACTGATACTGAAGCCAGACTGTATATCCCCCTTTTGATCATTGAAGTTTCAAAGTGTTTCTTAAATCCTCCATTTTTGGCATTTTAAGCTTTTTACTCTATCTTGTTAGCTTTGTAAAAACCAAAGTTTAGTAGGATCTAAACATCTAATGATTCAAGTAGGTTATGTGTGCAATTTTTGAATATATGTTACTTACACTTGCACATAAATGGAAAATGGAAAATGAAAAATGGAAATAGAAAACAGAGAAGCTACTTGTAACTAAGGCAATGCGTTTAGGGTAATCATTATTGTTTGAATCGGTCTTGAATAAACTGAAATTCGATTCAATTCGATTCAAATCCGAGTAAGAAATCCAAATTCGAATTTGGTTTATTCGAATCGAATTCACCAACTAATTCGAATACGAATCAAATTCGAATTTAATTTTACCCATTCGATTCGAATAGCTCGAAGAAAAATTAAATATAATATACTTATTTATATAATATAAAATTTATAAGACATCTTGAAAAATCTATCGGGCTTCAAACGGATGTTTAATTAAAATGCAATTTCTTTTATGTTTTCACCTGGATACAAATTGATGTATCATTCATCATTCCATCAAATAACTAATAATGTTTGTCGGGTCATCTTTATCAACTTTCCTAGTTTCTCCATCGTTGGGTCAGCGGTTTGTAACCTAGCCACTTGACACCTTGACTACTCTAGATCAGTGGTTCATAAACTAGCCACTCCATCGTTTGTTTAGTCATATTGTCGTACTTTGCCATTGTGTTCAAGACTTCAAGTCGGTGTCGGTCTCCACTGTTGGGGTGCTTATTGTTTACCTATTGTTGTTTGAAAATCTTTTACTTGTTGATTTTGTAATTTTCTTAGAGCTAAATCTTTTTAGATGAAAGTTTCACTAATTATTAAAATACTATATGTAAATTGGATATTAGTTATAGATGATTTTATGTTTTTTATCCTTAAATGGTTTATTCGAATAGACCCGAATTCTATTCGAATTCAACCAAGCTTGTTTGATTCAAATTTGATTAATATTATTCATTTAGTTTTGAAATGTTCAAATTCGAATAATTCAATTTAAATAACTCGAATTCGATTGATGGACACCCCTTCAATGCATAGTCTATCTACGGTAGTCACGTGATAGGGGAAACTGGCTCGGAACATCGCCCCGAGGCGTTATTGGAGCGTTGTTGGTGCTCCATGAGTGGGCCAACATTGTATTTTTTGAATGGTGGTGGGGTCCACGAGCGACGACTATTTTTCAAGAATTAAAAAATATATAGTTAATTAATAAACACACACACACACACACATATATATATATATATATATACTCCTCTCCAACTCAAATCTAACGATTTCTTTATCACTTTTTCTCTCAATATTACTAAAAATATAGAAATATCATCTTCATCTTCAACGATTTTGAAAACGTGGGAAATGAGTTGTTTACTAGTGTGGTTAGAGCCACATTAAAATTTGTGATTCATAAAGCTGAAAGTTATGCGGGATCATGATGAAGCCAACAAGCGTCTTATTCAATATTACTTTTCTAAAACACAAACATACAATACCAAAACGTTTAGGCATTGCTTTCGTATGATGAAAAGACTATTTCTATGAATGGCTAAAGACTTTAAAGAAAAATATGAAATATTACCAACAAAGATACGATGCAAGAAGTAAATTGTGATTCACCTGTTGGAAAAAATACACATCTGCAATTCGTCAATTGGCGTATGGCACTGATAGTGATTCATGTGATACATATCTAAAAATGACGAACAAGACATCGTAGGACACTCTATTCCACTTATGTGGCAGTATTAATATCTTTTATTTATTTTTTTACTATCTTTTATTGTTTATATATATATTATTAGTATTTATTATTGTAAAGGTATAACTGAGTTGTAAAAAACAATATATGAGGATACCGACGTGGAGTTTGATATTCAACAATTATACGAGACGCATGAACAAGCCCACGATTTAACTAGGATGCTAGGTAGTATCGATTTTATATATTGGGAGTTGTCAAACCGTCCTATTGCGTGGTGTGATCAACACCGACGATGTGATCATCCACACTCAACACTAATGCTTGAAACTATTGCATAAAAAGATTGTTCGATTTGGCATTAAGTTTTGGTGTTGCCAGTTCAAACAATGATATTAATTTTTTTGATCGATCGTATGTGTTTGAAAAGATCACAGAGGCACATGCACTAGGTCTTCTTTTATTACCAATGACATGAAGTATGAGCATGGCTATTATCCTACAGATGAGATTTATCGAGAATGGTCAACATTTGTCAATTCATTTACATGTCTGCATCCGGATATTGAGAAATGAAAACAGTTAAAAAAAACTCATGAATCAGTTAGAAAGGATGTCAAACGAGCATTTGGTAAGTTAAAGAAAAAATGTATATGATTGCGAATCTTGTACGTATGTCGCACAAGGACAAAAGTCGTGCCATGATGTATGTAGTTTTGATTTTACACCATGAGATTTTACAGGACGAAGGGGAAGCGATTTGTCAAAGCTATGAAGACAAAGCCACATTCATTCAACTAAAAGAGGAACACAAACAAGAAAATCGTACGAAAATACGAAATACAGAGTTATACAATATGCTTAAATCCTATTTCATGGAACATCTTTAAAAAATTTATCAACAAGTTTAATGTATTGTGTTTACACTATAATCATTAGGAAAATTGGATTATAATAATCCTATTTTTTTTACTTTTGGCCAGCAATAATATCACCTTTAAATATCATTGCCACCAGTCCCAACTTTCAACCTTATTTCATTTGTTGGACCCTCCATTATTTTTTTAACTTCGTTAAACATCTTATAACGTAGCAGATGACATGTAATACATTTTTAAACATCCTCATCCCATCTGGAAATTGATATAACAGAGTTAAAAAAAATAATGGAGGGTCCAATAAAAAAATAAGATTAAAAGTTGAGACTGGTGACAAGGATATTTAAAGATGTGATTATTGCTGACCAATAGTCAAAAGTTAGGATTATTAAAATCCAATTTTCCTAATCATTAATATTAAATAATAATTTCATATTATATTTTGTTATTTATCTGTAATCTTTAAAAATTAATATATAATATAATACTAATAAAATACTACATTTTTGTCAACTGTCATCACCACGTTCATAAGCATCAAAATTTTAACGCATCTCTTTCCTATTAAATACTAAGGATTTTAAATAATTAAGTTATATAATTTTTTTTACCAGGTATGGTTTTTATTAATACTTTAAAACCAAACTTTTACAATGAAGTGCGTTTTACCAAATATAGATTAGGTCAATGTAATCTATATATTGTGATTATTCTAATCAAAGAGCACACAGGGAGTTATCCCAAATTACATGGTACCAGAGACTAGGTCTCCTCCATAATCGCCGCCCACCCTCCTCCCTACTCGCCGCCGTCCTCCTCCCTTGTCAACCGTATCCCTCCTCATTCTTTCTTCACTATGTCTGACAAATCCAACCCTGCCACCCCTCCAACCACCCAAATACACCCCGCAGTCACCGTAACGAATATTAAAAATTTCGTACCGGTTACTCTCGAGATGGATAGAGGACAATACACTTCGTGGGCGGAGTTATTTAAAATCCACTGCCGCGCGTTTCAAGTCCTCGACCACATTCTTCCTCCCCAAACCGAATCTTCTTCCTCTCGATCCGGGCCCGACGCAGATTTATGGGCACGTTTAGATGCCATTGTAATCCAATGGATCTATAGTACCATCTCCAATGACCTCCTGAACACCATACTCAAAGTTGATGCCACCGCACAACAAGCCTGGGAGTCCCTCGCCGGAATTTTCCAAGATAACCAAAACCAGAGGGCCGTCTACTTGGAACACAAACTTGTCACCACCAAACTCGCTAACTTTCCCAACTGCTCGTCATATTGCCAGGCCTTGAAGATGTTAGCAGATCAGTTAGCAAATGTCGGGGCCAAAGTTTCGAACCAGAGGTTAGTTTTACAACTCATCGCCGGTCTACCGGAGTCGTATGAAGGGATCGCCATGATGATACAGCAAACCAACCCTCTGCCATCCTTCTATGAAGCTCGCTCCAAGTTGATTCTTGAGGAGACGAGAAAACAGAACCAGTCGGCCGCCGCCGCCGTCACAGCCGGAGCCGCTCTTCACGCTCATACCTCTCGCGACAACGACCGGTTCCGTCCCAACGAACCCTCGTATGATTACAACACTATGCGCGGCGGCTACACTCGAGGACGTGGAGGATACCACAACCGTGGCCGTAACAGTCGTCCCCGACAAACAAGGAACAATCGTGGTGGCGGAAATTCTGGGAATAACTTCACCAGGAACAATGCTCCCAATTGGAACACTGCAACCGCCGACTCAAATTGGGTAAATCCGGGCTCCCCATGGTCGACCCAGCCTCCCACTACGGCTCAATATTGGGCCCAGCAACAATATAATCAGGCCCAGAACTGGCCCACTCAAGCCCCATGCCCCTACCCCACTTCTTCACAGTCCAGTTTTATTCCATCTCCCTCAGCCGGCATTTTGGGCCCAAGGCCCAACAGCACCTATCCACCACAGGCCTATGCCTCTTCCGAAGCCAACTACACTGCCACCGATATTGATAAAGCATTCGCGGCTCTCTCTTTTCAACAGCAACAATCCAATAATTCTTGGGTCGTGGATAGCGGGGCTACACAACATATGACAAACAATCAAGGTAACTACTCGTCTTATGTCAATAATGGTATTTTTCGGAATATAATTGTAGGTAATGGCGCAAAGATTCCAATCCATGGCACCGGTGATCAAACCCTCCCCTCACCGTACCCACCCCTTCTACTCAAGAACGTTCTCTACTCACCTCATCTTGTGAAAAATCTTTTATCCGTAAGACGACTAACCACCGATAATAATTTATCCATTGAATTTGATAAATATGGTTTTGTTTTGAAGGATTTCCGGACCAAGAACCCGCTCCTCCGATGCAATAGTGTTGGGGATCTCTACACTCTCTCCCTTGACCAAACTCAAGTTTCAAGTCCCTATGCTCTTTCTGCAACAACCCAAGATCTTTGGCACTCTCGCCTCGGACACCCCGGCTCGCATATTTTATCTTATTTAAATAAACATTTATCATTTCCTTCTCGTATTGTAATAAAGCACTCGTCTCCATCGAGTTGCAAATCGTGTGTTTTGGGCAAACTTACTAGAATGCCATTTTATCCCTCTACTACTAATACATTGTCACCTTTTGAAATAATACATAGCGATTTGTGGACCTCCCCCGTTCCTAGTTCGGGAGGTCACCGCTACTACCTTTTATTTTTAGATGATTATTCTAATTTCTTGTGGACTTTTCCCATAGCTACTAAAAATCAAGTATTTCCTATTTTTGTGAAGTTCCACACATTTATTAAAACACAATTCTCCATTTCAATAAAAAGTCTTCAGTGTGATAACGGTGGTGAATATTCGAACAAATCTTTTAAAGATTTCGCACAATCAAATGGGATGACCTTCCGTTTTTCTTGTCCACACACATCTCCCCAAAATGGGAAGTCCGAGAGAATGATCCGCACAATCAATAATATGATGCGAACCATTTTACACCACGCCTCGGTTCCCGTTAACTTTTGGCATCATGCCTTAGCCCACACCACATACCTACACAACATTCTTCCTTCCCCTCCTCACAAGTTCTCGTCCCCCACCTTCTATCTTTACAACCGCCAACCCTCCTACTCCACCCTTCGGGTCTTCGGTTGTCTATGTTACCCATTATTCTCACCTAACACCATACATAAATTGGACCCAAGAACCACTCCTTGCGTCTACCTCGGGCATCCGCCCGATCACCGGGGTTATATGTGTCTAGACCTATCCACAAATCGCATCCTACTCTCTCGTCATGTCGTCTTCAATGAAACGACTTTTCCGTTCAAGAATCTTCACTCCTCACCACCTTCTTACACTGAGTTTGACACATCCCCTCACCCCACCATATGGTCCCCTCTACCCACCGTAACACCTACTGTCCCAACCCCTCCACAACCAACATATACTTCCATTTCTCCTTTACCCTCACCAATACATTCCCCACAACCATCACCTCCCAATTCACCCATAATACCTCCTGTCCAAGCCACCACTGTCTCCCCCACTCCACCTCCTTCATCATTGCCCATCCCACCGACTCTCCCTCAACGCACAATACATACCCGTATCATGTCCGGAATTTCCAAGCCAAAACAACCCTTTAATCTAACCGCATCCACACACCTTTCACCCATTCCTCGCAGCCCCATCGATGCCCTCAAAAACCCGGATTGGAATCACGCCATGCTCGATGAATTCCGTGCCCTTATCGACAATAAGACTTGGGTATTAGTACCTCGGACACCAAACATGAATATTGTGAGGAGTATGTGGGTCTTTAAACATAAAATGAAGTCGGATGGCACCTTGGAGAGATATAAAGCGAGACTTGTTTGTGACGGACGTTCCCAACAAATTGGGATCGATTGTGGCGAGACATTTAGCCCCGTGGTCAAACCTACCACAATTCGCACCGTTCTTACCTTGGCATTGAATAAGAATTGGGAGATTCATCAACTCGATGTGAAGAACGCCTTTCTTCACGGGAAACTCAACGAGACTGTTTACATGCATCAACCCCCCGGTCTCCGGCATCCGCGGTTTCCAAATCATGTTTGTCTCCTCCAAAGGTCCCTATACGGTCTTAAACAAGCCCCACGGGCATGGTATAAACGGTTCGCGGACTACACTACCACAATCGGCTTCTTCAATAGCCGATGCGATAACTCTTTATTTATTTATCGCAAAGGGACCGACACCGCGTATCTTCTCTTATACGTGGATGATATTATCTTAGTGACATCTTCACCGGCTCTCCGCAAGAAAATCATGGCTCTCCTCGCTACAGAATTCTCAATGAAGGATTTGGGTTCTCTAAACTATTTTTTGGGTATCTCGGTTCATCGGCCTAACTCGCAAACCCTTGTACTATCCCAATCGAAATATGCAATGGAGATCTTGACCAAAGCAGGCCTTGCATCATGCAATCCCGCCGCCACCCCAGTAGATACAAATGGAAAGCTAAGTGCTATCGCCGGCTCACTTTTAGACAACCCGACCGAATATCGTCAACTAGTCGGTGCCTTGCAATACCTTACAATCACTCGTCCGGATATAAGCTATGCCGTACAACAAGTGTGCATGCACATGCATGCACCTCGAACGTCCCACATGCTCGCATTAAAACGAATACTACGATACATTCGAGGGACGCTTACCTTTGGCCTCACCTTCAACCGGTCCAACTCGGACGTGCTCATTGCTTACACCGACGCCGATTGGGCCGGATGTCCCGACACTAGACGGTCCACTTCTGGCTACGGAATATACTTAGGGGACAATCTCCTATCATGGTCATCCAAAAGACAACCAACGATTTCCCGTTCAAGTGCCGAAGCGGAATATCGTGCCGTTGCGAATGTTGTGTCCGAGACTTGTTGGATTCGCAACCTTCTTTGTGAGCTCTTCGCACCACCAACTAAGGCCACTCTAGTGTATTGCGACAATATCAGTGCCGTATATCTCTCCTCGAACCCCGTACAACATCAACGTACGAAACATATCGAGATCGACATACACTTTGTTCGCGAACAAGTCGCTAAGGGTGCCGTTCGGGTTTTACATGTGCCTTCACGTTACCAAATCGCAGACATCTTCACCAAAGGACTACCCAAGATTCTATTCGATGAGTTTCGATCCAGTCTCAACATCCGGGATCCTACCGTTTCGACTGCGGGGGTGTAATATCGTATAGAATATTTACAAATCATTAGTGTAGTCCAATTGTATATTAGTTGTTATTTAGCTGTCATTTTACCAAATATAGATTAGGTCAATGTAATCTATATATTGTGATTATTCTAATCAAAGAGCACACAGGGAGTTATCCCAAATTACAGTGCGGATAACCGGGCAACAAGTTGTTGCGCATAGACCTTCTTTTGGATAGCAAAACTGATCTTACTAAAAATAAACTTTTGAGTTTTAGGGGTCGAGAAATTATTGTTCACGACCTCTTCAACCCTATTTAGAAATTCTACAACCTTCATAAATAGCAAGCCAAATGTATCCAACCCTCAAATCGTCTTCAACGAGGAAGGATAGACTGGAAACAATCGTTGCCTATAACTTCTACAGTCAGTTCACTAAATATTGAACTATGTATTATTTGTATTGTAAATGTTGTGTGATTAGGATTACACATAAGCTCTCTATAAATATAAATAGAGAGTAATATTATATTATCATGGCTTAATATTTTCCCACAAGGTAAGCTGAGATCTTGTAGCTAGCTTAAAATGTAAATACATAAAATATAAAATATAAAGGAATTGAACATAAAAACCTAAACTATTATTTTCTACGACTTGTTGAAGTGCAGATCCAACCCGTTTAGTCTTTTGTCCACCACCTCTTATTTATCCCAGCCCATTTGAAGCTTATGTCCATTCAAGGACTTTCGAAAATTTACCTTTTTTATGAACGTGAATTTTGTTTTTCCAACATAAGAATTGAACCTACTATTTGAAAAGACAGAACTTTATTTAACTTTAAGATATTGTTAGATTAAAGGCGTTTTGGTTTTTGAAAACTTAGATAAAAGTCTTTTATGTAAACATGCAGATTAGATTTTCCAAAGTGAGTTTATGTATTTATTCACCAATAATACATCACATAAGTACATAACTTCATAGCGATCGACTCCATTATATAACCTTGATAACCTAAATATGGTTTAGAATCATGAAATCTCCCATGGTATCTATATTGAAGACTCTTTTTCGATTAATAACATATTAATTAAAATCACGAAATATACACTATGATTTTAATTAGTTCACGTGTATAAACCACATTGTATAATATTAACATAACAAGTGGGTCAACCCGCGCTTCGCCGCGGAGTTGACCCGTTGGCATTTCCTCTTGATTCTGTGCTTTGCAAATCCAAAAAAGATTTCTAGTTGATTTGTGATCAAGATATTGTATGAATTCTTCAAACAATACATTCTGATATGTATTTTTTAGTTCCTGAACACCATATATATATATATATATATATATATATATATATATATATATATATATATATATATCGTCGTTTCTCCAACAACAATTGCTAACAATTGCTAAAGATTAAGCAATAAGAATATGAAACAACGATCACAATTGTGAAATCTTCCATTTAATTCCCTAATATTCTTACCCATACTGTGATCGCAATGTACTCAAACTCACCAATGCAACCTGCATCATGAGCCAAAAAAACACAATTACCTTGATTAATCACTTAATCTAGCGACAAAAATAATTCAAAAGTTATAAAATAATGAACCTTAAGTGGAAAACCATGTGTTTGCATAACCATTTAATGGAATTCAATCTTTAATGGAACGAATAGAGATGCAAAGACATTGATAAACAAAACTGTTGGAACTATTTTGATTTTTAGAGGGTTAAGGCATGTCAAAACTTATCTTTGCATCATGGTTTTAAAATCTTAACCTGACCATGTTGTTTGTAAAATTTAGCATAACAATACCATTAATATGTGTTCGATTAATTTACCAAAACAATTGGGATTAGGTGAAAGGCTATATGCTATCTTTCAAGTGGATTTAAGATCACTAACGGGTCAATGAGGGCCACTGAGTGAGCATGGGTTAAGATATTTGAGGCTAAAACTCCTTAAAACCTGCAATAACACAATATGAAACAATAGTCAAAGGAACATTTTCCAAATCTTGTAATAAATGTAACATATAAAACTTAAATCAATATACATTTACTAATACCCAAGCCAAGTACTTCATAATTCTTGTAACCGATCCATGTAAGTTAAACAACCAGGATCACCTGAAAGCATAATCTTGTAAATTTAAGCTGCAAAGAATTACAAAAAGTTATTCAATCAAGGTAATAAAAAATACATATTGGTGCTAAACATTATTAAAGATTATATATTCAGCAAACTTTGTGTTATTGCAGGACGGAGGGAACCATAATCCTCAATCTACAGCTGTAACTGTTTAGTGAGAGAAAATTAGGAGAAGAAGGTAACCTTAGACGAAGCTCCATTTGCGAATAATAGAACTCATCAACCGTACGATCTATTCCAGACCTACATTAAGAAATCGTAAAGGAACTCAACATTATTAGGAGCAACTGCATCATAGAAAAAGGGTAATGAGTACAACAAAATGAAAACAATATAGTTAATCGAAGGAACCGATTTCAAATCTTCTTAACGGTGAATTTCAGCAGATCATACATATGAGATATGCCATCACCATCTAAACATTCAGTTAAGTGTTGCCATGCTTCCTAATTGGAATATAAAATGTTAAACTCAGTAACAAAACTAAAGCGTTAAATAGGTTAACCTATCTAGTTAAAACAACAGGGCTAAGCAGAGCAGGTATCAAAAGTATCAAATTATGAAGAACATGAAAAAATTTATTAAACTATAGTTAAAGAAAAAGAAATAATACCTTTTCCAGGTTCTTAACATTCTTGGAGAAGAGAGTGATTCTAATCTTGTGAATCTGTTCTAGGGGCTCCTCCAGCCTAGCCTTTGTCGGCTTCATCGCAGCATACGCCATTTTCGCTTCTGTATACTAAAAACGACAACTTTTTAGTAAACGCTTAATTCGAGACACCCTCGCCACTCAAAAGATTCTCTTCTACTTATCAACTATCCATAATACTAACCGCAAACGCAATAAAACCATGTTATCAGACTGATAATAGATCAAGCCCTAAATTATAATACTTAATAATAGATCAAGCAATAACAATGCCTAAAATTATAATACTTAGATCAAGCCCTAAATTTATAATACTTCCCGGTGACACATTGATGTTAGCTTTCTCCCATATTCCCATGATTATCAGTACAAATAGTAAGAAATTAGCACATTAAAGATTCAAACTTAATCTAGTTTTGTGCGTCCATGATAATTTTATACAAACATTTCGCGGATCTGTTAGACATTGGCAAATTACAGAGCTAACAAATTGAGATAATGACCAAATCAAACGTTTGATAAAGAGATGAATTTGTGTAGGTGAGAATGAGAATGTAAGAACCTGCAAAATTGCTCCGGCAAAATTTGAATAAAAACCCTAACAATGATTTGCTACCATCGATGCGACCTACAAAAGATATGCGATTAAAGATGAAGAAACCCTAACCCGTGATTTTCTGGAGGTAGTCGATGGCCGGAGGAGGAAAAGCCACCGCACCGCCGCTTCAACGTCATAGACGGAGAAACGGTGGCCAAATCCACAAACCATCGATTCGATTCTGATCAAATGCATATATAGAAAGAAAGAGGCAAAGATCGTGTAGAGATAAACTGAACCGTTTTCATCAGATCATCGTTTGACTCGGACCTCAATCAAAACCCTAGATCCAAATTGAGAGAGAGAGCGTCGAATGAGAATATGGTGGAGAGAGATTTAGAACCTTTATGTCTTCAAATCACACAACACAACCACTCATGTGTATGCCTAAAGACTTGTACAGGAAAAGTAGATGAAGACTTTGTGCCCGTCCTTGCAAAACTGTAGAGCATGGAGGAGAACTGTGAAAGACAAACGTGGAATGGCAGGGTGTAGTAGTTGAGCTACTCATGAATGCTGAGAGGGAAGACAGCCAGGGAAAGGGAGAGCACCACGTGTAAAGGCATACAAATAAAGGTAAGAGCTTGTACATAATGCATCAGGATTTGTAAGACATGCTTAAAGCTTGTAATGGATGCATCAAGAGTTGTACCATAAGTTGCCTTATGTTAATATAGGGTAATATACATATACTTTCATAGGGTATGTATCACCAACCTAGAAGTAGAAACTAACCTTCTGATTTGTATGAATTTATATTCCAGCGTATCATTTGATCTTAAATCAATCCAACCTTATAAAAAAGGCTTTAGTAACTCTAAAACCAACAAAAACTTCTTATAGCAAGTAAGCATGTTGAATAATTTAAACATGTGCAATATTTCAACTAGCAATACATAGAGATGCACATATCGGTTAATCGGCTGGTTAATCGATTTTTGAATAACCGGTTGGTTATTGGTCAACAAACAAGGGTTTTGAAACAAAAAATGATTCGGTTAAAATGGGTTTGTGGAAAAAAAAACTAATTTGCTTAGAAATCGAATTGGTTAGCCATTAAAATGACCGGTATTTTTAGAAAATTATATATATTTTTAAAAGGTAAAGTGGTAAACCGGCCAAAAACTGTTTTTTTACCAGTTGTCCACTTTAAAACCTCGCACAGATACATATCCCTTACCGCCTGTAGACGAACCGAATGAACACGAACATGGCCATGTTCGTGTTCGTTCATTTAATTTTAAGCGAACATGAACACGAACATTAATCGAACAAATGTTTTTATGTCCGTGTTCGTTTATTAAGAAAATAGACATGTTCACGTTCGTTCGTTAAAGACTAAATGAAAAGTTTATGAACATAAACGAATACAAACGGACAATCATACATAAAAACAAAAAGAACAACTCTAACACATAATGAGTACAATGTGTAAGTGACTACACAAAATGACTTCAAACTCTAAAATACGGTGATGTCATAATTATTAGTGGGGTATATTTCGTTAGTAATTGTATTTATTTGTTCCCATAAATATGGGATTGTAATTGATTCTTTGTAACCCCTATATAAGGTGACTTGTAATTCTAATACAATCAAGGAAATTCTCTGATGACTTACATGGTAATCAGAGCCTAAACCCTAATTTTTCTTCTCTCTTCCTTGCCTTCGACTGCCGCCGGCTCCTATGGGAGACAAGCCGGTTTCCGACTCCACCACCCCTCCGCCACCCAAAGCCCTCCATGCCGCCTATACGGTTTCTAACATTCAGGTCAAAGTTCGAACCCTAGATGGTGTCAAAGTTTCCTACTCCAACTGGACCCAACTATTCATCATTCAAGCTACGGCCTACAACGTGATGAATCACATCGATGGGTCAACTCCCCCTGCAGAAGACGATGAAGGCTTTACCCAGTGGAAGGAGATCGACGCGTTGGTGCTTCAATGGATATATAGCACCGTGTCGGACGATTTATTTTGTCGTATCATCGATCCAAAGAATATGGCTCTGGCCGCTTGGAAGAAGATCAGTTCGATCTTTCTTAGCAACAAAAGTTCTCGGGCCGCCGCTCTTCAACAGAAGTTCGCTAATCTCACGCTGAAATCATGCTCCTCCATGGATGATTATTGCCAGCAACTTAAAGACTTATCCGTGCAATTAGCAGATGTCGACCATCCGGTGAGTGAATCCAGTCTTGTTTTGCTATTGGTTCGGGGGCTCCCACCAGAGTACGATGTTATCGGTGCTCTGATAAACCAAAACGGGCCATCATGGGACGTGGCTCGCAGCATGCTCTAATTGGAGACCCAACGACAAGCCGCTCGACAATCGCACTCACCCACCTCTGCCTCTGTCCTTGCCGCCCCCACCGAACCACCCATGAACCGCCCTCCCCAGCATCCACAGCCACCTAACGGCCCACCCTCGCCGTACCCACAACAGCCCCGAAACTCATACTCCGGTGGCCCGCGTGGTGGCAATCGAAATTTTCAGGGCCGCGGTCGAAATCGCAACACTCGGGGTTATCAGGGACGCAATCGGAACAATGGCAATTACCCTCCTCCTTGGCAGCACCAACCAAACTACGGTTGGACTCCCCCGCCTTCCCCATACCTATCCTACCCGATGTACCAACAACCACAGCCCAACAACAATTGGAATGGGCCACCCCCTACAACCTCCAATCAGTTTTCGAATTCTCAGGCCCACTACGTGAGCCCCCACTTCGGCCAGTATGGAGCTCAGCCCAACATGGCCCAACAATCTGGAGCAGGCCCAAGTAATTCCTTCACTGGGTATAGTGACTACAATCCGACCGAGTTAGCCAATATGATGCAACAAGTTAATCTCAACAACGATCGGTCGTGGTACATGGATTCGGGAGCGGCTAACCACATTACATCCGATCCAGGTATGATTCTCACACCAGTATCTAATTTTTCTGTTAAGTCGATTTTTGTTGGAAATGGCAACTCCTTACCGGTCCTTGGTTCTAGCCACACCACCCACACCGTTCCCAACGCTTCTTACAAATTAAATAACATCCTGTTTACACCCAATATCATTAAAAACCTTGTGTCTGTTCGCCAGTTTACAATTGATAATAATGCTTCTATTGAATTTGACCCCTATGGTTTTTCTGTGAAGGACCTCAAGACTGGCAACATTCTTTCCCGCCACAATAGCACGGGGGAACTCTATCCTGTCACCACACCTGCTGTTTCATCTGCTTTTATCAACTCCTCTCAGGACCAATGGCACAATCGGCTCGGTCATCCCGGCCACACTATCATTGATTTGCTTCGTACTCGTCTTTTCATTTATTGTAATAAACCTACGGGATTACCTTTATGTCATTCTTGTCAAGTTTCTAAACATCGTCGTTTGCCATTTTATGATTCAATGTCCGTTATGCACCTTTCGATATAATTCATTGTGATTTATGGACATCCCCTGTTACTAGTAAATCTGGGTATAAGTATTACATGGTCCTGATTGATAACTTCACCCATTTTGTATGGGTCTACCCATTAAAATTTAAATCAGACACCTTCCAAAACTTTGCAAAGTTTCACCGCTTCATTCAAACCCAGTTTAAAACCAACATTAAAGCCTTTCAATGTGATTTAGGAGGCGAGTTCGACAACAATAATTTTAAGCAATTTGCCTCTCTTAATGGTCTTGCTTTTCGGTTCTCCTGCCCACAAACATCTCAACAAAACGGTCGGGCCGAACGGATGATACGTCGTCTTAATGACGTCATCCGCACCCTTCTTACTCATGCACATCTCCCTCCTACGTTCTGGGTGGAAGCACTTCACACGGCCGTTTATCTCCACAACATCCTTCCTACCAAACGCCTCAACCTTGCCACCCCTCACTTTGCTCTCTACGGCCGACACCCAGCATATGACCATCTTAGGGTCTTTGGATGTGCGTGTTACCCCAACACCGTCGCCACTCAAACTCATAAACTCCAATCTCGATCCACACGGTGTGTTTTTCTTGGCTATCCGGCAGACTTCCGTGGTTATCGGTGTTACGACACCTCCACCGGCAAGGTGCTTTTGTCTCGTCATGTAACCTTTGATGAGACTTCATTCCCCTTCCCAAATAACCCCAACCCGTCCGCCTATGCCTTCCTCGAAGACCCAGACGTGGCCACTCTACCTTTCCCTATGCCGTTCGGTTCTTCCCCATCGCCACCTTCTCAGCACAGCCCACCATCCAGCCCGCCAGGCCCAGCTCATACCAACCAGCCGGCCCATCCGTCTTCTCCCACTGATCCGCTACCTACGGCCCAAATCCCACCTCATGCTCAGGCCCAGTCCGTTCTCCAACCCGAACCCACTACGATTCTCCAAGCCACCATACACAGCAAACCAAACACCCTATGATCACACGTACCCAACTTGGAACAACCAAACCGGTTCGGCGCCTTAACCTTCACACCGCAACCAAACCCCCCATTTCTCCTATTCCTACCTCACCTAACCAAGCCAAATCAGACCCAAACTGGTTAGTTGCCATGGAAGATGAGTTTCGCGCTTTACAGAAAAACGATACGTGGGAATTAGTACCTAGGCCAATTGATAGACCGGTGATTAGATGCATGTGGCTTTTTCGCCATAAATTTAAATCGGGTGGTTCATTAGACAGGTATAAGGCTCGGCTGGTTGTCAATGGAAAGTCCCAAACGGTTGGTGTTGATTGTACTGACACCTTTAGCCCGGTCGTCAAGCCGGCCACTATTCGCACTATTTTGTCATTAACGACCTCTAGGTCTTGGCCGATACACCAATTAGATGTAAAAAATGCCTTTCTCCACGGTGATTTGCAGGAAACAGTATATATGCATCAGCCTACCGGGTTCGTTGATCCTCAGTTTCCTCATCATGTATGCCGCTTGAAACGGTCACTATATGGGCTTAAACAAGCCCCGAGAGCCTGGTACACCCGTTTTTCTACCTGTTTATTATCTAAAGGTTTTCGAGGAAGTGTTTGTGACACGTCATTATTCACTTATAATCATGGGGGGAAAGTGGCATACTTACTGCTTTACGTGGATGACATCGTCCTAACGGCCTCAGACAACACCTTGCTTCGTCAAATTATTGACGCCTTATCACGTGAGTTTGCCATGACCGACATGGGGAAATTACATCATTTTTTGGGAATTTCAGTCACACATGACGCCAATGGCTTGTTCCTGTCCCAGGCCCAATACGCCAAAGACATTATTCATCGTGCAGGAATGACTTCTTGCAACCCATGCGCTACTCCCGTCGATACGTCGGCAAAACTTAGCGTAGAAGATGGAGAATTATTGCCGGATGGATCTACCTATCGTGCTTTAGCCGGGGCTTTGCAATACCTCACGTTTACCCGACCAGATATCACCTACGCGGTGCAGCAGGTATGCTTATTTATGCATGCCCCACGGGACTCACATTTTCAGTTTATGAAACGGATTATTCGGTACATTAGTGGCACCATTGACTTCGGAATTCGGATTGTTCCCTCTAAAACCTCATCCTTAACAGCCTATTCAGACGCTGATTGGGGTGGGTGTCCGAATTCCCGACGATCTACTTCAGGGTATTGCATCTTTTTTGGTGATAATTTACTTTCATGGTCGTCCAAACGCCAGCCGACAATCTCCAGATCCAGTGCCGAAGCCGAATATCGCGGCGTCGCCAATGCGGTCGCCGAAGCCACATGGCTTCGAAACCTCCTACTTGAGCTTTACGTTCCTCTTCCTAAGGCGACTATTGTTTATTGCGATAATATCTCGGCAGTGTACTTATCCGGCAATCTGGTGCAACATCAGCGCACCAAACATATAGAAATAGATATTCACTTTGTCAGAGAGAAAGTCAAGCTTGGACACGTTCGAGTTCTTCACGTGCCTTCTACGCATCAGTATGCTGACATCTTCACCAAGGGGTTACCTCGGCAGTTGTTTCAAACGTTTCGGGCCAGTTTGAGCGTTCAAAATTTTCCCGTTCAAACTGCGGGGGAATATTAGTGGGGTATATTTCGTTAGTAATTGTATTTATTTGTTCCCATAAATATGGGATTGTAATTGATTCTTTGTAACCCCTATATAAGGTGACTTGTAATTCTAATACAATCAAGGAAATTCTCTGATGACTTACAATAATGACTACACAAACTGGCTCATTGAAATTGTGAAACCCTAAAAGAAAGAAAATATACATGACTAATTATAATTTATAAATAATTAATTATTAATCAAATTAAACAAACATAAGCGAACATAAAGAACAAAAATAAACTAACATAAACAAACGTTTACGAACATAAATGAACGAGCGGGACATGTGTTCATGTTCGTTCATATACTTGGATGATCAAAAATCTATGTACGTGTTCGTTCATTTATTAAATAAACGAACATAAATGAACTTCCCGCTGAACAATTTACAAGAAGTTCAGTGACCGTTTAGTTCGTTTACAAGCATACCTAACCTACTGTTTCTATGTTTTAGTAATTAAATTGTCTTATAGTAGTTAAAAGCTCGTTAGATTTTCAATTTTTGAACCGATCGATCGGTTCAAATGATAGATTTTTATGCACCTCTAGCAATACATGTCCGATGCCATTAAAACAAGGGAAAAAGACGAAAATGCCCAGATTGAAAGAAAAGGTAACTGAAATGCCCATTTGAAAGTCAACAGCCACATTATGCCCAGAACAACAGTCGCCACGACTTCAGTAACAGGGTCGCCACGACCCACCAATAAAAACCCGACACGTGTTTCGGTGACAGTCGGCACGACCGTCAAATACCCGACAACGACCGTTGAATCGCCGACAACGACCCTGCCACGTGTAAAAACAAAAGTCGTCCCGACATCCCTGACG
The DNA here is from genome assembly GCA_039602395.1 of Deinandra increscens subsp. villosa. Classification (NCBI taxonomy): domain Eukaryota; kingdom Viridiplantae; phylum Streptophyta; class Magnoliopsida; order Asterales; family Asteraceae; genus Deinandra; species Deinandra increscens. The sequence continues at coordinate 7,961,774 of JBCNJP010000020.1, forward strand.
GTCGTCTGACAAGTGTCGGGGGTCGAGACGACTTCAGCATTATATTTTTTTTTTTTATAATTTACGGGGGGTCGTTGACAAACTACGGGGGTCGTTGACCTTAACGGTCGCCACGACCGACATGTAGGGTCGAGACGACTTCAACATTATATATATATTTTTTTTTATAATTTACGGGGTCGTTGACCACTCCGTGGGGTCGTTGTGATTAACGGTCGCCACGACCTACATGTAGGGTCGTTGACGATGACACGACCCCGTTTTAATTTTTTTTTTCTCTATTTTTTATCATTTAGTTTTATTCTCCTATATATATTTGGGATCCCTATATATTTACATGGGAACTCACTTTTGCCTTATGCATTTTGTTCTCAAAATGCTTAACTCTTCACCGATTTGGTGTCAACGAGAGGAGGAAGACCTTGTAATTTCGTGGTTAATAGTTCGTGAAAGAGAGCCGCAGTTAAGATATGGGAATAGGTTTTGGGACCAAGTCAGTCGTTATTTTTACTCTCGTTACCTTACTCCGTCTAGACGTACAATTCATGAGCTTATCTCTCATTGGCATCAAATGCGATACAAAATGAGAAGGTTTAATGATATTTTTAGAAGAGTTTCCAGCCAAGCCTCACATCACTACACCGAAGATGATATTTTGAAGTTGTCTAAAGATAGTTACCGGATTTGTGAGGGTAACGAGTTTGAGCATTTTGAATCTTGGGTAACGCTAAAAGATCATCCAAGTTATAAATTTTAATTTTAATTTAGCAAGCTCTTTTAATGTAATTTGTATTTTTTTGTTTCAAGTTGTGTTTTAATGTATTTTTTATTTTTATATTATATTTCAAGAGGAAGATTAGAAATATTAAAAATAAAAATAAGAAACACGGTAATATAAGAAAAGATTAAGGGACAATAGCCACTAAAAAAAAGAGAACAATATTCACTCCTCTAATCTATTTTAAAATGGACGTGGCAAACATCGCCAAAAATAAAATGTATCAGCCATGAAACGCCGATAATCCATACAAACTGATTTAAACTCATTTGTCTTGTCGAGAGGTTTACCAGTCACTAGATGCTCCATTAGCATACAAACGTAAACGGCTTCGTTTCCAAGCATGTCTTTCAAGGTCCGGACGTGATCATCGTTTACCTCATGTACAAATACCCTCTCTTGACGAGGTGTTTTTTTCCAGTATCCAACTTTCACCAACAAACAAGTTAAATAAACATTTAATTGCCAAAGCTTAGGTAAAACAATCTGTCTATACTTATCACCGTCGAATGGATAAGAGTAGTAAACCACCAATTGATAATTTTCTAGATCAACTCCTACGAGTGACCATTTTTCACTTTCTAAACAAACTGGAAAGTATATATTTTTCAGATTTAAGATTGACGGATATATGCTAAACTTTCCTGATACATACTGAACTGCATTTTTATTACAAGAGTCTATTAAGTTTTCATAAAAATCGGGCGGTAAAATAGTCCAGTTAACCTCAACTTGTTGTCGATTTCTCATTTGCATTAGTCTTCCAACCCAACCTTCAATATGCTGGCAGCAAAAAAAAGAAAAAAAAATTAACGAATCGTTATTTGGGATCCCTCATTTATTAATAAAATAACCAATAAAAAATAATTATAATAACAAAAAACGTACCACTGATTTTAAAGAACCGTATCCTAAAAGGGCACCCCAAAATCTTGTGTCAAGCTTTAAATTCGTATTAACGAATAGTGCAGAATAACAGAAAGGTTTATCTCCTTTTGTATAAAAATCCATGACATTTTTAGACCAATGATCAGACTCATCATCAGGAATTGCCCAACGACGTTTACCTTCTTCCTCTACAATTCGTCGTTTTGGTTGAAGCATTTGCTGTGCATACACACGAGGATTTATTTTCTCTACCTCTTTTTCAGCAGTCTCAGCAGAAGATGTAGAACCTGTACTTTTGTTTTTTGGTTGCCGCCACTTTGAAAAAATAGAATCAGAGGTTTTTTTAACGGGCTGTGAGCTATATTCATCGTTATCCATTTAGTGTATATTTGAAAATTTTAGTTAGACTTTTTCTCAATGGGAGTTTCTCAATATATAGTAACAATTTTCAAATTTTTTTTTAAATACATTTAACGGCAGTTAGTACTTTGTCAACGGCATCGGGTCGGGGCGACGCTACCATGGTCGTGGCGACACTTTGTGATTTGTTCTGACATGTCATTAATTAGTGTTCATTGGGCAGAGTGAACGGTCGAAACGACCCTACATTGGTCGTGGCGACCCCCTGATTTTTTATATATTTCACGTTTTAATTGTTTAACAGATTATAAAATAAACACAAACATATATTAAACAGACTTATTATACATACACTACAAAATAAAAAACATAACATTACATAATATTATATTAAAACTATTAAAAATTAAGAGAGGTCACGATCATCCTTTAAAATGAACCAACAATCAACGTAATTGAACCGTGGTGGAGTGTGGCGGTAAGAATACGTTTTAAGTGCCCAATGTATTTTATCATCTTGTGGTATCGTGACGGGAATGCTGTCGTAGACGGCTCTAAAGTTTTGCACTTTGATACGTATGTCACGCCATTTAGAAGTCAGCATGTCAGTAGTACGGTAACCGACTTCTTTTCCAACTAAACAATGAAACTCAAGACTTACCCTGCGCCAGAATTCTCCTGACCCCGGACTTGTGTCTTTACGAACTGTAGACCAAGCCTGAGCTAAGGCAAGCTCCTCACTTGGTGTCCACGGCGTAGGAACCCTCCTCGGTGATGAACTAAAAGATCTTCTGGATGACGAAGATGAAGAGCTAGAAGACATTTTAGTTGTAGATATCGGTGGTGATGTGAATTTTCTGATGAGGCTTAATCTTTATTTATAGCAGTGTGGCCACTAGAATGTGGTAAATACGATATATATTTAATTTTGAATTATTTATCCCATGAATTATTTCATTATTTATTCCTATTAATTATTTTTAAACGGATTTAAAATGAATCACATTATTAAGATAAAAACGATGAATCACATTATTGAGATAAAAACGATCAAAATGATTACAATGACAATGAAAAACACTACAATGCTATCACAACAGATCCTACGATTTGCCTTCTCAAGCTTTATTTTTTTTAGCTTATTATTTTCTTCCAATAACATTTTGTTTTCCAATTCTAAATCTGTGATTCTCATCTCTAGAGCGTTATTATTGAAATCAACATCTTCATCTGCAAGTAAATTATCCAAATCTTCTTTCCACAAGAAAAAATTACATCCTGAATTCTTTTAACAGAGATTTAAGGGAAAATAGATATTAATAACATAAAATTAAATATAGTAGAAAAAATTAAAGAATTATACCGTATATTACTTACCGGCCAAAACGAGCAAGAGTAGAATTCACTTCCAGGTCTTGTAGTTCCACTTCCAGCAACTTTTTTTATTGCTAAAATTCCATGCTTGCAATATACTCCACCATTTACACCAACTTTGATTAACCTTGCTTTCCTACGTGAAACTGAGCTTGACGAAGAAGAACTCATGATGCTAAAAAATTGCTTTCACCTGAAATTTTCGTTTAGTTTTAAAGAGATATACTGGTCGAGACGACCCCTAACTAAAGACGTGGCGACTCCACCGTTTAAATGCAATATACTCCACCGTTTAAATGCATTATAAATGCAACCCTCCAACAACCTACTACAAAGTCGGGACGACCTAGCAGGAGGCGTGACGACTCCAGTCAAATCAACGTCAACTCAGTATTAAATAGGGGTCGCGACGACCAAGATAAGGGCGTGGCGACTCCAGTCAAATCAACGTCACTCCGTACTAATTAGGGTTCGGGACGACCAAAGTAAGGTCGTGGCGACTCTACTTTTGAAGAATTTTTTAATAATATAAACCACATATATAAGGGCGTTATCACTTAGGACCATTATTCAATTGAAAGTGTGGGGACCAAGACGGACGAACGTGACGACGCTCGTGGGGAAGACTCTGTCGACGAACGTGACGACCAAGTAACGACCACTCCTACAACGAATGTCGTGGCACATGGAGCATATGGATATTGTATGTAACCCTAAATTCTTTACGATCCTACTCATGTTCTATTGTTCTAATGTTAACCTTTTCATGTCTTCCCTTATGTATTCACCTCAGGAATACCTTATTGTATGTAACTTGTATTGTATAAGAATCCTCACGATTCTACATTCTTATTGTATAAGAACCCCGCATTGTATATTGATCTTGATCATCGTGTTAACGTTTTTTTAATGTTGCTGAAACTTGTTAATGTGTTTTAATCTGTTTAATATTCTGAATGCAACGAATGAGAGTGGGTTATGGAGTTAATTGTGTTTTAATCACATCAGGAATACCTTATTGTATGTAATCTGTTTAATATTCTGTTTAATATTTGGCAATTGAACCTTCTTTTCTTATTATAAGAAGTTAATTGTGTAGTTTTTTTATTTTTTTAATCCCTTTTTTATTTAGGATGATCGTGGTGCTAAGGATCCTAAGTTAAAACTTAGGATCCACTGTGCAAACCTCACGTTACTAAAGGAAATTATAACCTGCCCACAATATGGTAATGACGAATTAAAAAGGTTATGGAGGAAACGTGGACTATTTAGTCAATGGCTAGATGTTGAATGTGACACGCTTGACACGCAACTTATTTACCGTGCATTTAGATGCCAAGTTGCTGAAAACCCTGACCCAGAATTCGATGGTATATATTACCAGTTGATGGACGATCAATCATTTCGATTGGGTCCTAGAGAATTTAGTATTTTAACTGGTTTTACATTCGGAGATAACAGTAATTTCCATAAGATGGCAAAGCAAAAGAAAAGAAAAAAGACGAGAACTAGTGATAAGCCGTTTGTGCCTCCGTTTAAAAAATATCTTCAGACCGAATATGAACTTGATGATCGTGTTACTCTGAAGGATCTTGTGTATTTTTTACACGTCAACAACTCGAGGATTGAAAGCAATAAAGTTGTCCTTCGAGTTTGTTTATTAATTTTGCTATATTCGCTTTTCATGGGTGTTGAGGATACTCATCTAATAGAAGATCAACATTGGTTGTTGGTTGAAGACTTGAAAGAATGGGATAGTTACCATTGGGGGTCTTATATATGGGGCCGAACAGTAACCGGAATTTTAGACAAGCATAAAAAAAGCGGTCTTCAATCATCATACAGTGTCACCGGGTTTGCTTGGATTGTGAAGGTATAAAAAATAATATAAATATTTATTTAACTTTTGATTGACTTATTAATTGTTTGTTTTTATTTTTATAGTTATGGATCCATGAGACGTTCCCTCGGTTGCGTGAAAATGCCAGGGGTTATATCCCGAGCCTATCACCCCGTTTTCTGCGCTGGGGTCAGACTCAGAGAATGCATGCTCACACCGCTGAGAATGTGTTCTTTATTGGGGAGGTAAAGAGACATCAAATGTCAATTAATAAACTCTTAAATATATCAAATCTAATTTAAATGTTTTATCTCAGGACCGAGATTATTGGCCGCAGGCGATATTACCGACGCCGATTGAGATGGAGGAGCCTTGGTATTTGACCACTATTAAATATGTTGATCCTATTTATGAGTTAAATAGGAATAAACAAATTCAATCAGCACCAAAATCTGCTGATTGGGCTAGAAATAAAGAGATCCAGCAAAAATATGCTAACCAGTTTATGAACTTGGGGGACGATAATGTTAAGGAAGAATCAAAAAAGCAAACTCAGACTGGCGCCCCCCATGATGATTTGTCTGAGTTAATGAATAAGATGGTTTTTTTCGAGGTTAATATTTAAATTTATTTAAATAAGAATTATCCAACGTATATATAAATATTTAGATACTAATCACATTTATATATATTTTTCTTTTTCTTTTAACAGAATTATCTGACAGGGAAAGTGGACCCGTTCATGCAGCATGGAACGAGGGTGTTTAACATGATAGAAAATGATAATCAAAATATTACTAAACACTACAGTCCAACAGAGCCCCAATTTACACCTGCAGTGTCAAAAAAGTTCACCACAACACCGGTAGATTTTAAAATTACAACTCCAACACCGGTAAAGCATGACACTCTGGGGTCAGATGTTGTAATCGTCAAAGTACCGGATATGGGTCGTGGAAAACGATCAAAAAGACCAGCAAGAGTAATGAAGAGTCCTTTTCTTGGTCAACCACGAATTTCAGATAGCGGTGTTGAGTTATTTAATTGGTCCCCAAGAGTGAGACGTGAGTTGCTTGAAGACGACGATCTGTTTCACTACAGTGCACTTAATCCGGAGACCGCTCTGACAGCCGAATACTGGAGACTTCTTCTTGGTCTAGAAAAAAGTGGTTGGCTGGACAATTGGGTAAGTATTTTTTTTTTAATTTAATTTTTTATATTTATAGTTCGAAATCAGAAGACCACGTTTAAAAAAAAAGTATTACATATTGGTCGTCACGACCACGGGAAGGTCGTGACGACCAAACTGGGTTTGTGATGTGACATATGCCTTGGGCAGAGAGTAGAGTCGTCACGACTTAGTAGAGGTCGTCGCGACCTTGTTACTACTCTTTTTTATATTTTTTATATTATTGTTATTTTTTATATATTTATTATAATATTTAGAGATATTAAATGTTTTACAGCATATAGATACGTGGATTTTCAGTCTACTGAGAAACAGACCGACTCAGAGTAAGTGGACAATTCTATGTGCAAATTTTATTAATAATGCAGTGGTTTTCGGTTCAATGAATGAACAATGCAGCGCTCCCCCGTACCCAAACATTCATGACATTGAGATCGTAAGTGTTTATTTATCAGTTGTCTTGCAAATTTTATTAATAATTAGTGTAGGGTCGTCACGACCTTTAGTGTAGGGTCGTCACGACCCTTATGACGGCCTTTAACAGTATTATTTTTTTTTTGTTTTTTTTAATATCTCTTTTCCGCTTCTTTTTCAGTATTACATACCAGTTGTTATCCAAGATAGACACTGGTTTTTGGTTGCGATTGAACCGTTGGAATGGAAGATGACAATTTATGATAGGTAGCTAGTATAATTTGTATTTTTTATAGTTGTTTTGGTTGCTAATTTAATTTGTTTACTTTTTTATAGTTGTTTTGGTATTTACCCAAAGGAGCATAAGGAAAATTTAGATATACTCGATCATTATTTTCCTATCTGGATGAATTACAATGGAGCTAACGTTGGTAATACCATTTATCATAAAGACGGTTTCACACGAAATCCAGTTTGGTCTACCCAGCAAGATGGGTCACTCGGTGATTGTGGTGTGTGGGTCTGCATTAACATGTTTCGTTTGATTTTTGATGAACCGGTGGATGTGGAAAATGAAAATGCAAAGAAAACTGCACTTGAATGGCGCGAAAACTTTGCAGCATTGTATTATAAAGAAACATTCCTTGTGCAAAGGCGGCCACCAAAGGTTGATGGTGTTGATCCCCCGTTTGTGCAGATTTACCCGGTTGTTGAACAAGATGAGGATGAGGGTTGATGATTACTTGTGAACAAGTTATCTGTTTTTTTTTTTTACTTTCTATGGTTTGAACACTTCGTACAATATTAGGTATGCTTTTTGGGCCAATGCTTTTTAACTATCTCGAAGGTTGGAAATAATACGTTTAGGCACACATAATCCCACAAATAATTATATAATAACATTACATGTGTTACAATCAGATAAATTACAAATAAATACACGAATACAATATAAAAATGATTAAAGGAAGAGAAAGTTAATCTTTTATTAATGTACGTTTATGTTATTTCATTTTATATAAATTACAAAGTCAACCGAAATAATGCATTAAAAAACATTTTTAAAAAAACACGGTGAAAATGCAGCTCGATGCATATTCGAAACAAATTGTGCGATATCACTGAATTTTCTTTGAAATTAGTGAGATCACGTAATTTGATTCGAACACCCATCGAGTTGCAATTCCACCGTGTTTCTTTAAAAATGTGTTTAAATGCGTTATTTCGGTGACTTTGTAATTTAAAATTTTAAAATAATATAAACGTAAATAAATAAAAAATTGTAAGTCGTAATTTTTTTTTAATTTTTTGTTTATAGTGACGTTGCACTAGATGCACCAAAAATTGATTAATGATACAATGCGACGTCACTATAAACTAAAGATTAAAAAAAAACAATAATAATAAAAATAAAGTTAGAAACACCATTTCTTGCTTCAACAGCTCCCAATTTTAACCTCTTTTGGTACTCAGTTCTTGGTGACCAAGGTACCATAGATGGCCCGTTATCGATATCTTCATCAGTTTCGGAGGATACCTCTAACGCTTCTTTTACTGTTGAAGATACAATGGTATTTCTGGAAATGCCTTCCGACACCAACGTCTTGAATATCCTGAATTACAACTTAAAATAAGTTGTAATGTACAAGAGATCAAAATTGACGTGTATCGAGGAAGATGAGCATTTCCTAACTGCATTACTTCGATTGACTCTGAAATATTTAACTTATAATTCTAAACATAGAATAAGATAAGACTTCTTTAATCGATATGAGAGAAAACTTGTTTTGAAAGGGTTGTTTTGATACATCAGACTTTAACATCATGAGTTTTTAAGGGGTGTATGAGAGAAAAGGGTTGTTTGAAAAAAAGGAAGTCGGGTTAAAATATATGTCGCGAAACCTCTATTTATAGTTCGAAAACAGAAGACCACGTTTAAAAAAAAAATATAAAAATTAGTCGTCACGACGCCTAAACAGTCGTGACGACTGTTCTGGGTTTGTGATGTGACATATGCCTTGGGCAGAGTGTAAGGTCGCCACGACCACGAGACGGTCGTGACGACCAAACTGGGTTTGTGATGTGACATTTGCTTTGGACAGAGTGTAGAGTCGTCACGACCTATTAGAGGTCGGCACGACCTTATTTTCAACAATTTATTATATTTTCTTATTAAATAGTGAAAGGTCGTGACGCCCTAGTGAGGGTCGTCACGACCTAATGGAAATCATCTTTAAACATAGATTATAAAGTAAATAAGTTAGAAATTGCATTTTAAACGTTTAAACGTTAAAGAGATTACAAATAAAACATCCCATAAAACATCTAAAGTAAATGAGCCTTACAACTACAAATTTTCTACTCTACTAAAATTCATTTAAATCGTAACTTTCAAACGATTCATTTGTCGGTTGAGTCGTCAGCGGGGGAACAAAATCACGAAAACCGTCGGCATTTACATACATCGGTTGAGCTTCATTCTTGAATCTAGAACTGGATTGACCTTCCATCGACGGTAACGGACTTTTACACGTAGCACGTGTATGACCTTTAATATGACATCTTGAGCATGTTGTCGGTGTTAATATTTCACCTCGGGAGGGTATTCTTTTGGTCAGACGTGGTCTTCCGGCCTGTCTTTTTGTCATGTGCGGAGTCTGCACTGGGTTGTATTCTTCAGGTACCTCCCAGTTGTTCTCATCTGGAACCGAATATATTGAACCGGAATAAGTAGCAATATGAACTTCTTTTCTAAAATAATTTAGTGACCATTGCACGCAATCAGTTTGTTTTAAGAATCGCGATACTGCAATCGCGTGCGTGCATGGCAAACCTGAAAGCTGCCATTTTCTACAACAACATGTACGTCGATTTATATCGACCGTACATTTCTGGATTTTGTCATCCACATAGTATTGACTAGCATTTATGCCCCTGACAGTAAAGGTTCGGCTTTTCACAATTCTCCGATGTACTATGAGATCGGCTTCTCTAGTAAGAGCATGAGGATTTTGCACTAAAAAATTAAACAAAAATAAAATATGTTAAATATAGAAACAAAAATGAAGTTTTAATTGTTAACAAAAATTAGATTAAATACCTTGCTTGTTCATGTCTCTCATAAAACCATCTTTGAAGACTGACTATAAAAAAATCAATAAGTTTGATAATTGGTAATTCTCTTGCTTGAACTGATAATGAGTTCATACTCTCGGCGCTGTTTGATGTCATTATATTATATCTGTTGACCGGAGAGTACGCTCTTGCCCATTTATCGAAACCAATATTGACAAGTGTCTCACGAACCTCGGGCTTTTTCTTACACAGTGCCTCGAAACAATCATTAAACTCCGATAAAGTCCATGCCTTCACGGTCTTCGAGTACAAAGTTTTATGCACTTTACCACTTATTGGTAAATTTCCTAAAAGGTGATGAGCACAGATACCATGAAAAGATAGTGGAAAAACATTTCTTATCGCGAGTGCGATCGAGGCGGCTCTATCTGATATAAACGCTAGATCCTCCCTATCTTCAACAAACTCATTAATTTTGGATAAGAACCAAGTCCAACAATCACCAGTTTCGCTTTTTCCAAAACCATATGCAATTGGAAAGATCTGGTTATTTCCATCCATTCCGACCGCTATAAACATCGTTCCTTTAAATTGACCTTTGAGATGTGCACTGTCAATTACTATTATCGGCCTCAAATATTGGAGAAATTTTTTTATCTAAAGATATATATAAAACGTTAGATAAATTAAATTAAAAATATAAATCAGACAAGTTAATTTGAAGTCACTTACAGCAACTCCAACAGCTACAAATGCCATCTCAAAGCGACCATCATCATCAAGCAAGATATCAGTAATAGTCCCAGGATTTTTTAATTTTAAATTATGCAAATACAGGGGTAGTTTAGCAAATGATTCAACAGGACACCCGGTTATAAGATGAAGTGCCTCGTTTTTACCGCGCATTGCTTGTTTGTAAGATATGTTTATATGATACCTTTCGTTTATATCCTTAACAATTTCTTTCCCACGATAGACTCGACGACCATCCTTTAGCTGCTCTTTAATCACGTGACCCAACACATGCTTATCGGCGTTACGAATATTCGGGAAAAGTTGGGTTCTAGAACAGGTGTGAAGGCTCGAGAAATGGTTAACATGAAACATGGTAGTACCAGAAAAAGCGGTCGCTCTTAATTTCCATTCACATCCTTCATTAACACATGTAGCTGTATATCTATTTTTATCTGATTTTCCAACTTTGAATTCAAAACACTCTTTTATTGCCAACATCGCAACTTCCAGTTTAAGTGCCTTTTTGTCCTTAAAAACTTTTTCCATTATAGGATGTGAAGAGGACGAGGCAGAGTAACTCTTTGAGTTAGAGTTACTCTTTGAATCAGTGTTTGAACGGTCATTTTCACAACTGTTATGGAACGTATCAGGAACACGTTCAGAATAAACAAATTCTTCTTTTTTGAAAAAGTTAGGAGTTTGGTTATCAGAGCCACATTTTTCATTGAAAGCATACTCGTTCGAAGGAATATTATCATGAAGATAATCATCGTTGGGAATATTTAAATCGGGAATATTTAAATCAGGAATATTTAAAGGACTCGAATCTGAGCTTGAGTCGTCAACAACATACAAATAAATAGGCTCTTTTTGATTACTCGCAACAACTTTAAAAAAAATTGAAATATCGGTATCATCCATAATATCAACAGGAAAACAATATGTCGACAATTTATAAGATATTCGAGAAATACTAACGATATTAAAACGAGTAGAAATGAGTCTCTTCAGATTAAGAAAAGTTAAATTTGAGTACATACTGGTTGCACGACGAACGCAATTAAGAGGTACGTACTCGGATACGTTATTCCTTTCTTCCCATTTCCCGCCAACGCATACAACGATGTTATGAAATTCCATTTTTTCAGTAGTAAGACGGGTGGTTTTGAAGTGTTTGTGATATATATAGTGCAAATGGTCGTGAGTTTTCAATCTGAGTTGTGTTTTGTTATAAACATTGATGAACATTGATGATGAGTTGTGTTAGATATCACTAACAGAGCCCCAATTAATGATGGGTTCCAGAAAAATTAAAACGGGGTCGTGTCATCGTCAACGACCCTACATGTAGGTCGTGGCGACCGTTAATCACAACGACCCCACGGAGTGGTCAACGACCCCGTAAATTATAAAAAAAATATATATATAATGTTGAAGTCGTCTCGACCCTACATGTCGGTCGTGGCGACCGTTAAGGTCAACGACCCCCGTAGTTTGTCAACGACCCCCCGTAAATTATAAAAAAAAATATATATATAATGCTGAAGTCGTCTCGACCCCCGACACTTGTCAGACGACCGTCAGGGATGTCGGGACGACTTTTGTTTTTACACGTGGCAGGGTCGTTGTCGGCGATTCAACGGTCGTTGTCGGGTATTTGACGGTCGTGCCGACTGTCACCGAAACACGTGTCGGGTTTTTATTGGTGGGTCGTGGCGACCCTGTTACTGAAGTCGTGGCGACTTTTGTTCTGGGCATAATGTGGCTGTTGACTTTCAAATGGGCATTTCAGTTACCTTTTCTTTCAATCTGGGCATTTTCGTCTTTTTCCCTTAAAACAAACATTGAAGGGCCCGTTTGGTGGTATGGGGTGGAACCTTCATCAAAATCCAAGCGTATCAAAGTGGGGCAAGGACGGTGGTTTTCTACTTGCCTAATATAATACATTTATCTTGTATATTTTTTTAAAGTTGATTAATACCAATGCCCAATGACATTACCTTATATAAAATTACATAATTTTGTATGTAATTCCTATTGCACATGCTATAATCTATTACTGCCTATTCATGTAAGTTCTTACTTTTGCGTACGATTTGCTGAAGCATTGTTTTTCTATTTTCTCACGAGTTTGAACATGGTCGCTGTCTATTGGGTTGTTTCGGTGGTTCTTTACAGATGGCTTATGGGTTTATCGTTTCTCTCTCTTCGCATTATAACATAAAGCAAAACCTACATTGTCTATAATTTTCAAATGTTGAGCGTTTATGGTTTGGTTTTTGACTATGGCTTTATGATTTATGATTTTATCAGTTTCAAAACTGAAATCTAGAGGCTCTGATGTAATGTCAAGAGTTGTTCATGAAGGCGGAGACACGTGTCTCCCGGAACCGACAACTTTTTCATCTGAGCCTTCCATTACTTTGCCTGTAAGTGTTTCTTTCTAATATGAGCCATAAATCAAATCTGAAATACTCAAAAAATTTAAGTATCATTTCTACAAAGCATTCTTATTTTGAGTTACATTATCTATTCTCAAATAGTCTACTAAAACTTAAAAATGTCTTTTATATATTTTGCAGGCTCAAAAAATGGATGTTGCTAAAGAGAGTGTAAAAGCTGTTGTTTAGTTTGATTTACTTTCATTGTAAAAAAATCATTTGGTTTCGTAACTAAATCATTAAAATCACTGAGAATTTAGTTTATACTTTACTTTAATCATTTAGTTTAGTTTGCTTCTATTTTTAAAGCTTAATGTGTTTTAATTGGATCTATGGTCCACGTCTAAATGCGCGTGAACATCAATCACGGGCTTTCTAGCGGCACCATACGAAATTGGACACCTTGTTTATTATGAACTTTTGATATTATGAATTTTGGACATAAAAGTATAAAGATTTATAATTTTTGAACTTTTATTATTTTAAAGTTTTGTCACTAATCTTTTTAACCTTTAAAGATTAAACACCAATTTGTAAAGATGTTGAGTTTAATTATCTTGGAGTTTGGTTTTGAAACATTTAACTTTGAGAGTGAACACCTTAAATATACGGGGTTAGTGTAGTTCATTGTAAGTATTAAAGCATGACGGTATAAACTCGCTTGTACGTTACGCTATAAATTGTGTTTAAGATCTAGTTGTTTTGAGTTTAATTTGGTAATAAATTTTATTTACGCTACTTGTAAAAATTCATAGTAATTTTTTAAGGAAAATTGGAATTAAATAATCCAAGTTATTGGGTATTGGCGGATAATAATCCGAGTTCCAATATTGACCTACAATAATCCCAATTATTTGGGTCTTGGAATTCATTGGGCCGCCGCTAATTTTTCACTAACTCCGTTAGTACTTGCTGACGTGGCAGGTGATGTGGCATCATTTTTGCTGACGTGGCAGGTGATGTGGCATCATTTTTGCTGACGTAGCAGGTGCAACTAACGGAGTTAGTGAAAAATTAACGGCGACCCAATGAATTCCAAGACCCAAATAATTGGGATTATTGTAGGCCAATATTGGAACTCGGATTATTATCCGCCAATACCCGATAACTTGGATTATTTAATTCCAATTTTCCATTTTTTAAAGTTATAATTTTTCTTGATAAATACTAAAATTTACACACATCTAGAGAATAAACACATAATTAAGATAACAAGTTGATTGGAGAATAATCTCTTACTATCTACTTACCAATTAAAGGGAAGTAAGAACTTAAAAGAATATGACAACATCATCGTTATTGAATATTTTCTTCTTTATAAGTAAGTTATTATTGTTAGATATATTATTATACTAGGATAGAACCCGTATGTTATACGGGTTGAATCATTATAAATATGTATATAAATGATAATTCATGCATACCCTTCTTATTACCAGAATAACGTATTACATTCCATTAGATAAAAAAACTAAAGTTATAATTCATAAAATGGTATTGATGACTTTACTCTCTTTATAAAAAATATATATTTAGGGCATGTCTGCACTTGTATATTAGGAAAATACAAGATAAACTTGAATTATAAATTGACAAACTTGAGACTTTAGGTCTGTATAAAAAGTTAGATGAGTATAAAGTTTTATCAAAATTATAATGAGCACATTCTAAGTGTTGAGTATAAAATTTAAATTATAATCAAAAGATTATAATGTTGTTATCAATAAAAAATGTTATGTTGATATATATTAGAAAACTTACAATTGTATTAGGCGCGATGTCTAAAATTTCCAAATTGGATGAACATGACTCATTTGATATGGTAGGAAAAACAATTTAATATTGGATATTATAAACATGATTTTTATCGCTTATGAATTTCTCTATAAATAGTATCACCCACAACGCAACGCTAATTGAATTTGTAAAATAGTATTAGGTATTCGTTAATTAAAATATTAAATATGATTTGCTCAAATATATTTGAAAACACACTAAATACATGTTTATTGGTATTTTATAACTTTCTAAATATTTTTTAAAATGAAAATAACAGTTTAAATTATTTCTATATAACAATAAGATGTAAATTAATATATGATTGTCATAATTCCATATATATAAATAGATAAAATATATCATGATTATAAAATAGGATATAATTTCCAATAAAAAAGAATTATTTAGGGAATAGATTTGTGAGGGAAAACTTTTGTGAGAATTAACCTAGTGTTGACATGTGTCAACAATTGTAATTGTTTATTAGAGTAGGAAGATTAATTAATTATGATTATGATTGAATTGGTAAACAACCTGCTCTTGTCCATCTAACACGAAATCATCAACAAATAGACCAAGTGAAATACTTGGTTTAATCAAATTTGTATTATTTAAACTACCATGAAATTCATATGTAAGTGCAATAATAGAAATGGTATAAGTTGCAAAATTGCTTTAGAACACCTAGGGATGTGTGACAAATTGAGTCCAAAAGGAATCGATTTTGGCTTTGAGAATGACACTTGCAAAGGAGGTCTCATGTGTTAAAGGGAGCATCGATGTTGACCGTGAAACTAAAGATGTTTTCAAGGAATTCAAGGTGGCTTTATGATTAAAACTTTTAATTCCCCTTTTATTACGATAACTTAATTTATAAATTTATTTTTTCAAAGGACTAGATTTTATATATAAAACCGACTAGAAAGAAACTAGACGGTAAAAAAGAAAGTAATTACAAAGACATCATGGTGAACCGACCAGACATAACGAAGCCCCAATCTACTATATAGTACGCGGTACAAGGTAGTTGACAAGTGAAGGTGATGTCAAATGAAGTAAACTGATAGCGGGTTTTAATAAGCGTGAAGGTGTTTTCAAAACAAAGCAAGTGTTTATGTTAAAAAGAGTTGGTTGGTTTAAAGAGAGGTTAGATGGATCAAAACATGGGTCGCCAAGTGTACGTGATATAGCATTCATTTTTTTTATTTTTTTTTGAACAGCTGATATAGCATTCATGGTAGTTGCATCTATCATGTTATGATACTTGCATGCAGTATATCTTGTTTGTGTAGTTAAAGCTATGTTTTAAACAAATTACAAAAGTTTAATGTTAATCAATGATTTTTGAAAGCTTTTATTACGCAGACTCACCGGTAATAATTCCAAGTAAGGAAATGTTTACTATTGAGTCAATCTTTTACCTATTTCCTACAACAATTCCTAATTACTAATAGGAGGTAAACACATTTTTTTACGGAGTCACTATTTTTAAATTCTTCAGTTTCATAGAAACATACATAAAAAAAATTGGTCCGTGTCGGGTTGGTCACATAAAAAAATACTGCACAATAATAAAAGAAATACCATCATTAGAATTTAAGTAATATAGATACGATGGTCTTTACGAATTAAAATAAATGTATTGAAATTAACATAATTGGACAATTAGTTACTTTTTATTTTATAAAATTCGAATCACACATCCGCAATATTTCAAGGAAAAAAATATCATAGAAGAAATGAGGATGATCAATATTTTTTTTTCGAATGAAGCATCAATGTTAATATATTGATAATTAGTTTGTAGATTACATTTGGATTAGACTATTACTTAATAATGTTTTAATTTATTGGGTTTGGCTGATATCAGAGTATTAGATAATCCATGGTTAGTCAAGAGAAATGAACATGTTTAACAGGATTTTA
Organism: Deinandra increscens subsp. villosa; assembly: GCA_039602395.1. Taxonomy (NCBI): domain Eukaryota; kingdom Viridiplantae; phylum Streptophyta; class Magnoliopsida; order Asterales; family Asteraceae; genus Deinandra; species Deinandra increscens. Next base: position 7,978,573 of record JBCNJP010000020.1, read on the forward strand.
AAAACCATTAGGACATGAGTGTTAATTGGTTATATTTTATCCAGAACTTATGTAATTTACTTCCATCATAAAATAAAATACTTGAGAAACTGCACCTATAATTTTTAATTAACATACCAGTTTCGCTCATAAGAAAGATATCGAGCATTCATAATAAATTTCTTATCCTTATAATTTATAACTTTATCATTATTTTTTCTATCTTTTTCACCCACAACCACAATTAAATAATACTTTTTATACCATTATCATTACCTTTTCTTTCTCTTTCTTTCACATCAAACCTCAAATTTTACCAAATCAACAATTTTTTTATCAAATTTACAAATAAACAGTAATTTTTTATCTCTCTTCCACTCACAACCACTCATAACTACCTCTCAAATTTTTTTTGGAACGGCATCGATTAGGCGACCTTGGTCTCACGTGTAAACCTACCCTTGTGGGGCTATGTCCAAAGTCGATTACACAGACCTCCGTGAGAACCAATACACCCCCTCCTAAAGCTTTCTCCTGGCATAAACCTAGGTCACATACTGACCAAAGCCCTAAGAGCCAAGGGGGTAACCACCAGGACAAGTCCTAGCCAAGGGAGTAACTACCCCTCAAATTTTAAGAACCATACCCACAGATTTATAAGGACTTTACCGTGCATTCTACCGTGAATGCTTTATACACTAAAAATTTGGGTAAAATACAGAAAATACCCCTGAAGTAATTACTATTTACTACATACACCCTCTCTTTCTACTAAAGTGAGAATTATTTGGCACGCGCGAACACTGTTGTTCAATCTCATCTCCTTTTGAGGCCAAATAAAACCAAACCCTTTCCCTTTCTTTTTTCTCTTTTCCCTTTTCTTCTTTTCTCTTTCTCTTTCTCTTTCAGTAGCAGCAGGCAGCAGAATCACCCACAAAAAAGCACAAAAAGATCATTTCAATGGCTTTTCCTCCCAATTTTCTACTCTTCCTCTCAAAACCCTAGGCCTCATTGGGTCCTCAAAAGTAATCAAAAGCACCACCACCAGCACACCAGCATCACATCCATCCCCAATCTTTGATTCCCGTTTCCCGATTTCACATTTCTTTACTAATAAACAAATCAATCTCTCTCTCTTTACCAAATCTATAATCTGTCAGCTTCTTCTGCTTCTTCTCCACCACTCGTTTCTATGCTCTATCCACACTCCCACAGATCCAATGTCGAATGGAGGAGACAGCAGTTAGTTAATCACCTCGATTTTACGTCTGTTTGTGTATTTAACGGTTCAGATTACGATTCAGAAGGTTGACAGGGATTGATCGATCGATCGATTGATTGATTGTTTGCTTTTTTGCCGAAAATGGCGTCGGAGCAGCGTAGATTTCTGCTGCCACATCAACCGGCTTCTTCCCGGGTAAATTTTCGGAACCCTAGATCTTCATTCGTTTCAAGTTACGTTGATTTTAGCTTTTTTTGCTCGAATTATTTTGTTTTTCTGGAGAAGTAATCGTGTATATGTTCAGATCTGTAGGTACTGTTCATAATCTGTTCTTTACTTCACATTCTAGTATGATAAACTGTTAATTGATGATCATTTTCAGATCTACATTGTGTTTGTTGAGTTTTTGAAATTTTGAAATATTGAAATATTGCAGATCTGTTTTTGACCTATTTAATTTCACTCTAACCATGACTTGTAGCTCAAGAAATCAAAATTGCTATCAAACTCTAGAATTAATCTATGCTCAAACACCATGAATGATTTGATCTGTATTTGAAACCATCTGAAACCATAAGTTCTACTTTATATGTAGAATTGCATATTTAAGATGATAATTACATTATATTTTCCTAAATTGTGCTAGTTATGATATCATACTTAGTTATAAATGTTAATTCATTTTGTTGGAGGGTGATGTTCTTGCTAATAAGTTCAAATGGTGAAAAGATATATATAATTATATATATTTTTTGGGTTGTGTTGCAGAGGAAAAGATGGGGTGGTTGTTTGAGTGGTTTATCTTGTTTTGGGTTACAAAAAGGCGGAAAACGGGTTGTGCCTGCATCTCGTATGCCAGAAACTCATGCGACAGCAAACCAACAAAACGGGCCTCAAGCTGTCGGGCTAACCAACTCGAATAATGCGGTTCATCCGTCACTTTTAGCTCCACCATCTTCACCTGCATCCTTTTCCCATTCCGCTCTTCAGTCTACAGCCCAGTCACCAAACTGTTTCCTATCTGCAAACTCACCCGGAGGCCCGTCATCCTCAATGTATGCTACCGGCCCATACGCCCATGAAACCCAACTCGTATCACCACCCGTGTTTTCAACTTTCACCACCGAGCCATCCACGGCCCCACTCACACCACCACCTGAGCTAGCCCATCTGACCACACCTTCTTCCCCTGATGTCCCATATGCACAGTTCCTTTCATCTACTTTAAATCTTAAAAACAATCACAAAACAAATGACATGTCAGCAAATGATCTTCAAGCAGCATATTCTTTATACCCGGGAAGCCCGGCTAGTACCCTTAGATCACCGATTTCTCGGGCATCAGGTGATGGTCTATCACCATCTTTCCCTGAACGGGATTTCAGCCCGCAATGGAATTCTTCGCAAGAAAAAGGGTCAGACTCCAAGTTACCTCAAGATGCTAATTTCTTCTGTCCGGAAACATTTGCACAGTTTTATTACGATCAATCTTCGTTTCCTCATTCCGGTGGGAGGTTAAGCGTCTCCAAGGAATCAGATGTTTACTCCAATGCTGGAAATGGGGTTCAAAGTAGGCAGAGTAAAGTTTGCAAACAAGATATTGAAGAATTGGAAGCTTATAGAGCATCATTTGGGTTCAGTGCTGATGAAATTGTTTCCACACCTCATTATGTTGAGATCTCTGATGTCGCGGATGAATCGTTTTCCATGATGCCTTCTGGGCCTAATAAGCTGCCCGAGATCAAAACCACCGTGCCAACTCTTGTCCCAAATGAAGTAGCAAGCCCAAAAACTCGCCGAGCGGAGACAAATCACTCTAGCAAGAGCGAGCCAACTTCGCTCCACGATTTAAAAGGTGAATAATATCTTATTAATTTATTATGATTATGATTATTCCTAGGGTTAATATCATAAAACACCAATATAATTTCTTATTTCTCATGGAAAAAAGAACCCAACCTACTCCTGGTATATTAAAGTCCTCAATTTGTACAAAATACACGAAAAGTCTGTAAAATTATCTAACATGCACCCTTGTGATTTTTTTTTTTAATAAAGACTTGTTAAGTCTTAAATTGTTGGTCGGAATAGTATTATAGTGACATTCAATATTTTTTGCAAAAAAAAAGTTATACCATCTTATTATGACCAGTGTAAGGGTTAACAAGTAATTTCAAAAGTACATGCATTTTAGACAAATTTAAGGAATTTAATATACAAATTAGCATAATGAGTTTTCTTCTTCTTCTTCTTTTTTTTTTTGGTATATTTTTGTATTTTTCACAAGTTTGAGAACTTTAATATGCAAAAGTTTGATTGAGAGATTTTTTGGTGAAAAGTAAGAAAGTGCATGATAATCTTTGTATATGATATTGAAGCAAAGAAGCTTCTTTCTTCCATTCTCCAGAGTCTTAATCTGATAATATGATTTGTTGTTGTAATTTTTAGATGTGAGAGAATCTGCTGACCATTGTTTGACCGATGATGAAGACATATTCTCAAAGATGGGGGTTTCAAGAATGAATGTGAAGTATCATATGGGAATGGGTCAATCGAATTCGGATGCAGAAATCGACTACAGAAGAGGGAGAAGCTTGAGGGAGAGCAGAGTAAACTCAAAACGAGCATGAAATTAGAGAGGAGAATTGAATTGCATAGTTGTTTCCTGTATGTAGTAGTAATGTGCCAATCTTAATTTCCTCCACTAAAAATGGATGCTTCTGTTGTCTATTATGTTGTTTTTACTTTTTTTTTTCTTCAAATTTTATGGTGTAACTATCATTATGTATTTGGTGAATGTCCGTTTGGTAATACAAATGAGATGGGAGTGTGACCTATTTTGTGAAAAGATAGAAACTGGAGTTTAATATTGTGTTATGTGGCTAAATGCTACGAGTTTGTCATATATTATACAGCTTAATGCTTCTGTTCATCAATAAAGGCATCAATTTTGTTTGGCTAAAATTGTCACCAATGTATTTCGTATTATTTAAATCCATAATTTTTTGGTTACCACTTCACTTTTAATATTAACTTCTCCTTTGAGACTTAAGGTGCCGATTCTCTTGCTAGTTATTGAATATTATAATGTTCAGTTAAGAGACCAAATATATGAAAACATATATAGCTAGTTTATTCAAGAAATCGATAATTTGGTTATGGTCACTTTTATAGAGTAAATTAATTATACAAATGGTCTTCTTGATATGTTAAAACTTTAGATTTTGTTAAATTTAAGATAAAGAAGGTCGAAAGTTAATATATATAAAATTTACATTTTTGAGCGAAAAACAGGAGATGCCGAACCACTTAAATGCTCCGCGCCTCCGCCCATACATGGAATGAATATAAATGTTTCCAAAAATCGGGACAAGAAAGAGATAAGGTTTTATAGAAAGCAAAGCACATCACTAACACGATAGGGGATGGATCCATACTTATTGCAATGCATGATTTTTTTCTAACAGTGAACCCATTTTTTTTCAATACTAATTTACTTCTAAATTACATCGAAAACTTTGAAATTGAACTCATAAGTCATAACCTCCTTTATTACTAATATGCACACTCTGTCACTTCGATTAGTGCCTCAATAGCTACAAATCATAGATCATATACATGCTCAACCTTACAGATCCATAAAAATTAGAAAAAAATCAAGAAATTATCCGATTAATTAAAATAGAATAAATCTCTTCTCAACTTTTTTAACCTTAATTATTTTAGAGACCTCCTATCCGTACACTCCATAGTCTAAACTTACATCCTTATACAGGGCATATAGAGGTATATGGTCGTATAGGGTACAGATCAATACGAGATTGTCGGGACGGGGGTGCTATACGAGGGACTTATAGCCTATACAAGTGTGTATAGCGTTGAAAAAAAGAATTTCCTAAAATCCAAGGGTGTAGCATTTTTTTTTTTCCTATATGGGAGACCTATACGCCCGTATAGAAATGTAAATTTAGAATGTTTGGTTGTATGGATACAACCTTAATACTTCTAACTTAGGCTGTCTGTAGTGAGACGTTTTTTTTTTTGCCTATAGCATCCCTTGGCGCCGGGCAACTGCCCCCCCCCCCCCCCCCGGGACGCTATAGGCGAAAATGAGGCCCTAGGCGTTTTGGTGATGGCGCTGGTGGAGTCCCTCTTTTCCAAAAATATTAGCAGTTGAATAGGGGTTATGGGGGTTATCCACTATATTCATTTTTTTAAAACCCCCTTGATGATATGGCGTGCACATATTGCATAACACCAATAAAGAGGGTTATCCATTGTGGATAGTTATTCAAGATATAAGGCCTTTGGGTAGCGTTTGGTATGGAGGAATGGAGGGTGGAATGAAATGGGTCATTACGTTGGAATAAAAAATGACATGTTTGGTAGCACATAGGAATAGAATGGACCATTACATAAGGAATGTGGTTTATTCCATTTATAAAGATTTCCATTCCTTAGGGGTGAGGTGTTTTTCTTTCATTCCCTCAAGTAATGGAATGAAAAGTTTATTCAATTTGATTTTTATCCTATAATTTTATGAAAAAAAAAATCAAGAATAAAAAAAATATGAAAGAAATAATTTGAAACAAAAAATAAAATCATAAAATAAAAAAGAAAAAAATAAAATAAATATAAAACATAAAAATTAAAATATATAATAAATAAAACTAAAAAAATACAAATATAATTAAATTTGCAAATAAAAATAAAAATAAAAAATAAAATAAAACATAAAAATTAAAATTCATAATAAAATAAATTAAATAAAAGTTAAAGATAATAAACTAAAAAATATAAATATAAATCAAATATATTATTTTAAATGAAAATCTTGGTAAAACTATATTCGATTATTCATTTTTACTAACTATCGAACAACACGAAGTAAAGATTTACTTCATTCTCATATGGTAACCAAACAGGATGATGGAATGGTAATGATCCATTTCATTCCCTCAACCATTCCATTACCTTGTCCATTTCATTCGCTCGTTCATTCCATTACCTCATACCAAACAGACCCTTGGTATTACCAATGATTCCTAGCAGTGGCGGATCCAGGAAAGAATATCAGGGGTAGCGGGGACTAACGGGGGTTCGGGGACAGCGCCCACGAAATTTTTTTTAGGTAGTTAACGGGCTTTTAATCATATTTTTTAAGAGGCTTTTGATCATATTTTTAAGTAAAAGCCATAAAATCTCTTCCAGGGGTCGCGGAAAATTCGTTTCAGGGGTCGCGAAAAACCGAAAACCTATAAAAAAAATAAAATTTTGCACGTCGGGGTAAAAGTTCAGGGGTAGCGGGCACTACCCTGGGCCCTTACTGGGTCCGCCCCTGATTCCTAGCCCAATTGGCTAGGGGAGGTACTTGAAGACATAATAATGAGGCAATCTTGGGTTCAAAAATAAATAAATGAAGGTTACAAGCCATAAGTTCGCATCTCCTAATAAATAAAAATTGAAGATGATCAGGTGAGTACAGTAATCCAAATTTACTTAAGAAAAAAAAAAAACCTTTGGTATTTCTCAATTATTTGTTTGAAGAAATATGATTCCTTAAATCCCTGGTGGTTTAACATTTTCAACCTCCGTCTCCAACACGACAACCCACCAATCCAAAGACCGCATTCGTCAACCTCCAAACGCGTTGAGTTGAATTTTCAAGTCTTCCATCATTTCCCCAAAACCCATTAAAATCCCGTAATCCAAAACTCACTCCTATCGTTTTCCCAAATCAAAATTCATAAAATATTCATCATCTTCAACAACAATGTTATGGACCTTATGGTCCTGCTTCACGGTCTTCTTCTCAATCTCCATCCACGGCTCCCAAGCCCAACAGACCTACGTCGAAAACCGGCAACTCGACTGCAACAAAAACTACACCACCGCCTCCGGCTACACCTGCAACGGCGCCGCCGCCTCCTGCCTCTCCTACCTAACTTTCCGATCACAACCGCCTCTCTACAACACCCCTTCCTCCATCGCCGCCCTCCTCAACTCAAACCCTAACAACATCACCGCCCTCAACAACTTCTCCTCCAACTCCGCCACCATCCCCGCCGACACCGTCGTCGTCGTTCCGATCAGTAACTGCTCCTGCTCCGGCGAATGGTACCAGCACAACGCGAATTACGTACTCAAAGGTACCAACGAAACCTACTTCTCCGTCGCTAATAATACCTACGGAGGTCTTACCACCTGCCAAGCTATGATCTCGCAAAATCCGTACAATTTCCGGAACCTCTCCGTCGGAGATGACGTCACGGTTCCGCTACGGTGCGCGTGTCCGACGGCGAGCCAGAGGGCCGCCGGAGTTAGGTATTTGGTTACTTACCTTATCACATGGGGAGATAGTTACGATTATATGTCGACGCTTTTTGACGGCGTTAGTGTTCAGAGTATTTTGGACGCTAACGAGCTAACGGCGTCAGATATCATCTTCCCCTTCACGCCGATTTTGATTCCGGTTACAACAACGCCGACGAGAATCACAGTTTCGGTTACTCCACCGCCGCCGCCTGCTCCGCCGGTGATTCCGGTATCACCTCCTGGCGGAGGAGGAGACGGCGGTGGCGGATCGTCCGGGAAGTGGATTTTCGTCGGCGTTGGAATCGGTGTCGGTTTGCTCCTAATTGTTTCCGTTTCCGGCGTTGTAGTCTGGTGCGTTAGAAAAAGGAGGATTCAGCGCCACCGGTATGGTTTACCTCCGGGTAAACACTCTCCGGAGACCGGAATTATCCCGCCGGGGAGCAATTCGTGGTCGATTTCAGCGGAAGGGGTTCGAATTGCTGTTGGAGCGTTGACGATTTACAAATTCGAGGAGCTGCAAAAGGCTACCGGAGATTTTTCCGAAGATAACAGAGTGAAAGGATCCGTTTACCAGGGGGTTTTCGGCGGTGATTCTGCGGCGGTGAAGATTATGAAAGGTGACGTCTCCGGCGAGATCAACATACTGAAACAGATCAATCATTCAAACATAATCAGACTCTCGGGATTCTGTTTGCATCAGGGAAACACGTATCTCGTTTACGAGTTCGCCGATAACTACTCGCTCAGCGACTGGCTGCATTCGACCTCGAAGGGCGCCAAATACGACACCGTTTTGGAATGGAAACAGCGAGTCCAAATCGCTCATGATATAGCTGATGCATTGAATTACCTTCACAATTTCATCACTCCACCATACATTCACAAGAACTTAAAAAGCAGCAATGTGTTGTTGGATGCTCAGATGAGAGCGAAAATAACCAACTTCGGGCTCGGTAGAAGCGTGGAGGATAACGATAACGAAAACGAAGACGGAGGACTTCAGTTGACCCGACATGTTGTCGGGACGTATGGTTACATGCCACCGGAATATATCGAGAACGGTCTGATCACGCCTAAAATGGATGTGTTTGCATTGGGGGTGTTGATATCCGAGCTGCTCTCGGGGAAAGAAGCCGCCACTCGATCACCGGAGGGTGAGAAGGATGCGGCAGAGTTACGAAATTCGCAGCTGTCGGAGATGATAAAAGAGGTGGTTCGAGGCGAGGATAATGTGAGGGAGAAGCTGGGTGGGTTCATGGACAGTAGGCTACGGGGCGAATACCCCGTGGAACTGGCCTATTCGATGGCGGAGATTGCTAGCAGATGTGTGGCGGCTGACCTAAACGACCGCCCGTCTGTGGCGGAGGTGTTTATGGCACTGTCTAAGATACTGTCTTCTTCTTTAGATTGGGATCCATCTGATGAACTTGAAGACTCAAGGTCTCTTAGCCTTGGTAGATAAAGGAGGAGTTACCTTATAGCTATTGTAATATAATGTTTTTGATGATGTTATTGTCTTGACTGTTAAGATAATAAAACAATATTTCATATATAAATAATGGATACAGTTGACTTCCCTCTATTTTATGAATCAAAGAATCTATATATCTATCAAGGAATAAAATGCAATTGAGGCAAGTTAAATTCTCTCATGAAAGGTAAGTTTTTTTAACAAAACAAAAAATATACAATGTTCAAACAAAGCTAATTAAACTCTTAACCCACTATTCAATGTATTTAAAAACAACTCTATACACTATAAAAAGTTACAAAGAAAGTTATTAAAGATTCACAAATGCACAAACAAGATTAAAAAAATCAAACAGATAGTCTTCCCTCAGCCGTCTCTCGATGAATTGCGTATCGAAATATACAACTCTGGGACAACCAGTACACGCGTTTTTCGGGTTTTTCGGGTTTACCTTTGATGCTCATTGTCATTAACTTCTGTTGACTTTCTGATAAACATGCATTGACCATTTCCAAAAGGCTTGCCATACTCATTGCCATATCTTTCGCGAAAAAATATAAAATTTTCGGTAGGTATATTCTTGTTTCTTTGTTCACATAAACTGTTGATCGTATAAATTCTTGTTTCGCAAGCCTCAGATCCTGGAAAACAGTCTTTGCGTTGTAGACACGAACCTATGTTTAAGGATTCGTCGTTAATACCAAAATGACGCAAACAATAAAGAGAAAAGGTAACAAAATTACAGTTTAACAGTTTATCAATCCAAATTCTAATAATTCTAGATGAACCCAAAAACTCACAGTAGAAAGCAAAAAATGCATCATTATTATGTGAAAATGTAAAATGAGAAATATTGCATACCGCAGGGTCTGAAAATGCCCCTAAAGAAAGGGCAAAATGGACAAGCGGCTCCGGGTATTCGATGGCATATGTATGTTTATTAGGCTCCGTCTTCAACTTCCTCCCTGGAGATAGCAATGACTGTAACCACTGCATTTATGCCATTTTAGTAAAAATTCCATTTATTTATACTATTTTTTTCTATATTCTCCATTCATCATCTTGTGGGACCCACAAAATAACGGTCGAAACGAATGAATAAAACATTTTAAAGATAATCAAATACAGATAAGAGACAAACCGATGCTCTAAAGTGTGATTTTATTCCTAATATAGAGATCTGTATAATATATGCATTGATGGAGTGTCCTCCAATGTTATAAGTAGCCTGAAATACAAGGTTATAAACCCACATTAAAATAATAATCCGGGTTAACGAATCATTACTATGAACATAAGAAACGAAACTAAAGAATTTGTTATGTTTTACCTTCAAAATGGAATTACTTTTTGTGTTGTTATGTGTTCCATATGCTAAATATGCCTGCAAGAAGTAAGCACATAACATTACTTTAACAAGATGCAGAATAAACCAATAACAAATCAAATCCAGTTCAAATAATGTAAGACCCATTGTTAAAATTGCCCTTTTTAGGATGTCCTGAGATAACTGTAGCCTCTCAGTTTTTAGAAAGTTTCATGTTAAAAGTTAACTAACTGTATGCCCAAAATACACATTGATCTTCAAGGGGTAGCACAATGGTACACCTTAGTTTTTTTTCATTTGTAGAAGGGTACTTTAGTCATTTTGACAAATAGCGTATAATTGAGTAGAATATAGAGAAAAAAAGGACCTACATGCATCACCAGAGCATTATGAATGTTGATCCAAAACGCAAGCTTTTGTTCGCGCTTCATTTTCCCAGGGTCAACAGTCTCAAGTTTCTTTACCAGTGTTCTACATCAATTAACCTGAACCAATTAGAACTAGAAAAAAGGGTAGAAAAGAAGAAAAATGGATCAAAATTTAAAATCATTGCAGTTATCAAACTACCTGAACTTTTTTAGCATCCTTGAAGCATAATTGAAACCATCATCATCTACATTTATTTTCAAAACTTCAATTATTTCAGCATATGGGCGTCTTTCATCTTTTAATTTCTCATGTTTACTGTCCCATGTAGGTTCCTCACTGCAATAAGGACTCCATGTATCAGAAAGATTTCGGGTACAATTTGTACCCGATGAAGATAGAGATGAAGCAGAAGAAACCAACGGTCCAGATTGAGCTTTATTTTGGTCCCCAAGCTTGCAGTAGATCAAAGAGATGCATTTTATTATGTCTTCAGAAAGTCTATCAGGCCCATCAAGAAGGTTGTTATCTGTACAAGAGGTTCCAAGGTGATCCCCAAGACTACAACGACCCGTTTTCCTTTCCTGAAATTACTCACCATCCACATAAAACAGGAATTTATGTCAGAAAGGTTTTTAGGTAATGGGTCGGGTGTCATTTTTCGTTATAGATTACAAAAAAATCCACTATTGAATTACATAATTTAGGAGGTTTTATGTATTAAAATCACATTTTGATCAATATGTTTCTTTTTCAGCTACTTATTGTTTATAAAAAGTTAGAACTGTTTGCAATACAACATAGCCTAAACTGAACCTTTTCATAGGTGAATTGATCAAAATTGTGATTGTTAAAGACTAGTGGAATACTTACTTTTCTAGATGATGAATTCAATTTGGCAGAATCAATTTGGCAATTTAAACCCGCAAATCCCCCATGTTGACTTGAACGTTGACCATTATAACCACTTAACCAAGCATCAGACTTGACTTTGAAGACTGACTGATCAGAAACAGTCTGTAATTGTAATTGTGATTCTCTCTTATGTTCTGAAGGGGGCTTTTTGGTTTGTACATCATGAACATGCGGCTGAAAAGCTGTGCGGTATAATGAAAGTAGGTAACGTTCCAAATGAAGTATTTCTGTTTCAAGAGATGTGATTTCTTTCACCAATTCCATTGATGACTGTACCCAAATCATCAAAAAAAGAATTATCACCAAACAAAAAAAAAAAGTTCAGAAATACTTATGATGAAAAATATAAAATTTTGAGAAATTAACCTTTGAATTTGGTGTACCATTTGAAGCATTGGAAGAAAATGAAGTAGAACATGGGGTCATCTCTGACTCTGACCAAATTGGGGATTGATCAAGCAATAACTTCCCCAATTTTTCATCCTGTGTCAAAGATATGAAGTCAAACTTAATCTTTCAATGTCCCCAAAACAGGTTCTATAATGTAAGCTTGTTACTAACTCCCATATTTCACCATCACAATTTAAGAACAAGAAAACCAAAACTACTTTTAATAAGCAGGAGGCAGAACATATAAGAATAATCTTTATAGAAAACAATAGAAAAGTATTGTAACAACCCTCCTAAATTTGTCATATGAGAATAAAAGTGGTCATATAATGGTATAAGAAACCATAAAATTGCATCAATTATTATTTGGGATTTTGAGGGATCTCAAGAACATTGTGACATCTTACAACTTATTTGCTCCAATTGTCATCTTCACAAAGAAATAGTGATGTTGATACTTGATAGAGATACACAAAGATTCCCTTACTTTGTCATTATTGAATGATCCTTTTATCATTTGGAAAACAGACAAATCCTCCTATAGCATAGTTGTCAAAGGCGCAAAAGGTGAGCCTTGGGCCTAGACGTAAGGCCTTAAAAAGCAAAAACCCAAGATAAGCAATCAACATAGCATAAAAATACCATTTTTAGGGATTCTAGAAGACAACTATGTTTTCTAGAATGACAAATCTTTAACAAATTCACATGTGTTTTCTTAATCTTGTGAAATAGAGATCAAGACTATCAATTTAGAACTTTGGAAACAATCATAAGATAAAGAAGCCAAGAAATCAAATACTACTCTGTTTCATATAACAGAATACTAACAGGAGTGAAATTATATGAAGCTCTTGGGGTCATATCTAAAACACCCCCAAAATCATCTTTCCTAATCTGCCCATTACTCCAAGAACACCTGCAAAAACAACCAGAGTCACTGATTAATCAGTAATCAACAAATAATCAAAAACCAAAGTTACTGATTTATCAGAAATCAGAAATCAGAAATCAAAGAATCAAATTTCACCCTTGAAAACTTGAGTGGCGGGAGGAGAGCGGGGAAATCGGCGGAGTGGAATCAGAATCAAGTCTCAGCATCTTTTGAGGAGGTGAATCAGCTCACTCACCGACAGTTTTGATGAAGATCATTAACTGCATTTCAGAGAGTGTTATGCAGAAACCTAGAAAGTGTATCGAAAACAGAGATATGGTGATTAAGAAACAGAGGAAAGGGGTGGCATTTATGAGAGGAGAGGAGAGAAACCCTGCAAATTAGGGTAGAGAAGGTGAAAAGCGACAAATGGAGGAGGAACCCACAAAGGGGAGTTGATCGATCATAAATACAGAGTAGAGTAGGTGTGTGAAATGAATCAAATGATGAGAGGTTTTGGGGGGTAAAAGGTGTTAACTGAAGATGAAAATGTGAAAGCAGAGAGGGAGAGAGAATGGAATCCTGAATTGAATAATGGTGCATAGGGGTGGGGGTGAGGAGCACACATTGCTGTCTGGGTGATGAATTAGTTATGAAATATATGTATGGGAATCAATAGTATTGGGATTTTCAAACAAAATTAATAGGGTGACTACATTTTACGATTCTTTCTCTTTGGTTAGATCCGGTTCAATTAGGCCTTGAGTTGACAAAAATTGTTAGTTATGGTTTTTGAAGAAAAGAAACCTAAGGGGGGACGGTATGGTGGGCGGCTCCCCCACCCGGCTTTAAGGGAGCCGCGTGGCTCCATGTGGCAACGATACCGGGTGTGCAAGGCTTCCCCATGTGGCTTCATTTTTTGGTCTAGGGCGGTTCCTCCAAGCCGGCGAGAGCCGGACTCTTTTCTCTCTCTCTTTTCTTTTTTTTTTTTTGTTTTTTTTGTTTTCTATCCCCACGGCTTGGTGAAGCCACACCACAACCATACCATGTGGTGTGGCTCCAAATGGTTTTCAAAACTACACATTTGAGTTGGCCGGCTATGATTGGTTGGTGAGCATGGCTTCACCAAGCCATGCCACAACCATACCCCCTCCCCTAAGGGTGTGTTTGGTTTTGAAAAACACACATGTTTTTCATTTATGTTTTTTAAGAAAAAATGATAAACAGAAAAACGCATTTAAATTATAGTTTTTCAGAAAAAATTTTCAGGAAAATAGAAAACGGTGTTTTCTAACTTTTAAACTAAAATTGGAAAACACTTTTTTTTTGTTTTCCATTTTTCGTTTTCGTTTTCGTTTTCCAAGTTTCATAAGTGTTCAAATGTAAGGTTTCTCCCCCAAAAAACACTCTGCCGCTTCTCCATCTTCTCCATCGTGAACTCTAACTCCTTCGCGTGAACCTAGCTCCTCCACTTCGAAGTTTTATATAGTTTTATTGGAATCAAGAAATGGAAAACACATCTTTTGGTTTAGAACGCGTTTTCAAAAATTTCCATGTGTTTTCTAGGGATGGAAAACCCATTTCATTTTCTAGAAAACTGAAAATGAAAATTTGAAAAATGTTTTCCACAACCAAACGCACCCTAAGTCTTCGGTAACTTCGTTTTCTTAGTTTTGCCTTCTGGGACATGTGACAGGATTTGATTGGGTTATGTGAACCATAGAAATATTCAATGATTAGGAGGTTGACACGGGGAAGGCAAGCTTTGACGTTGTTGTCGTTTTGCCTACGTGGTGGCTTTTACGTAGTGGCTTGTTAGTGGCTCTTTTGAAACACGTGACGAAGAATGTTTATTGTTGGGGTCAAGGGTCATTTTATTAGCTGTAGGGGTGAAGCGTAAAGATCATTTTAAGAAAGCAAAATAAATGTCGTTATTTTGGTAAAAAGAAAGGAGGGGGGAGGGGGGGGGGGGGGGGGGAGCAAGTTAATGGATATTTTTTTATTTAACAAAAAAAATATTAGCGTATGGTTTTAAGGGTGCAGAGTGAACATGCAACCTACACGCTAATATGAGAGTTTCACCTTCCATTTAAACTTTATTATTTTTAGAGCATGAGGTATAACTGTGTAGTGTAGTCTGTGTGGTTTGTTACGTAACCATTGACTAGACTAATATAGGATTTTAGTAGGATGGGTGTGGTACTCTGAGTTGTGTTATGTGAAATTGATTATTTTTTTAGTTTTTTAAAAAAGATAGGTGTCATGATTTGATTGAATAACTTGATTATGCTTTAAATTTACACATTATGCTTATCAATATACTCTTAACCACTAAAGGAGGATGTCACATCTTGATAATTATTATTTACTAATATCGATCTTTATTATTGTATTTGTTAAACACATAGACAACTATGATCGAAAGAAACAAGTATATAAAACATTTTTCAAGATTTATTTATTAAGTGACTAAGTGAGGTATAATATTATGATCACATGAACTTCATCATGATGTGTGGGTAATTTAAAACTGTTTATACAATTTTCACTCTGAATAATCATCATTTTGAATTTGAACTTCTAACCGATTAATAATACCAATTTCACTGTGTTTTTAACATAGACTTAGTTGGATTTACTTAATATGTAACACATATATGTCTATTTACTTTATTTTAAAATTCTATTATTATTCAAGAGCTTCTTATAAAAATAGATGATACAACAACACAACAAGTTTTATGATGTATAAATTGTTAGAGAATCTCTAATAGATGTTTTTCCCGGGCCTTCTTTCTTTAATTATAAGTTAATGGAGAGAGATAAATCATTAAAATAACATGATAATGTGATAAGTTTGCTAGGTGTTTTGAGTTTCTTATAGCTACAAATTTGACCGTAGCGAATACCTTTTTATGTAGTATTATTGAATTTCTTTTAAATTTCGGATGAAAATTGACCCAAAAATAATAATAAAGGCAGGGAACCATGGTTGATGGGGATATGATTAATTATAGGGTAACAAGTGAAATGGGAAAGTAGAAATGATTAAGAATCATGAAAGGATTGTGGGAGGCCAACAACTTTGTCCCATGTATACAATTATTATGTTTAGTTGAACTAAAAATACTTTAATCTTTTTATATGAAATTTTAACAATCAAATTTCATCTAAAGATAGCACTATATATTTAAGAGCGGTATTAGTGAATGCATGCAGTTAAAAAACAGTGCATGTTTGAGTTTACCATTCTAAATGATATAAAGTTCAACATAAAATGTTTTTAGTTATTTGTTCACTATTGTATATTATATTTTAAAACATAATTTAGATCATAGATTCATAGCTATGATAATCATTTTGTATTCTCGGTAGCTTCAACGACTAATTATATAATCAATATATTTTGAACAAAACCATTGAGTAATATCATTGTGTTTACATAAGAATCCTGACTGCCGTTAAAAAAAAATATATATATATATCCTGACGTGTGTTTAATGAATAGAAAAGAGATTAAATAGATAGTGAGGCATGCATGCGGATGCAAATTAAAAAAAAACAAAATACTAAAGGATTAGATGATCCGATTTTATTGTATTAATTACAGGAGAATCAATGTTTGGTATAAAAGTGATGCAATAAGCTTTAATATATTATACTTAAATTAAATAAATAAATACTAGTTTTTATACCCATACATCCAGGGGCGGACTCAGAAAAAATATTTAGGGGTAGCGTTAATTTTTTTTTTGTCGGGACTAACAGAGGTTCAGGGACAGCGCCCCCGAGTCATTGGATTGAATAAAATAATCTAAATACGTTGACACATTAATAGAAGTAGGGGTGTTCATGGTTTGGTTTCAAACCGCGAAACCGTCCAAACCGGTCATCGGTTAGGTTTCACGTTTGGTTTCTTATCTTAACGAACGGTCGGTCGGTTTCAAAAAATTTAAACCGTAGTGAACGATTCAGTTTACGGTTTATATGAAAAACCGGTAAAAACCGGACTGGACCATGTACATATAATATATATTATATAATGTATACATATATATATATATATATAATTATATATATACAGATTAATTACATCGACTTCTTTTTTGTAATGAGATTTTGAGTTTTAGCGTTTAAAAACTAAAAATCTGGAAATTTAGACATGTTTTCATCTTAGAAATCTAGAACTTTATTACACTATTGTTTATATTATGAACTTTAGTATTTGCATCACGTATTGGAAATTTAGACATATTTTAAGAGTATACTCTCATCGTCTCATTTGATAAAGTTGATTTCGAATTTTCTTTTAATTTAAAATTTATGATTGTAATCTTATATTGAAAGCCTAAAGATCCTAAACCGCGAAACCAAATCGAAACCAAACCGGAGATAGCGGTTCGGTTTGGTCTTAATTTTTAACGGTTCGATTTAGGTTTTCGATTATTAAAAATCGTAGCTAACGATTTGGTCTACGGTTTGACCCAAAAACCGTATAAACCGTACCGTGAACACCCCTAAATAAAAGTATAATTGACTCATCTTTAGAGAAAAAAATCATACTAAATAAGTCATTCAATTGACTCATCTAGAGAGAATAAGATTATACTAAATAAGTCATTAGATAAAGATTAATATCAAGTTAAGTAAAATATAAGTAAAAGAAAAAATTACATATTTTGTTATTTAACTTTGCCAGTTTTTTAACTTTTGTCCTTTATCTTTATTTTTATTACACTCTCTGTCCTTTACCTTCTTTTTTTCGTTCACCTTTTGTCCTTTTTAACAGAATCCGTTAAAACCCACCGTTAAGTCAAGGGTATTTTTGTCTTTTACCTTTTAGGTTATTTTTTTAGTTAAATAAAAAGGAGGGGGTATTCTGTAATTTTGTCATTTCTTTTTCATTTATCACCCCCACAATTCCTTCCGGTCGTTGTGACCGGCCGGATATCCGCCTGTGATCGTGAGGTCGGCCGGAGATCGTTGCTGGGGTCGTCGGATGGTCGCCGGTTGCTTAGCCGGGTCGCCGGAGGACGGTCGAAGGTGGGGTGGTAGTTGATCGGAGAAGGGAGACGAGGGGGAGGGGCTGCCGGCCTCTCTTTCTCTTTTTTTTTCGAGTTAGGGTTAGGGTGGGGTGTGGGAGTGGGGGTGATAAATGAAAAAAAATGACAAAATTACAGAATACCCTCTCCTTTTTATTTAACTAAAAAGATACCCTAAAACGTAAAAAGACAAAAATACTATTAACTTAACGGTTGGTTTTAACGGATTCTGTTAAAAAGGACAAAAGGTGAACAAAAAAAAAAGTTAAAGGACAGAGAAGGTAACAAATAAAAAAAAATAAAGAACAAAAGTTAAAAAACTAACAAAATTAAAGGACAAAATATATAATTTTTTCTAAGTAAATCATAAAGTTAATATAAAATTTAAGTCCTCCCGTTGAATAAAAATACACACTATATATATTAGATACATATGACTAAAAAAAGTCAAAAGTAAACACATAGCCCCCTACGGCCCTACACCCTGTCTAGTGTATCAAATTGATTATTTAATATAATTTATGTCATCTTCTTCATTTTAACATTAGCATAAACACAAATAGTAGCAGAGATCATCAATGGCGACGAAAAAAGTGAAAATGCATTGATTATATTATCTCTTTTTATCTATACTTAGACTACAAAAATACATTCAAGGATAGCGGAAAATTTGTTTCAGAGGTAGCAAAATACCAAAAGCCAAAATTTTTTTTACAGATTGCATGTCGCAAGAAAAGTTCAGGGGTAGCGGATGCTACCCCTACCCTATAAGGCTATTCGTAATGGGGCGTTTTTGGGCTCCATAACGCCCCATAACGCCCCTTATAACGCCCCGCCCCACTACGCTTAGGCGTTATGGGACGTTATGGACGAAAAAAAATTCTCGGGCGTTAGCCAGGTAACGCCGAGAGAGGGGAGACATCAAATGATTGTGGGGCGTTATGGGGGCATTATCCACTACACCATAAAGCCCCATAAAGCCCATTGTCCAGTCACCGTCCACATGGCGGATAATGCCCCATTCGGGGCCTTATGGGGCCTTATCCATTACGGGTAGCCTAAGTAGGTCCGCCCCTGCATGCATCATACAACCCGGGTTTAAAAAAAAAATTGTAATGAGATACAGAAAATGTAATTAAATTATGAAACTTATATAATAGAAAAAAGTGTTAATTAAAGTAAAAAGAGAATAACATCTAAAGTTTACAAATTATAAAATACTATTTTATATACTACATCTAATGTCTGGTTTGCCAGTTTTTATCTTCATCCAGTATCAGAATATGATTATGTTACCATGTGTGACAACAGAGCTATGTGTTCTCATTTTTCTGTTTACAGATAATTGTGTAGCGTCCAAACTCAAACCTAATAAAAGAATAGGAGCATATTAAAAATAATTTAAAAAAAAGTTAGTAAGAACACTTAGGCCGTGTTTGGCGCACTAGCTGAAAAGCTAGCTGCTAGCTGATAAGCTAGCTGTTAGCTGATAAGCTAGCTGCTAGCTGATAAATTATAAGCTAGCTGATAAAAAATAACGTTTGGTAAAAACTAGCTGATAAACTAGCTTAAAAAAATAAAATGACATAAAAGTACATGTCATAAATGTAATTAAAGATATTTATTTATAAGTTAGGGAAATGTAAAATTGGAAATATTATAAAAGCTAGTTGAAAAGCTACTCCAACTAGCTTTTCAAAAGCTAGCTTATAAGCTAGCTTTTTGACGTTACCAAACGGGGCTTTTAAAAAAAGCTAGCTTATTAAAAAAACCCCGTTTGGTAACGTCAAAAAGCTAGCTTATAAGCTAGCTGATAAGCTAGTAAGCTAGCTTATGGCGCGCCAAACACAACCTTAATTTTATGCGGTATATGTGGTATCATATTCATATGTCCTATTATTATTATTAGTTTAAGTTAAGAATTTATTATGTAATTAATTGTTAACGACGACAATAATGTAAAGTATTGTGAATAAATTTGAAAATTTTAACAGAAATGCGGTTAATCTCTTATAAAAATTATTGGTGAAGAATAATTTGAATTTAAAAGTCAATATACGATAATAACCTTAGCAAAAATAACATAGATATTTATAATATATTTTTTATGAAGGTTATAATGGATCTCCAAAAAATAATACCTGTAAAAAAACGGAAATTAAGGGATAATGTAAATTTTTTAGGTGATATTATTTGGGGTGCTTTAAGTGAAAAAATAAAAATTAGGTGAGTTGTGATGATGTCGTTTGGCAAAAAACTTTTCTTTTATAAGAATTGAGGATATATATATTGTGAGAGGTTCATTGTAAACCTCTTAATTAATCACCTGTAAAAACAAAATATTTCTCTAATTTTTTTCTCTTTAGCAAATTTACATTCGAATTAAAGTAATTTCGCATACAAAATGGGGGATAGTAGGTCTACACTTTTTATGGGGCCTATAATGAACCTCCCTCTAAATTACTAATACGAGGGAGTTTCACTAGGAAACACCCAAAAAATATGGAGTTGAGAACCATTCTAAAAAAATCATTATCTTTTAAGAAAAAATCATGTTTTTATGTTGTTTAGTTTTAAGAAAAAATCACGTTTGTGCCCGTTGTATAATGACGGACATGGAGTTGATTGTGGTTATTATTTATGTTGTTTGGTGGGATATTAGAAGACTGAGGAATCATATAGTGTTTTTCAAGAACCAGCATTTTAAATTGAAGCTCATTGATGTTGTTCTTATTTTTCATACTTGTATTGTATAGTGGTAGAAAAAATAAATGTGATTTGATATGGGTAGAGTGACTTCAAGACCCACTTTTATTTTTATAGCTCGTTTTTTTCATCTAGCGCCTTGCTAGACAGAGTTAATACAATGCCCTCGTTCTAAAAAAAATTTAAAATGATAAATTTCTGAAAATTTAGGCTTATAAAAAGAATAACTTTTACCCCCATCTTCCATAGATATTAAACTTTTATTTCTAAAATCTTCAAAAATTAAATATGCATTCTCATAAGAAAAATAGGAGGAAATATATTCTATATTTTTTTTTTCCTTACTTTTTTTTTATTATAAAAACCGAAGAGTAGCATACACGACTTAAGTCAACACGCCGGAAAGACGGGCAACAAGCTGCGCCGCCAATCCCTTTTGAATAGCAAACCCTAGACGTATAAAAACAACATTCTTCAATCTAGAGGTCGCACTATTCCCACGCATGACTTTTTGGATCCGGTTCAACATGGCCACCGCCTCTGTCTCAAGATGGCCGAATGTATCGAAAGCGAAAGGAACAAACACATGTTGATTTTCAATACACGCTTTCTCATGTTTGTTAACCTTTAATATATTATTTTAATTTCTTTAATAAAACAAAGATAAAAGACGAAAACAGTTTAAGGGATTAGATGGTTAGATTCTTATAGGACCGGTTTAGGTCAACCAAAATACTTCAACACCATTCAACTAATAGTAGATAAACTAAACTACAATCCATTTTTCATTTGACTTTTTTGAACGACAAGCTTCCATTAGTGGTAAAGGTAAAAAGCAATATCTCAAGCATTGACTATTGAGTATATATTTTGTTTTAATTTATAACTACAAAAGCTGAGGAGAATTGAGTTTCTGTCTTTCTGACTAACTAAGAGTTCAAGGGTTTAATTCTTACATGGGATTTTTGGTAGTGAGTCAGTTTCCTCCTGAACCGGTGTCCTGGTTAAGTGCATGACTAATATACGAGCTTCCTCATAGGAGACGTGCCAGTCACTATCACCCCAGGAGTTGAAATGATCGGGTGGGTAATACCCCTGTCAATAATCTGAAATCACCGTTATAAAAAACTACAAAAAGTTTTTCTCTTTCACACCGCGTTATATCCTTTTTCTAAACTCTTCTAAAAAGTAAAAACAGTGACGTAGAATTCTAACTCCCCCTGAATAATTGTAAATAAATAATAAAAAAACATAACCTATATAAAATTTCTAAAACCTACAATCTTCTCTTATAATAGTTCAAACCAAGAAAAGATTCAAATCCGAATTGGTTTCATTTTGCTATTGTGTTATATATTGCATTCATCATCACATTAATGTCATCATTTCGAATATTCCATAGGTGTTTGTATATCTTGTCAAACCTTGATCGATAATTTCATTCATATATTGGTTCATTTAGACAATATTTGGTTGATCGCCTAATATTATTCAGGCCTCATCATGTTGTGAAATTGTAAACTAATGCGATTTTAATCTCTTAACGATTGCTCAACAATAACCTCCCTCGTTGCATCCATCCACGTCGTACCAATACAATTTAATCGGTCATACTTTATTCTGGGTTAAAAGGATGTCTATACATTTTTATGGTTGATTTATGAAAAGATAGAATTTTGTGTAATAAGTTGATTGTGATAGTGTGTGTGTATATATATATGTATGTATATATATTAATATAAAATTATATACTTTTTAAAATTTTATTGGAATATAGCCATTGGGTTGGGGGTAAATATTAATCTTTGAACGTTATTAACGACTTTATCGGTGGGATGTCACTGTTTTCACCAAAACCAGTGAAAATGAGGTGGTGTTCCAGATCGGCTTGGAACGTCATCTCATCTCTCCGATTCTTTTGTTTAGTCCTCTTAAAACGTAAATGATATTAGGTAACTTAGTCATAATCTTTAAAAATATATATATATATGGTTAGGTTCAAATGATAATTTTTTCTTTTGAGAACTTTTAAGAACCATTCTGAACCACTAATTTTCAGGGGGAGAAGCATTCAAATTCATAGGGGATTTCCATATATATAAACTAGTGGCTTATAATAGTTTTCAAAAATTCTCAAACCAAATTGGTTCTCAAATGATTCTCTCCCTATATATATAAAGTATTCCCATTTCCAATAGTTATATTATAGAAAGATAAACAAATATTTAATCATGGACCTCCATCTAATCTTTAAGGTTTTACTTTTAAAAAAAAGTAACCGATTGTCCTCCAACTTTTATTCGTCTACTATGTACGCCAACATTATTTATATTTGGGAATTTTATTGGGTTACATACTTCTTTTACGTTTTTCTTTTACTAGTGTCTTGTTGTTGTATTCTCATGAATATTGTTATGTATCGTGATCCTCGTTTTATGACGTTGTTCTGGCAAAACTACTTCGCTTACATGGTATCTGTCGCTTATCATCCTCGATCGACGGTCAGACAAGAACTCGTAACAAATGCTTGAAAATGTTCATTCTACGTCTCTCGTCTTGGGCGGAATATTGGTACAATACTTCCTAGTTCCTACCAACTTTCCATTAAAATGACACTATTCATTTTCAAAGCCCATTATGGTCAACAACCTCCAACTATCCCTCACTATGCAAAGATACATATATCATACATAAAAAGTTTTTTGAATTGCTCAGTTAAATCTGGGCTGTATAAGCTTCCTGGGCCACAATGCAAGTGACTAATTGCTAATGGGCTTCATGAGGACCACATAGCACATATGTCATTATTGGAAGTCAAAGGACTTGTTTGTAAATTTCCTAAGTGATTTGGGGTAAAGACGTAGGTCTGCAAATGAACGGAACGAACATGGATATGGACATGTTCATGTTTTTTCATTTAACTTTAAGCCAACACGAACACGAACATTAGTCGAACAAAATTTTTCTTGTTCGTGTTCGTGTTCGTTTGTTAAGGACTAAACGAATGGTTCATGAACATAAATAAACATAATTTTAAAAGAACTTGAACGAACACAAATTTAAGCGAACACAAAAAAAACACATATTGGTTCCAATAATGTTAATAATCAAGAAAAACATTTAAATGAATCGTTTAAATGTTCATAATTCACTCTAAAATCCATCAAGACTCATCCATCAATCTTAATTTAAGTATTTTTATTAATAAAATTATTTATATTGTTACATTAATAAAACTAAACGAGTGTAAACGAGGATAATCGAACATAAACAAACAGACATACATGAACATAAATAAACGAACATTAACGAACGTTCACGAAATAAATGAACAAACGTATTTGTTCATGTTCGTTCATTTAATTAAATAAAAAGAAATTATGTCCGGGTTCGTTCATTTATTAAATAAACGAACATAAACGAACTTCCTGCCGAACGGTTCACGAACTTTTCACTAAATGTTTGATTCGTTTACAGGCCTAGTAGAGAGAGTTTAGAGAGGACAAAAGCATAATATATGAATTATTCTGCAATTCTCCATAAGTTTTATAAGTCAACGAGTCATTTGTGTCTTAACCGATACATTTTTAGATGTATTTAGAAACCGTGAAGTATGATATAAGTTGTTCTCTCTAGCTTCTTGCTAGTTTTATATAACGTTGTCCATTCAAAAAAAGGTTGTTACAGCAGGCATTGGTATGTGAAAAAATATCAATAAAAAAGTACATCGAATATGATTTAGCAACACGGTTTAGAACGGGTTAAACTTCGTTTTAGATATCGAAATGTACATCCTGATGGTAATTTAAAGAATGAAAAAAACTGTTTGGTTACGCATTAGATCGTGTCTAAACTACATACGAACAAAATCTTAAAGAGTACATTTAATTTAATATCGTATATTTGTAACTAACTAGATTGATTTTACTTTGATCAGCTGAATTCATGTTGTATTCTCCCTATTTGTATCGAGGATATCCTCGTTGTAATTCGAGTCGTTATATTTAATCACACATATTTGATAAAAACATTCACTTGACACGATTGTTTGGGGTAAAACGATCTAAAACGGTCATTTTGCGCAAAACGGCCCTTACATGAATCGACGACGACCAAATAAAATTCAGGGGGTGGGGTTTTTAATTTATATAATAATAAAAAAATTCAGACCCAAACGACCTCTTCATACGACCATTTTGCAGACCATATAAAGTGTATAAAAATATCAAAGGTATATGTGAATATAGCTGGAGTCTGTTTAGCCTATAATTCACGTGAATCAACAGTTTGTGTGTTAACATAACATAATACATTTTATGTGATGCGCTTCTAGGAAAAGTACTTCTAAAAGAAAATCTAGCATGACATCAATAGAGGAATAGCTAACGAATTGTGGTCATTCATGTTATCTTTCAGTGTTTTTTGTTCTTCTGTCACGTGTCTTGTGGTCATTTCATGTTATCTTTCAGTGTTTCTCATACAAAAATTATCTTTTAAATACATAAATAAATACGTATTGTAAATTGTTGTCGTCGCAGCATATATAGAATCAGAAATACTAATAGATAATAGGAATGGATCACATGACAAGCAATAAAACATAGATGGATAAAAGTGGATTCCACAAAGTTTGGGGATCACATGATGACGTATGTGAAAATATGAGCTTATAAATAAAGGAGCTCAAGGGCGAAAGAAGGAATCTGAAAATTTACACACATATATGTGTATAATAGTTCTTTCAAATTCTCTTGTAATCACCTTTATTAATAAAGTATTTATCTCCTCATCTATTTTGATCTTGTTCATTCTAAACATAAAATTATATTGTTCTTTATTAATTGATAATTAGAGTTAAGGAAAATTTGATCTTTCACAAGGCAAGAACAAAACATAAGTGTGTCTAACCTAGACTTAAATGTTTTTAACACAAGTAAATAGGCTTTATTTTATGAGTTCACCAATTTAATTTACCAACCTAAACTTTTTATTTGTGGTTGAATGGGTCTTAATCACAAGTCCCCTCTCAATCTCCTCCGACTCCAACACAACCTCTTTTAATTTACTTTTCTTTTCTCTCACTTTACACATTTCTAGCTTAGTCTAACTTTTACATCTTGCGCATTACATAAAGTGGACAAAAGATTGCTTGAAAATATACAACTTTTGAGAAGAAAAAAACATATAATGCTATCATGTTTAGTCTTAAATTGACTTTTCCCATGTCGACTAATTTAGTGAACCAAATTACTATTTAAGACCCTACTTTGCACAAAAATGTTGTCCATAAAATACGCCACATATTGAGATTGGTTCTAAACTTCAAGAATTATAAATATCTGGGGGTGGAGCTTAGAGTAGAAATATGATAGGTCGTTGTTAAAAAAAAGCCAGATATGCGTTTTTCAATTCCCTGACAACAAAGTTTACTATAAAAACAAAGTTGAAGTCATATGATTATATGAATAATACTTAGCTCTTATTGGGCCACGTGAGTCACCGTGTGATTGGTTTAATATAATTTATTTCGTTTGTTGACACAATATCTTTAGCATAATAGTTGGTGGTGTAATAGAAATGACCCATGTAATATGACATAGCACCCATGTAATATGACAGCCACGTGATAGTCACCGTGTAATTTAATTTAAAATTGAAATCCAAAATATCAAGCATAGAACCCATGTAATATTACTTTTAGCTCCCATGTTTGATACTTTGAGTTCTAATTTTTTAGTCCTCACGTGATCTTTTAACAGTTTCGTCTTTTTTACATTACAGATATTTGTATGTCCGTATTATCTCGTAATAACGCACCAGTGGTAAATAAAGTTGGAATCGAATCACAATAAACTTACCCACAAACCAAACCATTGGACTTTTAAAAGTGATGTGCTGACGCTAGACAACAAACAAATCTTTCATTTTCTAATCTATTCAATCCTTTATTTTATTTGGCACAAACAACTTCTCATCCTTCACGCCTCTTCTTCGTCATCCACTTTACAATTGACCGTTCTTGTACCTTATGCTTTAACAACTTGTACATATATATACATCCCCATCGTTAACTTAGCACATACTTCCATGCTTCAAACACTTACACATTTCACCAACAATACCTTTCAATAAAAAAAAAATCCCACCTACTAAAAACTACTAACTGATTAATCGTGTTGAGTCGACGTGTTAAACCGATAAACCTCAACAAGTTCTGTGTAAACATTTGTGTCTAAAACATCAACCCTAATTCTGACACGCTTAAAATATTATAACTCAAAATAACATGTGTAGTTATTTATCTAAACAAGTCTGATGAGTTGTAAACTAGATGATATGTACAACCAAGATGTATTTATTCGTTTCTAAAACATCAATCATAATCCCGACACACTTTGATACATTATAACATATACATAAACAATAAAACTCTTTATCTAAACAAGTCAAATGCGTTATAAACCAACTAACATGTGCAAACATGATGTGTTTAAAGGCACATATATAAAACATCAACCTCAATATTATACGCTTAAAATAATATAACCGAAACACAACCCATATAACTATTTATCGAAACATGATATACATTATAAACCGGTTTCTAACCTAAGAAGCACAAGAGAATGCTGCAACAATATACACATTTGATACTATAAAATTATAAAATTTTAGCTTCATAAACAAAGTTGTGGCACATAAAAACATTCACCATATTCTACATATTTGTTTCAAGTACCTTTTCCTGTACATTTAGTATACACCCTATTTTTCACCTTATTCTAAGTTATAGTAACCAGTATATATCATATTTTTTCACAACTATACTATATGTCCATATGTACATTCACCTTTCCATAACTTTTCGATAACTTAGAACTTGAACCCTCAACCATCACCATATCACAACATACGATATGACCACAATAAGCGACGAACACAATTATGGAGGTCAAATTTTCATATCACCATCGCTTTTCTTTCATCACTCGGTTATTAAAATGGTGCGCGATGAGGTATGCCCTTTCTCCTACTGGAATTTCGGTTGTGGTTGGATATCGGTGGGGTGCCTGGAGACATCTTGTTGCTGGCATCATCCCCGGATGTAGACGAACATGACATGTCCGAGTGACCATTTCGTGCGTAGAGATTGTACTGGTATATAGGAGTGTCGATAAACTGATTGAACGCATGTGGCTTCCGCACTTTCTTGGGTGTCAAAGGCTCGTCGGGTTCATTAGCATCCCGGCCATGTTTCATCTTTTGTGTGAAGCTCAGTTCTCGATCACCACGCTTCATAGCTCCAAGCTAACAACAAAACAAACATCAATTATTAGCTTGTACTTTTGTAGAGGTGGCAATCATGATCCATTGTTCAAAGAATGTGTTGATTTGGGTAAAAGGTGAATTTGCTTATGGGTTCATTGAATCAAACCAAATTAGACATATGGGTCAATTTGGATCAACTCAAATTCGACATACGAGTCGATTTTGAATCAACTCAACTAGACAAACGGGTCGATTTTGAATCAACTCAAATTAGACAACCGGGTCGATTTGGATCAAAGTTAATTTTGCATATGGGTTCATTGAATCAAACCAAATTAGACAAATGGGTCAATTTGGATCAACTCAAATTCGACAAAAAGGTCGATTTTGAAGCAACTCAAATTCAAGAAATGGGTCGATTTTGAATCAGCTCAAATTAGACAACGGGTCACTGTAAATGATTTGGAACATATTTCAACCTCAAATGTACTAGAGTGACCAAATGTATGAAAATGTGCAAAAGGGGGAGTAACTGTATACCTTACAACCAAGGGAACAAAACCGAAAAGCATCAACAAGGCTCCGGCCGCAAATCTCACAATGATTGGTGACTCCTTTACCAGGTCTAGGCTGTGGTCGTTCGTTCAAGAACACTATCTTTGCACTATTGATAATGTAGGTTTGCACACATGTGATGTCCAAATATCTTTGAATCTCATTCACCCTAACCACGTTATGGTAGGAAGATCGCCGAATCTAACCAATCAGAACAACAAACCAACACAAAAATGAGTCAAGCATTTCATCAAACACAAAAAGGGCAAAATTATATTAATTTGACTCAGTCAGGCATTTCATCGAACACAAAGAGAGCACAAACTTTGTCACTGATTTTACCTGAACAACACGATGATCTTTGTGGTGGATCAAACAGTAAGAACACAGAGAGTTACCACAGCAATCCAGACAATACAAATTGCATTCACTTTTATTAGCATCTCCATGGAATCGACAAGAAACAAAGTAATCAGCTCTCAACATTGGAATCAACCATGGCGGACTAAACTCTTGATGCTCCATTTTTCCAATTGGACTCACCTAACCACATAGATATCATCATCAATCAGTCAATAAATCAACAATCGAACAAAATTAGTTTCGAAAAACAAAAAAAGGTTCGATTTTTGCTCTGTAACAAGAAAATCAATCAATCAAACAAAAATATCAATTACCATGAGTTTCTTGAGATTGAACTTGAAAGCTTCAATCTATACCCTGTTTTGCAGAAACCCAAATCAGATTGAAGGGATTAGAACACACATCAATAAGATAACCCACATTCAACGATAAATACGGAAAACAGAGTCGATAACAGAGGATTAAGGTTAGAAAAATACCAGGAAAAATTGGAGGGATTGATGGAGAAGAGGGTTCTGGAGTGTGTGTGTTTTTGGGGGTGTGTGTGAGTGGGTGAAACGTATATGAATGAGAGGCAGACGGTGAAGAGAGAAGGAAGAAAGACTGGGGAAGCTCGAAAGGGATTGAAAGGAATTTGTAAGGCGGTCACATATGACTATTTATATTTTGATTATTTATATTTTTTATCTATTATTTTAAATATTTATTTAGCCCTCCATTATATGTTTGTAACTTTTGGGTTAGGTTCACTTTGCACCCTCCATGTTTTTTTTTCTTTTTGCAAGAACATAGTGGTGGATTTGGTTATGGAGCTTTATTTCGTATTTTCATAGCATACCAATATGATCTGTGTATTATACGTGATGTCTTTCTTATCTATTTAATCATGATAGAAGTTGTCACTTAGGGCTTTAAGGGTGTGATTTTTCTCCTATCACGGTTAAAAATTTACTCCCTTTACTCGTACTAAAAGGTTATTAGTTATATGATATGCATCTACTTTATCTTCTAAAGTTCAAACTCAGGACTACATACATTGCACATACATGTGTTACGTTATAAACAGGGTTTATATATCATAGTATATTACCAAACGAGCTCATCATATTAAGAATAAAAGACAAGTATTAACTACGAAAATGAAAGTGTTTGGCTCTTTATATATTTCACTAGATAATAAATATTAATGAGATAAGTAGTGAATGGTAACGTAGGGAGATAATAAGATTGCATATAGTAAGAGGGTATGAGCATAATAGCATCAGTGAGACTCGTGTAGAGATGAAAATGAGCCTGATATGTGTATATAATTCCCAGTAACATACTTAATTTCACAACAGTATCACATACTAATCGAATATCTGTTATCCTTATCATTGGTTCGCGGATACTTAACACACCATTTATGGTCTTGTGTGTACGTACTTAAAGTTTACTAAGTGGAATTAACTATACTTGTAAAAGTTCCATAATTTCAAGCCTTAACAACTTCAAACATACTATTTATAATATCTATAAGATTACATAAGAATACACACATACGTTTTTTCATAATCGATGTTATGTAGGGAATGAGATCAGTATAACACACTTGTATTTTTTATTTTTTTTAAGTATAATACATAATACAGTTACATAACCACCTACTCCTTATTTTTCTATCTCCTATTAAATCGTCAATGCATGAGGTACACGTGTTTTACATAGTTTTCATAGTTCTCAATATAATATTGGTTTTGAAAAGAATGTGACCCTATCTATACACATCTGATTTTGATGTGAGGTAACGTTTTGAGTAATCGAGATACATTAATACCCATCCGAAACCTGTGATTTTTTTAAAAAGTAACCATATATCTGTTCCAGTTGTGTCGGGTTTTTAGGTCGTGTTTAGCCTTTACGAATTTTACCATGTGCGTGGGGTTTGTGAATAACCGATAGTGTAAGGGCTTAAAGTGAAAAATTAGGGCACAACTATGGATTATGACGAAGGATATGATCGACGGATATGAATAAAACTTTCTGGACAAGTAAAATTTTGATGACGCAATCAGGTGGGTCCAATCCATGTGAACCGTTCGATCAGAATCACATTCCTCATTTTCGATGTGTATATTTGTGATAATTTAATATTAGGATGATATTTTTTTTTTTGTCATATTTTTTCTATTATTTTCTAACCTTTTAATTCATCTTTCTCATGCCTAATTACTTTTTAAATAAACTAAAATCCATTGCAAAAAACATTGCAATTAATTTTAACGTTAAACATAAAATGACATCACTTATCAATATATCTAACTAATAAAGAAACGAAATGAATAAGTCAATCAGATGAAATATGTGTGTAATTATTTATCAATTCTTCGGTTTAAGGGGTATAGCGTGTAAAAAAGAAACAAATTGAATGACGGGATGGGTAAAAATTAAAATAGTCTATCATTATTGTTTTTTATGGGTTAGGTTCCACACAAAACCAAACATTATGTAAAAACTAAAAAACTTAAGGCTAAGGGACTGAAATTGAAAATATATCTAATATTCATTAAAAACACAGAGGGGCATAAATGGAAAATTGAAAAACAAATCACAAATCAAGCAAACAACTCTACACACCCCCCGTCAGTCTTGGTCAGCAGCATTCTCTAGCTCGCCGGTGAAGAACACAAGCTTAAGTTCAGTTAGGTATTATTACGACAATGTTGCATGATGCAACATTACGACATTGTTGCATGATGCAACATTACCACAATGTTGCTTAAATGTCAGTTAATTTTTTCTCACATTGTTGCGCAACATTACGATAAATGTTGCATGTTGCAACATTACGACATTGTTGCATGATGCAACATTACGACAATGTTGCTTAAATGTCAGAGCATGATCTGAAACAGATTTGGGGAACCATCAGAGCTTTTGGCTGTGATTCCACACCATTTTTGATCGAAATCAATGGCTTAATCGAGCTAATTCACGTCGTTTGACTTTTACGGGTCAAAGTTCATACGTTTTGACCATAACAAATTAGAGATTTGTGTTGATATTTGGAGGTTCTCACTGATCTGGTTAGTTTCAGCATCCAAATACGCATCCAACGAGCGAAAAATCATCGAGTTTTGTTCAGTTTGTGAATTTCCGATCATCTTCTTCGTTAAGCTAGTCGCCTGAATTTTTTTTAACCTCAACGAAACGTTACAACAATGGTGCTAGTTTGATAGAGGTCGTTGAGACGAATCCAACGCAAGTTTCAGATTCCATTTTTGTTGGGTATATCTCGAGATATGGTGTTTTGAAGTTCGTTCAAGGCCACCGGAAAAATTTGTTGAGTCGCCGGAATCTGAATCGGAAATACGGGGGCTGGGCATCCCTGAAATATTTCATTGAGTTTTGTTGCGCAAAATGTCTAAAATACCCCCACTTAATTAGGTTTTTTGGTTTTTTCACTTTTATTAAGTTTTCTCCTGATCCTAACCCTGTTTTTTATTGTTGTTGTTTTTTAAGTTTCGTCATGTCCTTTTAAACATAAACAACTTTTTTATATCATACTTTTTTTTTACTTTATACTATAAAATCAAACATTTCATTGTCTTTACATTTTTAAATATATTATTGATATATAAATTTTATAAAGGCATTTTTTTAAGACATTAATGTGTTGTGCAATAACTTTCCTAATTCAAGTTGAATAATTATGAAGATATGTTGTATCATACTCCTACTCTTAACTATCTCACAAACTAAACTATTCTAATTACATTTAGGTTTCAATCAACCATCATGATCTCCAACTAAAAGGATAAAGCATCTACATAGGTTGTGTTATTATGAAGAAATGTTGCTAGATTACTGATAAGCATTTAGTTTATATATGTTTGTGTAATATGTGTGTAACTAAATTTCACTACATGCGCGTTGTCGTGAGGATTACACAGACACAGAAAACAATTGTATTGCTATAACGCTACGTAAAGAAAACAGAAAAAACAAAATGTTACCACAAATGTTTAAAGTATTATGCTTACGATGTAAAACTTATAATAAACGACTGAACCTATTATACCACCCGTTTATGTGCTAAATTCATTGACATTTGAACCAACAAAAACAACTTTTTTACACGACTGCTAGATTTTACCTATTAATCATAAACTTCTTTACAAAACTTACGTAATATACTTATTATACCACAAAATCATATATTAAATTTATTACGTTCACCACGACCGCCGCATGACAAGATGCTCTTTGAACCAAGAACTTGTATATAATTATTTATTATATCAGTGTCCTCATCCCATGTGTTACACTCTGTTGGCTTCGTACGATCTGTAAGTTAATTTTACATTGTATAACAACACGTATGTAATATGTATATATGTATGTATATATATCAATAAAAATAAAATTAACTAAAATACAATTGGGATAAAGAAATAGAAAACTGAATTGTGTAAACTTTCGGGAGGTCCAAGTGTTTCGGTTAGGACAACTCCTTTCCTTTTCTATATTATCTCCTCCTTTAGTGACCTTTTTTTGTTTTTCTAATTTTTTTAATTATTTTATCCCAAATTTTATGTGGTTTCCTGTGCTTCTAACATCTATTTATCTTAATAGATGCTTATCACAACTCTATTTAAAGAAACTATACATATTTGGTTTGATTTAGGTGGTGGGCATATTTTATTTTGAATCATTGAATTTAATAATTTAAAATGTTATTCTTTAGCATTTTCATTGAAAAATTAAATAAAATTACAATCTAATTAATTCTTCAAAAGTTAATTAGGAAAATTTTGAATCCAAAGGAGCTTCACATATTAGTATGTGAGTTTTTCTTTTAACAACAAGCATTATAGCTTTATAGTTTCGATACACCACTTATCACTTATCGGGCTACAACATTTTATGTCTTATATTTATTTGTAGTATTTTCTTACCAAAAGAGCCTAGAACACATTTTCAATCAGAAGGATCTCAATTAGAGGCAAAGGCGTTGGATGGAAGTCCTCAACGATTGCCACTGTGAGATTAAGTACCATTTAGGGAAGGCCAGTGTTTTGCAGACGCCTTAATTCGCAAGGAACATGAAAGCCTCTATGAGTACGTGCCTTAAGATTGGACGTGCGGGTGTTCATGATCGATCAGATTAAGATGACATAAAAGAATAAGCTAAGTGAAGAGAATGTTGACAAGGAAGAGATGATCAAAACTGTAAAAGGACTGACAGTCGGGTCCGAAGAAGTACTTAGGATGGGTTATCGGATCTGAATCCCCAATGTGGATGACCTGAGGTAAGTTCTCCTCAAGAAGGCTCACAAATCTAAGTATATGATGCTGTAAGATTGTATCAAATCTCTGTGTGTATTCATCCACCAAGGGGCAATATATTTATACAAGAATACAAGAATCCTAATGGTAGAGGGATTCTCTACGATTCTATACAATAATTACCAAACGTAACACAATCAACTAATTAAGGTAATGATACGATAAATATATGCTATTACACCCCCGCAGTCGAAGCGGGAGGTTCTCGGACACTGAGACTGTTGCGAAAGTCTTGAAAAAGAATCCGAGGGAGCCCTTTGGTGAAGATATCAACTACTTGAAACTGACTAGGAACATGCAACACACGAATCTGACCGGTCTGAACCTTTTCGCGGACAAAATGGATATCCATCTCAATATGCTTTGTACGTTGATGCTGGACGGGGTTGTTGGAAAGATAAATGGCACTCACATTATCACAATAGACTAACGAAGCATGATGAAGGTGATGACGGAGTTCCAACAACAAATTGCGAAGCCAACAGATTTCAGAAACGACATTTGCCACTACTCGGTACTCGGCTTCAGCACTGGATCGAGAGATAGTAGGTTGGCGTTTAGATGACCAAGAAATCAATGTGTCCCCCAAATATACACAATAACCAGAAGTGGACCTGCGGGTATCCGGGCAACCGCCCCAATCGGCATCCGTGTATGCCCGCATAATAGTAGTGGTCGACTTCGTAAGATGAAGCCCTTGAGATGTAGTACCTTTCAAATATCACAGCACTCGTTTCATGGCAGTCCAATGATCTTCGCAAGGTGCATGCATGTGTAGGCAAAGTTGCTGAACAGCGTACCAAAGATCAGGACGAGTGAAAGTCATATATTGCAAAGCTCCACATAGACTACGATATTTGGTGGGATCCGCAAAAGGTGTACCCGAAACTTGGCTAAGTTTCGAACTTGTATCCACCGGTGTTGCAACGGGATGTCAAGACGACATACCTGCGCGGTCAAGAATTTCTAAAGCATATTTTTGTTGGCTGAGAAACAAACCCGAGGGGGGTGTCACACCCCGATTTTTCCAATCGAGATGCGACCAACTGGCATCAAATTCAAAGCAGCGGAAGTCATCGGATCAACTACATAAGGACCATTCTTATTTAAATAGATAAGGCAAGGGGCGTGACCCTTGCATGATGTCCGAGTTAATACAAGCTTTTAAGAATAAAATTACAATTACATCGTACGAAACATAAAACTAAAGAT
This sequence comes from Deinandra increscens subsp. villosa, assembly GCA_039602395.1. Lineage (NCBI taxonomy): Eukaryota > Viridiplantae > Streptophyta > Magnoliopsida > Asterales > Asteraceae > Deinandra > Deinandra increscens. Next base: position 8,013,904 of record JBCNJP010000020.1, read on the forward strand.
CTTTTATTCATAGTGTGGGGGGGTCTTCTAGTAAGGAGGGTAAGTCTTCTAAGCGGGTACTCTAGCATCCATATCTAGACATTCCACCTAATGTCCTTAGCAATCAACGTCCTGAAACACATGCTCAAAAATAATACGTTAGCTATAAAGCTAGTGAGTTCATAACATGACACAATAATAGTTGGCGCCATAAAAGTAGTAGGTGCATATATAAACATGTTACATTTGTATCCACCAATCAATCCGTCTCAAGGCCGCAGCCTCAAGGTGAGCAAATGTCTAAATGCAAACCCCGTTTACATTACACTTACTCGGCATACATACATGATGCAAAACGTGGTGTAAGCGACGAGTTAACCAATGTTAACTAAGTAGCCAAAAATTGGCCGTGGTCGAGTATTCCCCAATTCACCTTAGGGGAAAGCACCGTGCAGAGGTGGGATTTCCATGGTCCCAAATGTCAAGTAGTACTACCCACATATGTATGTGGCTCAAAGAGTTAATGATTGCACAAAGTACACGTTAATATACACCATAAAAATAGTTTGACTCGTGAGCATGTATTTCACCCCAAAAGTTTAAGTAAAAAGGGGGAGTTTAGAGTTATGAAACTCACCAAGGTCTTGAAGTGAAGTGGCTAGATGTGGTCGCCCTCTAAAACGCCTCCTACAACATAACACTATTAAATATAACTATGCTTATATGAGATGCGTCCTACCCGTACGTGTGAGTCGATTAATTAAATCGTGGTTTAAAAGCGTGATTAACTAATTATTTTAAAACTAGAATGAAATTGTGTTTAATTATTTACGCATGCATATATGTGTATACATTTAAACTAAATGTATATATTTAAAAGGAAATTTTGATTAGTTACGTGTACATGAATTTTTGTTTAATTTTATTTATTTATTATAACTTGATAACTTAAGTAAAAATAATCATGATAATATTAACAATTAAGTTGAAGTCAAATATTGTGTACATGAGCAGAATGTCGCAGACATATATGTGTACCAGAATTCCATTACTATTTTAGTCCCCGATTTTATAATTTATGATAGAAAATGACAGTTTAATAAATCTTTTATTCATCATACTAATATTCAGAATGTCGCATATAGCTTCATTCCCACGATCCCATAACTACACTTTTAGTTGCTAGACTTATAACTTATGACAACAAGTGACAAAACTTGATATTTTAAATATAGAAGAAAAATATAGTATCCAGAAAGAAAGTCAAGTGTTATATGATTAAAAGATTGAGGGACCATACGTTAGATTTTAATATTTACAGTTTTTGTTCTTGTATTTGTAGCTAGAAATAACCACCTATCATTTTAAGTATAATAATAATAAAAATTGAAGTTTACCAAGAGAAGTCCGATGACACTAGCAAGTATTATGATTTTGATATTTACAGTTTAACTCTCAAGCTTTTCAAAAATGCTAGCTTAGTATATTATATAAATCACATATTAAAATGTACACCGTTAGAGAATTTGGTGACCACATAATTTTCATTAGTCTTGCTACTATTGTTATTGCTATGGTTTTAGTGTAAAGAAGCGTTTTATATCATAGTGTTTTTACGTTAGGGTGTTTCTACATTAAGGTGTGTTGAGTAGAAGTAAAATATTAATAGGTGATATAGTGTGACTACATGGAGTTGAGGATGAGTGGATATACCCGTAACTTGAGAGAATGCGAAATCGAAAATGGTGGTGGAGATGGTGGATTCTTGCTACTTGGTCACCAATAAGCTTTCATTACTTCGACTGATTTTTCTTGTAGTGAGTAGGTTGTTTTTGGTGAGTTTTGAGTAGAGTAGAAGATGGGGTTTAAACAGAGTGGAGAAGATAGAGAGAGATATGCCAAAATCTCTACAAGATCTTGAGAAGATCCACCAAATATTATGGAAGGATTTAGGGAGGATACAAACATTAGAGGATTGGTGGTTTAAGATTATGGAGAATTTCCCTAGGTTCATGAATCTTGAAGAAGGAGAGAGTAATGAATAAAAATAAAAATGCATAAGGATATATATATCTTTGGTGAGGTGTACGGTTGTAAGGTTTGAAGATAAGCTCCTACTCTAATTTGTTTCTCTACCTTGCAATATAATTGATAATACCTATAACATAATTAATAATTACTAGTACACTAAATTTGTATTTGAATGCGTAGGTTTTATTAAATTAGCTCAAATAATTATATGAGTTATTTTTAAAGAAAATATTATTTAGTAATTTGAGATGGTATTAGCATATTTATTTATGCACTAGGTAGTGTAAGATCGAGTATCCATTAATCTCCGTCGTAAGCTTTTTATGTACCGAGTGTTTTCCTACATAAGCCGACTAGGCTAGTTCTTATGATTAAAATTAAAAAGTTTATTCCTAAGCAAGAAATTATAACTCATGATGGTCTTTAATCTGGATTCAAGGCGGTAGTTTAGACAGTGACCGAATGGTCATGAAATAAATAGATGATAAAAGGAAAAAATTAACCTGAAAATTCGGGGTTGTGACAGGGGATCTGGAAACGGCAATGCCCAAGAAGAAGCTCAGCGGACCCAGATCTTTCATCGAAAACTCCCGAGACAATTGTTGCATGAGACTATCGTGAAGAGCATCTGAAGAAGTAACCAGGACAATATCGTCCACATATAAGATAATGTAGGCCGTGTCGTGATTATGAGTGTATATGAAGAGAGAGTGATCGCTCTGACTGTGCCTGAACCCGATGGAAGAAACAAAATCTGCAAATCTTTGGTACCAGGCCCGAGGTGCCTGTTTGAGGCCATATAGCGACTTCTTCAGAAGGCAGACATGATCGGGAAACTCGGGATTACGAAATCCATACGGTTGATGCATATAAACCGTTTCTTGGAGATTGCCGTGAAGAAAAGCGTTTGTCACGTCCAATTGATGAATCTTCCAAGAATGTGAGATGGCAATCGTGAGCACTGTTCTGATGGTGGCCGGTTTAACCACCGGACTAAAAGTGTCGCCACAATCCACGCCAACCTGTTAGGACCTGCCATCACAAACAAGACGAGCCTTGTATCGCTCGAGAGAACCATCAGAATTAAATTTATGTTTAAAAATCCACATGCAACGTGTAATATTCATATGATTTGGACGCGGAACTAACTCCCACGTCTTATTTTTCCTAAGGGCATTAAACTCAATATGCATTGCTTGGTTCCAATCCGGGGAGAGGATCGCGTCCCGAGGTGAGCGAGGGATGGGTGTGATGGTCGAGGTGTGAAGATTAAGGGGCTGACGGGGTTTAGTAATACCGGACATGCTACGGGTGTGAATGGTGTGGGAAGTGGTAGATGTCGGCGGCGGGATTGGGACAGGCTGGGCTACGGACGGAATGGGCTGGGATGGAGGAGAAGGTGGGTGGGCCGTGGGTGTAGGAGATTGGGAGGGGTCGACAGCCGGTGTAGTAGGGGTGGGGGAGGGGGTCGCAAGAGGGATTTGTGTGTCCCAAATGCTAGGGTGGGGTGAGTCCGTAAAGATGTGGTATGAGGGAATCATCGTAGAGGGGATTTGGGAGAAAGGGAAAATGGTTTCGTCAAAAATGACGTGGCGAGAAAGAATGATCTTGTGGTTTTGGAGATCATAGCATTTATACCCCCGGTGGTTGGGAGGGTACCCGAGAAACACACACGGGTTGGAACGGGGTTGGAGTTTATTTATGGTAGTGGAAGGGGTTAACGGATAGCAAAGGCAACCAAAGACTCGTAGGTAGGAGTATGAAGGTTTACGATTAAAAAGAAGTTGGGTCAGAGAAAGAAAGTTTGTGTTTTTGTTGGGCAAGATGTTGAGAATGTAGGTAGCCATGGCAAGAGCATGATGCCAAAAGTTGGGAGGAACGGAAGAGTGAGCAAGCAATGTGCGTATGATATTATTTATGGACCTGATTTTACGTTCGGCTTTTCCGTTTTGAGAGGAAGTGTGGGGACAAGAGAAACGAAAAGTCATACCGTTGGTGGCACAATATTGTTAAAAATGTGAGTTGTTATATTCAGTGCCATTATCACATTGGAAACTTTTGATGTTTCGTTCAAATTGGGTTTTTATGTGAGACGAGAAGGTTAAGAAGGTAGAAAAAGTTTGGGATTTATAGGCCAGAGGGTATGTCCATAGGCAATTCGTTTTATCATCAAGGAAAAGGACGTAATAGCGGTGGCCACCGGTGCTAATAACCGGTGACGTCCAAAGGTCACTATGTATTATGTCAAAAGGTAAAGAAGTGATAGAAGTAGAAGAAAGAAAAGGTAACTTAATGCTCTTGCCAAACACACATGAAGAACAAACATGAGATTTATTTTTATTATTATTGGGAAAGGAAATAGACATAGAGTTCTTTAAACTAGACAAAATATTATGGCCGGGGTGACCGAGTCTTTGATGCCAGAGATCGCGAGTGAGAGCGGTGAAAGCAGTAGGAGATGGAGCTTGGGATGGCATGGTGAGGGGATATAAGTCCCCGGTGCTATTGCATCGGAGGATACGGAGCCTGGTCTGGAAATCCTTCACAATAAAACCAAATTTGTCAAACTCAATGGAAATATTGTTATCGGTTGTGAGTTGCCGGACGGACAAAAGATTTTTGATTATTTGAGGAACGTGTAAAACAGATTTAAGTTTTAAAGGGGGAAAAGGTTTAGGTAGAACATGACTACCATATCCGGCAATAGGGACGGGTGAACCGTCACCAATAACAATATTTTGTTTAATGCCATTATTGAAATAAGACGTGAGCGTGTTGGTCATATGTGAGGTTGCTCCCGAATCCAGGACCCAGTTTTGATCAGGATAATTCTGTGCCAGAGAATGCATCGCTTTGTCTAAATCTGTCGGGATGTACCTGTTGTCAAAAGTATTAAAATTTTGATGTGCCCCTTGGGTTGCACCTGGGCCTGGGCCGAGAATCCCAGCCGAATTGTTGGGCTGAGGAGGTTGGCAGTTGCCATTAGACGCCATGGGGTATGGGCTAGGGGGTTGGGCCAGGTGTTGTAGTTGGCAGGTGGGCCTTGGTTGGAGGATTGGGACTGAGCCCAAAGCTGCAGCGCATTCCAAAGGGAGGGGGGAGGGGGAGATTTGGAGGTCCTCGGCCACGTCCCTGATTTTGCCGGCCACGATTGCGTCCCTAATTACGGTTCCGGTTGCGGCCCTGGTTGCGAGGGTCATAGGGATGGGGTTCGTTGAAGTTCCGAGGATCGGTGCGGGCTGCCTCCATAGATGATGAGGCCGCTGTTTTGTTGTCGTTGGAGGCTAGAAGAGCGGCTGCGAAGGAGGAAGCGGCTTGTGCCGCTTGTTTGGCCTTGCGAGACTCCTCGAGAATAAGTTTCGAACGCGCTTCAAAGAAGGCCGGAAGCGGTTCGGTTTGTTGAAGTAGCATAGCAACGCCATCGTATTGCTCGGTGAGGCCAGAGATTAGTTGGAGGACTAAGGTGTCGTTCGACACAGGAGCACCAACGTTGGCGAGTTGGTCGGCTAAGGTTTTGAGAGCGGTGCAATAGGCCGAGACGTTGGGAAACGTCTCCAACTTGGTGTTGGCAAAGGTGTGTTGTAGGTGAACCGCTCGAGTGTGTTTGTTGTTGTTGAAAACACCTTTGAGAGAGGCCCATGCGTCGGCAGCAGTGGCTTTGGGGTCGATGATGGTGCCGAGGATTTAAGAAGAGATAGTGGAATATATCCACTGCAGAACGAGGGCGTCGACCCGCTGCCAGACAGGATCGGTTGAGGAAGAAGAAGTTGTGCCATCGGTTTTGGGTGTGAGGTGATCATGGCATTCAAAGGCTTTGCAGTGAATGGTGAAAAGGGTGGACCAAGTGATGTAAACGCTGTTATCCATCTCCAAGGTAACCGGAATAAAGTTTTTGATATTGGAGACGGTAACAGCAGGGTGGAGAGTGGCGGAAGAGGGGGGGTTGCGCCATTCTTGTCGCCGGCCATGGAAGAAATCGAAGGGAGGAGAGGGATGGACGGATAGGGTTTAGAGACTCGTGATACCATGTAAGATTGTATCAAATCTCTGTGTGTATTCATCCACCAAGGGGCAATATATTTATACAAGAATACAAGAATCCTAATGGTAGAGGGATTCTCTACGATTCTATACAATAATTACCAAACGTAACACAATCAACTAATTAAGGTAATGATACGATAAATATATGCTATTAGATGCACCCCAGAGGGGGGGAAATTTATCAGAATTTAAGTTAAACTATTGTTGGTCGGGCATGCATAAAGATATCGCAGAGTACATTGAGAAGTGTACTACGTGCTTAGAAGTCAAATCAGAGCACCAAAAGCCTTCAAGATACCTGAAACAGTTGGATTTACCGGTATGGAAATGGAAAATGATTACTATGGACTTCATCACAAAACTCCCTAGGATTAATCGCGAAAATGATTCTATGTGAAAATGATTCTATGTGAGTTATAGTGTATCATTTGACTAAGTTAGCATATTTCCTCGTGATTAAAAAGAACTTACTCATTGGAATGATTATCTCAGATATATGTTGACGAGATTATGTCTAGGAATAGGGCGCCATTATCTATCACGAGGGACAGAGATAGCCAATTCATGTCTCGCTTCTTGAAAAGCTTTTAGAGATATGGGGATCAAAATGAACTTGAGTACGAACTATTATCCTCAGACTTATGGTCAAAGTGAAACAGACCATACACACACTTGAAGATATGCTCGGGTGTGCGTTATAGAGTTCAAAGGTGGTTGGGATAGTCACTTTCCCCTGATGGAATTCTGGTATCATAACAATTATCACATGAGCATCAAGGTTGAGCCTTTTGAGGCAATGCATGGTAGGAAGTGTAGGACTCACCGTCTGTTGGTCGGAACTGAGCGATGGACAACTGATCGGGCTAGAGTTAGTATTGGAAACCGCAAAGAGGATTGCGTAGATTCGAGATAGACTAAAGGCGACACATGATCGACAGAATAGCTACGCTCACAAACGATGAAAACCAATAGAGCTTGCGGTTAGGGATCGTGTAATTTCGAAGGTCTCGCCTTGAAAATACGCAATCCATTTTAGGAAATATGGAAAATTAAGTCCATGATTGAATGAGAGGGGGGGGGGGGGGGGGGTCTAAATGGGGTAGAAGATGGAGAATGCATCTTCAAAAGTAAACCTTAATCTAAGAGCCTAAAATTAAAAACATCTTTTATTTTTCTTTTCTTCAAATTTTAGAGATGGGCATGTATACTCTTAATGGTAAAGTGACCCCAACAAAAAATGTGTGAGTTCATATCCTACAAAGGACATGTGTGGAGTTTTTTTCTAAAAACGTAATAGAGATATAATTAGTCAAAACGACCCTTTGCCAATGGGGACTAAATTACTTGGTAAAGATTTTTTTTCTTCTTAATTGAAGGCCTAAGTTTAAACTTTAATATTAGTGTAAGTTAGCTTGTGAAGTAATGTAGAAATATAATAGATTTGTCAATAAAAAAAATCAAAACGGCTCTTTAATTAGTCAAAATTATTTTTATGTTAAAATTTAGAATTTTTATCGATTTCTAAATTCTTAAAATGTACATTCCAAATATGATTTAATCTTTTACAACGCTTCTAAAATAGTGTATTAAACACTAGGTTAGTAACCCGTGTAATATACGGTTGAATATTAGGTTCGTAAGATGAGATCAATACCAAAAAAAAATTTGATGAGAAGTTTGAAAATTATGAATGATATAATTCATTATTAATTTTTGGCTATGCTAAAGCAATGTTGAATTCGTTCAAATTTAAGAGCTATAACAATATGATTTTGTTTATCAAGTAATAGATCCAGTAATTACAGTAATCATGTTTGACCGATTTAATATTTTATTTTTGACGTTGCAGTGTAGTTAGATAGTTGGCATTTTATCGACCAATGTTGTCATGTTTCAAATCTGGCTTTATAAAGCAGTAGGACCACCGACACGTCATTCTAATTGTTATAGCATATCAAATAGTTATCTTATGGTTGCTAATTAAAATAAAGGATTTGTTGACTATTATAATAACTATTTGTATGATGAATATTAGAGAATACTTTAAAATAGAATAAACAAAAATACATTATGAACTTTAAAAATGAAATTTTCTTAGATAATTAAAATAATTAATCATAAATGGATTAATAAATATTTTATCGACCAATGTTGCCATGTTTCAAATCTGGCTTTATAAAGCAGTAGGACCGCCGACACGTCATTCTAATTGTTATAGCATATCAAATAGTTATCTTATGGTTGCTAATTAAAATAAAGGATTTGTTGACTATTATAATAACTATTTGTATGATGAATATTAGAGAATACTTTAAAATAGAATAAACAAAAATACATTATGAACTTTAAAAATAAAATTTTCTTAGATAATTAAAATAATTAATCATAAATGGATTAATAAATATGTATACAAATATAAAAAGCAAAAAGAACATTGTAAAGATATCAAGAAACCCAATCAAAATAAAATTAAGCAGCATAACAATTTTTTAAAGTAAATTGTTATAACGATTAATATTCACATGAAGGATAATTATTTTTATTAATTTTGTATAAATATTAATTTGTTAGTTTGTTAACATGAAATAACTATTTAATTTTGTATTAAATGTAATTTTGAAATCTACATTTGAAATTTTTTTGTATTAAATATAATGTGAATTGTATTTTTGGAATGTAGTAATAATTAACATTCCTTATTTTTTATATTTATTGTGGTGTTGACAAGTGGGATGATGACGTGGATGATGATGTGGAGGCTCTAGAAAGGTGACATTTGGACACCACTTTAGTGCTTTATTAGAATGAAAGATGAAAGATTTAAACATGTCTCACCCGTAGCTTGATTGATGTCTTGTACATAATTTAATCAAAATTCTCCTTTTCTTCGGTTTCTTGAAGTTGTATTCATAAATTTTCATACAGAACATACACACTCTTGCTAATCCCTATTTTGGACTCACTTAATTTAGTTGTCTAGAACAAATTAGACCCTCGTTTTTTTTAACGGCTAACAAACGAAAACTGTTCAGATATCCCGTATGAGGTGACATGGTAAAAGGTCACCGTCAGCTGGCCTAACCCAGCCGTACGGAGCCCTTAAACGCCCAATATTACACCAACTCCGGGGAAAACCCGGTAAGCGGCCCGCCTGTAGACCCAACGACGAACTAACAGTAAAACCCGATTGCCTTCAAGAATCGAACTTGGGTTTTTCCAGGTCTCCTATCACTGGTCAGCACGCCTTTAACCAATTGAGCGGAACGTCATTTGTAAAATAAAATTAAAGGGGATAAAATTTAAAAAGGATAGACACAACGACGAACTACCAGTAAAATCCGATTGCCTCAAGAATCGAACTTGGGTTTCTCCAGGTCTCCTATCACTGGTCAGCATGCTTTTAACCAATTGAGCGGAACGTCATTTGCAAAATAAAATTAAAGAAGATAAAAATTTAAAAAGGTAAAATACCTTATATTCTTCCATATCTCCACCAACAACACCAAGCCTCGAACTTGGGTTCTATTGATCCGAAAGTTGCACCTCAAACCGAGCCACAAGGAGGTAGATAACAATTGAATACATCAACTCTTCTTATACTTAACTTTCTTTGATTTTAGACGTTCACATAAAATTTAATAATATTAAAGTTGTTTTAGAATTCGACTCAAAGCCTTAATGCAACCGCTTTTCTTGTTTTAAAGCTAGGTTAATTATATACAAGTGTAGTTGTTTTAAACTAAAGGGTGTTTGAAATTGTTTATTTAAGTGTAAAAGTGTTTTATTTTTTAAAAAGTGTTTTTTTTTTCAAAAGTGTTATTGACTTATAACTTTTATAAAAGTAGCTTTAAGAAAAATGTTTGGATTAAGGCTTTGAGTCGAATTCTATGGCTTTTAGAAAATAAATTTTTGACCATATTTTAAAAAATGACCAAAAATCCAAAAGCTAATCAAAAGGAGTTTTGAAAAATGGGTACTTTGTAATTGTAGGTTAGCCAGAAGCTAATAAAATAGAGAAATAAACTAGGTTTTGTGACTTTTTAAAAACGACATTTTGACTATTTCTGAAAAGCGAAAATAAGGACTTTTATCTCATTTAAACAGTTTTTAAAGATAACCCATCTAGTAAGGAACTCGTCTAGCAGCAACACTTTGGTTTCATTAATTCTCTTAATACACACAATTTCATGCACAAAGGAAATGTATTTCACTATTTCATTCTATCTTATTTCAAACCAAATGTTATGATGTGTGCATTGTTGTATTTTTGTAATTTGTAAACGTTGAAAGAACACGGTGAATGTTGTCTTGTTTAGTGGATTCAGTTGTAAGTTTTAATTGAATACATCAAATTAAAAATACGGCGTCAAAAGCAAAAGCATGGGTTTGTTTTCTTGACCTAATATAAATCCATGTCATGTTAGTTAAAAGGAACATTATGCAAAATCATATACACAAAGGCAACATTGTAAAACTGAAAATAAAACTAAATAAATCATCTTTAGAAAACAATTTAAAAAGAGATAAAAACAATTTTTTTAGAAAGTTAATAATCGTGACATACCACATGGCAAGCCATGAATGGATGAGCAATATACTATATATTGCAACATTAACTTTGTTAATAGTATAATATTATCATGGTGATTTTAATGTTATCACTTATCAAGTTATCAAGACCATATAATGTAATTGGTTGGAGCCCTTGGTAGCGGGGTCCTAGGAGCATCAACTCTTACACTCTATTCTCGAGTTCACTTAATGAGAGAAATGAAATAAAATGTAAAATATTTTGTGTTAATGAGTTTCACTTAAGGAAGAAAATGGAGGGAAAATGAAGAAAAGTTAAGTAAATTTCTTTTGTTTTTTTTTTCCATCCAATTTGGAAAGGATTTGGAAGGAAATGAATCACTCACATTTTCTTCCTTACCTTTTTCGTTCCCGAGTTTACTTAAAGAGGGGGAAAAATAAATGAAAAGAAAATAAGAGAAAGGAAAGGTAGAGAAGGGGAATTATTCATTTCCTTTCAAATCGGAAGGAAAGAAAAACACAAGAAATTGGCTTAACTTTCCTTTAATTTCCCTCCATTTCCTTCCTTAAGTGAAACTCGAAAACACAAACTTTATTTTCCCTTTCTTAGGTGAAACTTAGGAACCCAAAAAACTTTTACATTTTCTTTCCTTTCCCTCGTAAACTCGGAAAAGAGTGTTCTCTTCTTTTCCTTTCATTTCTTTTATTTTCCCACTTTAAGTAAATTCGAGAACGGGAAACGTTAGTGAAACTCAATGGGCAAAGCCCATGGTGGCAATCGAAAGTTATCCATCGGTAGCAACTTTGTCTGTTGATAGAGATTGACTTAAAACAAGCTTCAGTAGTAAATTTACCCTCCGTAAGAAATATGTTCATCGTAGTAATTGTGCTTCAGTAGTAAACCATTGGTACAAAGTTAGTCATCGTGACAACTTTGTTCATCAACATCAACTTTACTCTTCGGTATTAACAACGACATCAATAGCAACTCTTTGATAGGGCACTTGGACTGGGTGAGGCAGCATGACCACAGTTTGAACAGATTTTTTCTTTTTCAAAATCATTGGTTTGTAACAGTTTTTAAATGATAAACATTCCATTAATGTTCCTAGCTCGAAGCGTTAAAATGTCAAAACCGAACTGCATAATCTCAAACCTATCTTTTTTTTTTCTTTTTAAACAGCATCTCAAACCTATCTAACTAGCCAACTTGCTTCAGTTTTAAGGATACGGTCTATTCAAACAGTCTACAAACGCCCCATAATTAGTAAACAACAGCAGCAAATCAAAGCTATATCAATACCATTAACCATGAATAAAAACATGAAGTAATGCAGGCTTATTAATATCTTTATATTATACTTCAAAGGTTCTTCTCAGTATATAAATTTACTCATAAACTATATTAAAAAACAAACAAAAGCCCAAACTTATTACAAACTCTTTAATGGATATATGTATGTATCTATGTATCTATAGATGTTTTAGAAACCCAAAAAACTCAATCCAAGACTCTGCAGATAAACCAATTAGATGAGGGCATTGAACTTAAGCCTGAGGTAGCTGGTGTTACCCAACAGAAATAAAACAAAGATACTAGCAACAGCAAGGGCATATTTTCCCCATTGTTGCCACCTCTTCTTGTTTCTGTTTACAAGTGGTGGCGGGATCGGCTTTGGTTTCAGCTGTTGCTGCTGTTTTGAGTAGAAATGTGGTGGTGGTAGTGCTTTTTTCTTGCTCTTCTCCTTGGGAGCGGGTTCGGGCTCTTTAGTTGTCGCGTCATTTGCACTTTCTGAGCTGGCGACCGCTTCTTCTCCATTCATGCTTCCGTCTCCGCCACCCGTCTTCTTCTTTTCCTTCTTTCTCAGTCTCTTCTCCCTCTCCTGCATAAACTCATATTAGAGTCAACAGGCCAAATTTGGTATGAGATCGATCAATACATTAAAAACGAGTAAATGGATCATGATTCGATTCTAGTTAATGATTCATCATGATCTGATCTGTTACCCAACTAATCCAAATAGATAGGATCATAGGATTATGTCCGAATTTCGTGTAATAAATATTTTGTTTAAGTTTGCCATTGCCAAAATGCATGACGTAAAAAGTGATTTGTTTTTAAGATTTCTTGTCATAAATTCTCTCAACTTCAGTTTTAATGCAACCGTTTCAGGTATATTGAGTAACAGAAGAGACCAAACTTGGTTAGAACATACCTTCTCTTTTTGCTCAGCTTCCTTGCGGGCCCGCAGCTCAGCTCTGATTTGGGCTTTTTCGGCATTTCGTTTCTTCCTCTCGAGTGCCTCAATTGCCTTTGCCTTCTCCTCCAGGCGGCGTTGCTCTTTCAACTTGGCGGCAATCTCTTGTTTCCTCAATTCCTCAGCCTTTTTAGCCAACTCTATCTCCTCTTTTGTCGGTGTGTCCTCTTCCTCTTTTTTATCGTCCACCGACAGCTCAGACACCACTGCCATGTCATCACTTCCCAAGGCCATTGGTTCAGCAACACCTTTGGTTTTTAACCTCTGATTCTTCTGGCCCGAGACATTCTCAATAGATCTATTATTATCTGTGTGCTTATTTTCGGTAGATGAAACAATCTTTCCTTCTTCAACAGGTAAAACAACTGATACAGATTTCATTTCCTTTGGAACAGAAACCGGACCGTTACCAACTTTTTCATCCACATTACCAGGGAGCACACGTGCCACATCATCAGGAACAAGTGGCCCTCCATCCAATGCCCTTTGTCTCCTGCTTGCATTCATAATGCACCTGCTGACATAATCTTTCCTGAACTCATCATTGTTGTTCCATTGTTCCATAAATGTCTCCACCTACAGTGAGTGACGTTTTAATACCAATATTGAAATACATGCTTCCATATGTAGCCTATGTTGCGACTTTAATGAAATTAAATTACAAATGTATGCCATAACATAATAAATTGCTTAAATTACCTGATTTGCGCACAGTCGATGAAGTCCATCTTTATTTCCATGTGATGCAAAATCCCTTGCAGCCATTAAATCTTCCTTAAACTGGCGGAAATTTTTGTTCTGCACATATACGTAACCAGAATTTATTATCACAATTATGCATATTTCACTTATTAATTGCAAGTTGATACAAACTCAGGGGTGATCATACAAGCTCATAATCATTATCCAATAGGACCACTAAGGAAGATTAAACGTATAAAGAGTATTCAACTTCTCTTTCATCACAACCGTTCTGCTACGTTATTCTCTTCCTCATTAATATCATCTATACAAAGATTTAGGTGGCGTTTGTTTGCATTCAGAAATCACTATGGGTATGGTTTTGGTAGCAGAATGGAAGGGGAGCAAAAACCATTTTCTAAACCCACCCCTTCTCGCAGGTATGGCTATCCCCAACTTTGTGGATAATATCCCTAATTTTAAAACCCCTACCCTCAAACCAAACACCTTCTTGGTGTAGAACTTAATGGATAGCCCTGTGGTCCGCTTAACAGTCTTGGCATCAGGTATTCAGTTTGATGCTTTTTATCACCTGGGCTACATAACTAACAACATCATCTAGGGCGTAAATGTAATCAAAGTTTCTTTATCATTAAAAACATGTTTGTAAATAATATGATACACCGGAAGGAACTCTTGATCATTTCAAACAAGTAATTTAAAGACCAAATTGTATATAATATATCGGCGCTAATAATATATTAAATATGGTTGTGGTTCACAAATATGTAAATAGTAGGGGAATAAAAAATGACTATAGCCCTCAGATCAATATCATTAAAAATGACTATACAAGGACCAAATAATGCAAAACTTAGAAACATATAACTAGTGAAAAAACACAACTAATATCAGATATAACAAAAATAATTGCAAATGTGTGACATCTATCAAGTATGCCCTTTAAATCAAGAGCATATCAATTATAGAAATAAAGATTCCTCTACTTATGGTTAGAAAAATGCAACAAAAACATCTTGTTTCCTCCATTTTCTATTTACATTGTCTACATACAAGTTTCAACATAATGACTTCTTGGGAATTTTAGTAAGTCTGACTCAAGTCCTATTGCAATTATATACATATATGTATTTATACTTCGATTTTCATTTTACAGTCTCCGCTTTTGACCATCCTAACCATTTATTCATAATTAAACAGTGGCTAAGAAAGGTTATCCATACATGCATATTCATCTACAAATTATTAGTGTGGTTGAATAACTAGACTACATGGTTGCATAAGATAACATAGTCTTTAATTGTCACAATTTGCACCCATTTAGTTATGTTTGCTTAATTACCATATTAAAATGTTAATTTACAGTAGATATATTCGTATGACCCCAAAGCATAGTACATCAAGCAAGCATGGGAATAAGAAACAGCACTGAGTGAGGTGTCCATAGCTAATGAGATTACTCAAAATGTAGAAACTATCTATAGATAAATGCCATGAATGCCCTCACATGACTACAAAATCAAAACATGTCCTTATTTGCTACAGATCTATATGATGCAAAAAGTCACAACAAACCTTGTCATATGATAGCTTTTTCAAACTATTTAAATGAGCATAAGCTGTTTGCCGAACATCGTCTGCAGCTCTGAACTGAGCTTGGAGTTCTCTTTCCCTTCTACTTTCCTCATCATATGTTTTCCCAACTGCTTTGACAGCCGCTTCAGCTTTTGCAACCTTATCTTTTAAAGAGTCCAGTTCTTTCCTCAAAGTCTGTATATGACAAAACTCAGATCAATATCAAATTTTAAGCCAAACAATAATAATAAGGTGATGTTTGCTTCCAGGAAACATTTTTGGAGGAATGGATGGCTGAAGGGTTGGAATGGAACAGAAAGTAATAAACACATGTGTTTGGTAACACTTGTAGACATGGAATGGAATTGCTACTTAGTTTAAGAAAAATAACAATAATGATAAGAAGAATAACGAATAAAAAAACTGAACGCCCTACCTTCATACGTTCCTCGTTAAGATCTTTCTGGTCTATAGCCTGTCGAATTTCATCTGCGCTTCCCATATTTGAGGCTAATTGATCACGAAGAGTCTTAAGCTGCTTAATCTCACGAATCAACAGCTTTTCGTCTTTTAATAGCAATGTTTCATGCTGTATCATATGCTCCATATTAAGTATCTGCTTCAAAAACATATACTTAAAACTCTATTCGAGAATATGTAGCAAGATATGATCAATATGCCAGCTTACATGTTTAAAAGAGAAAGGAGTGAATCATACCCGGACATCAATATCTTCTACAGACATTGCATTCTTCCACCTGTTGATGACAACCTGAACAGAATCTATTTCCTGCCTCTTTAATCTAACTAACCGCCTTGCGGCGGTCTCCTCTACTTTCGCTGCATTATATGCCTCATTATGGGCTTTCAACCTCGCCTATAGAAGTAAACATTAATCAAATAACATTAATCAAATTTCCAAATTCACAACAAAATCTGTAACCAATGATTTCAGAATTTCTCACCCGTTTTCCTCCGATCTCCACTCGGATCGCATCTCGAAGACGTGTCCTCTCCTCAACTAGCAACTGTGCACTCCTAATCTGATCCCTAAAGTTTTCATCTTCATATCTAGGAATCTTTATCAAGAAGTTATATGGCAAAACCTCATCTACTTCATTCTGTACATCAACAGAATCAATAACAGAACCCTCTACAGAGGAGGTAGGAACCTCATCACTTTGAAAGTCACCAATGCATTCTGCTTTTTCAGTATGTATGTTATGAGTGGTCTCATGATGCCCAATTGAGCCAAACTCAATCACAGCTCCACCGTTCACAATCGTGTCCGAGAAACTTAATGTGGAATGGCCTTCAAATGGGACATCCTTAGCTTCAGTTTCTTTTTCTTCATCGCCAGGGAACTTAACATTTTCAACCTCCGTTCCATTATCCATACCTTCAGCAGATGTTGCAGATATGTTCTCTATAACCAGATCAGGTACAATTTCAACAGGTGCATCGTTAGCTTCAATTCCTTTTGCTTCAACGTTAGATGACATCAACATTTTCGACCCCACTTTCACAATCCATACTTTCAGCATCTCTATTCTCATGAGGTAACATATTCAACAGGAGCATCCTTAACTTCAGTTTCTTTTTCATCATCATCAACATTTTTAATCCCCGTTCCACAATCCATATCCTCAGCAGATCTATTCTCTGTATGCAGATGAGCTGCAACTTCAGCCTTTTGCTCTACTAGTATCAACGCATCTGGATTAGAGAGTGAAACATTGTCCTTAACAACTAGCAACTCATTGTTATTGCATTCAGATATCACAAGATCACCAGTTTCAACATTTTCACAACTTCCCTCCAGTTGGAAGGGTTCTTGAGGTTTGTCAATTGAATTGCTGATTTCATATTGTGAAGCTGTATTCACATGAATAATGGGCTCAATGTTAGTTTCTGTTTCCGATGGTACTTCAACCTCATTGGCAGATTCTGTTGTGCTATCCTCCAAGTTCAAATCATCTTGAATAGTTTCTGTTTCCAATGGCACTTCAGCCACAACGGAAGATTCTGTTGCGTTATCCTCCAAGTTCAAATCATCTTGAATAGTTTCTGTTTCCAATGGCCCTTCAGCCACAACGGAAGATTCTGTTGCGTTATCCTCCAAGTTCAAATCATCTTGAATAGTTTCTGTTACCAACGGTACTTCAACCTCATAGGCAGATTCTGTTGTGTTATCCTCCAAGTTCAAATCATCTTGAATAGTTTCTGTTTCCAGTGGCACTTCAGCCACAACGGAAGATTCTGTTGCGTTATCCTCCAAGTTCAAATCAACTTGAATAGTTTCTGTTTCCAATGGCACTTCAGCCACAATGGAAGATTCTGTTGTGTTATCCTCCAAGTGCAAAACATCCTGAACATCGTCTATAACCACTATTTGAGATTCCCGAATCTCATCTTCTGTTGTGACCTGCTCCTTCATCACTTCAGAGTTCGCCTCTTTTTCTACAAATTCTGAAACTTTGAGTAATGTTTCTGAGCTCCCCTCCATTTGCTTTTCAAGCTTCTCTTCTGATTTTTCCTTCTCCGCGTTATTCATTGACAATTCACTTCTATCGGCCTCTGTTCCAGAAATCTGAGTCTCTCTAATCTTCAAAATCCCATCAAAGTTTTCAGCTTCCCCATTGGCCAGAGCATCAGTGCCCTCAGACAACAGAGGTCCTGAGTCTGGATTCACTTCTGTGCTTAAGCCAATGTCCATCCCTTCAGTTTCCTCGTTCTCAGATTGGCAAGGAACTGACACTGACAAACTCTGATGCTCAGCTTTCATCTCACCACAATCATAACTTGGTTCAGCTTTTACAGTCATCTCTGAGGTAATGACTAACAACTCCTGATGCTCTTCAGACTTTCCATCTACTTCCTCGGTAAGATTACCGCTAGGTTCCGACTCAACTGATACCGAACATTCTCGTTCCTTGATTGGACTGCCAATAGAATCTGGCTCGTCAGCTGTAACTTGACTTGACAAATCTTCAGATGGTTTACCAGACTCATCAACTGTTGCTTCACCTGTGGTTGGACTTCCAGAAGATTCTGACCCATCAGTTGTTACTTGACATTCCAAATCTTTAGATGGTTTCTCAACTAGATTGCTAATAGGCTCTGGCCCGCTATTAGCCATAACTTCACAATCTGTATTGCTAACCGTATAGGGGGTAGAGAGTGACTCATCTGTTGTGCTGATTACATCAGACATGGACACAGACTGAGTAAATGTCACGTCAGATCGATGAATAGTTGAATCTGACTCAGCAACAATAACATGAGAACAATCTATTTTGGTCAAAGTGGACTCTGGGTCAAAAGTACCATCCATTTCGGTTTCTACATTTTGGATCTCGTTTGGACCGTCTGCTTCTTCACTGCTCTTAACAACCGCTTCTTCTTCCCCTGAGATCTTCTCAAGATGTCCATTTACATCTTGAGCAATGGCATTAGTACCTATC
This sequence comes from Deinandra increscens subsp. villosa, assembly GCA_039602395.1. NCBI lineage: Eukaryota > Viridiplantae > Streptophyta > Magnoliopsida > Asterales > Asteraceae > Deinandra > Deinandra increscens. The sequence goes on from JBCNJP010000020.1 coordinate 8,032,487, forward strand.
ACAATAGGAAGATCAACAGTAGATCCATTCTCGAAATTCACATCGTCTTTAACCTTAGAATCAACAGGTATCCCCCCGTTTTCCATACCAACTTCTTCCTTCTTTAACTGGTCAACTTCATCAGCTGAATCAGATTTAGGAGCAAGATCATTAACATCAACACCCCCCGTATCATCAGGATCATCAGCACTCACCTCAATACCACCATTAACAAACACATAAGAAGAATCATCCGCATCATCCTTCACCTCACCACCGACGCATCCATTACCTGCGCCACCGACATTACCATCAACAGTAGCAGAATCGCCGACATCATTCAGATCACAAGCAATTAAACCTGCAACACACTTCTCCTCAATGTCTACACTACTAACTACATCACTACAAACCACCTCCGCACCAGCCGTCATTGCAAACCGATCGCAAATTCTACAAATTCAAATTACACAAGTTTGATCGTTCACAGCTACAATTCAAGCTAATCAAATTGCAAAACTACCGAAAAAAACGCATAAATCGAAGGATCCGAATTGTACTTACCAGTAAGAGATTCAGATTCGGCGTGATCCAGATGCGTAAAATCAGATCGAACATAAACCGAATCAGAATCTACCAGATCGATCGCTTCGACGGCACGGAGGCAAAACCGACCTCGATTCTAAGTGCAAAACTAGGGTTTATGAGAATGCAGAGCTATTCGAACGATGGAGATAGGTGAAGCGAAGAGAAAATGGGAGCGGGAGATCTCTCTCTCTCTCTCTCTCTCTCTCTCTAGATTCTCTCTCTCTAAAATTCCACACACACACAGTTGGGTAAAACGGAATAGGTGCCGGGGAAAAAGATAAAAACTTTTGGGCCTCTTTGTGCACGACTCACTCAATGACTCAAACTTGTTGTATTCATGATTATATCCAACTGTTTTTTTTCCTACGTGTCCCCTTTCTTTATTAAATATTTAAAACACACCCTTCTAAAAGCATCATTACTCATTTCTAGTCCCTGAGATTGTTGCTGTTTTCTCATCTAAAACGTGCTATGATTTCGAAAAGGCCACTAGACTTGTTTCTACCATTAAATTTGTCAACTTTATTATTAAAGCATTTGAACTACAAGATTATAGATATTACCAGATTTTCCCTAGTACTAGATTTAGCGGCATGCGTATTGTTTGGAG
>JBCNJP010000020.1:8034163-8079504 GCA_039602395.1 Deinandra increscens subsp. villosa
AACCTATCTAACTAGCCAACTTGCTTCAGTTTTAAGGATACGGTCTATTCAAACAGTCTACAAACGCCCCATAATTAGTAAACAACATCAGCAAATCAAAGCTATATCAATACCATTAACCATGAATAAAAACATGAAGTAATGCAGGCTTATTAATATCTTTATATTATACTTCAAAGGTTCTTCTCAGTATATAAATTTACTCATAAACTATATTAAAAAACAAACAAAAGCCCAAACTTATTACAAACTCTTTAATGGATATATGTATGTATCTATGTATCTATAGATGTTTTAGAAACCCAAAAAACTCAATCCAAGACTCTGCAGATAAACCAATTAGATGAGGGCATTGAACTTAAGCCTGAGGTAGCTGGTGTTACCCAACAGAAATAAAACAAAGATACTAGCAACAGCAAGGGCATATTTTCCCCATTGTTGCCACCTCTTCTTGTTTCTGTTTACAAGTGGTGGCGGGATCGGCTTTGGTTTCAGCTGTTGCTGCTGTTTTGAGTAGAAATGTGGTGGTGGTAGTGCTTTTTTCTTGCTCTTCTCCTTGGGAGCGGGTTCGGGCTCTTTAGTTGTCGCGTCATTTGCACTTTCTGAGCTGGCGACCGCTTCTTCTCCATTCATGCTTCCGTCTCCGCCACCCGTCTTCTTCTTTTCCTTCTTTCTCAGTCTCTTCTCCCTCTCCTGCATAAACTCATATTAGAGTCAACAGGCCAAATTTGGTATGAGATCGATCAATACATTAAAAACGACTAAATGGATCATGATTCGATTCTAGTTAATGATTCATCATGATCTGATCTGTTACCCAACTAATCCAAATAGATAGGATCATAAGATCATGTCCGAATTTCGTGTAATAAATATTTTGTTTAAGTTTGCCATTGCCAAAATGCAGGATGTAAAAAGTGATTTGTTTTTAAGATTTCTTGTCATAAATTCTCTCAACTTCAGTTTTAATGCAACCGTTTCAGGTATATTGAGTAACAGAAGAGACCAAACTTGGTTAGAACATACCTTCTCTTTTTGCTCAGCTTCCTTGCGGGCCCGCAGCTCAGCTCTGATTTGGGCTTTTTCAGCATTTCGTTTCTTCCTCTCGAGTGCCTCAATTGCCTTTGCCTTCTCCTCCAGGCGGCGTTGCTCTTTCAACTTGGCGGCAATCTCTTGTTTCCTCAATTCCTCAGCCTTTTTAGCCAACTCTATCTCCTCTTTTGTCGGTGTGTCCTCTTCCTCTTTTTTATCGTCCACCGACAGCTCAGACACCACTGCCACGTCATCACTTCCCAAGGCCATTGGTTCAGCAACACCTTTGGTTTTTAACCTCTGATTCTTCTGGCCCGAGACATTCTCAATAGATCTATTATTATCTGTGTGCTTATTTTCGGTAGATGAAACAATCTTTCCTTCTTCAACAGGTAAAACAACTGATACAGATTTCATTTCCTTTGGAACAGAAACCGGACCGTTACCAACTTTTTCATCCACATTACCAGGGAGCACACGTGCCACATCATCAGGAACAAGTGGCCCTCCATCCAATGCCCTTTGTCTCCTGCTTGCATTCATATTGCACCTGCTGACATAATCTTTCCTGAACTCATCATTGTTGTTCCATTGTTCCATAAATGTCTCCACCTACAGTGAGTGACGTTTTAATACCAATATTGAAATACATGCTTCCATATGTAGCCTATGTTGCGACTTTAATGAAATTAAATTACAAATGTATGCCAATAACATAATAAATTGCTTAAATTACCTGATTTGCGCACAGTCGATGAAGTCCATCTTTATTTCCATGTGATGCAAAATCCCTTGCAGCCATTAAATCTTCCTTAAACTGGCGGAAATTTTTGTTCTGCACATATACGTAACCAGAATTTATTATCACAATTATGCATATTTCACTTATTAATTGCAAGTTGATACAAACTCAGGGGTGATCATACAAGCTCATAATCATTATCCAATAGGACCACTAAGGAAGATTAAACGTATAAAGAGTATTCAACTTCTCTTTCATCACAACCGTTCTGCTACGTTATTCTCTTCCTCGTTAATATCATCTATACAAAGATTTAGGTGGCGTTTGTTTGCATTCAGAAATCACTATGGGTATGGTTTTGGTAGCAGAATGGAAGGGGAGCAAAAACCATTTTCTAAACCCACCCCTTCTCGCAGGTATGGCTATCCCCAACTTTGTGGATAATATACCTAATTTTAAAACCCCTACCCTCAAACCAAACACCTTCTTGGTGTAGAACTTAATGGATAGCCCTGTGGTCCGCTTAACAGTCTTGGCATCAGGTATTCAGTTTGATGCTTTTTATCACCTGGGCTACATAACTTAACAACATCATCTAGGGCGTAAATGTAATCAAAGTTTCTTTATCATTAAAAACATGTTTGTAAATAATATGATACACCGGAAGGAACTCTTGATCATTTCAAACAAGTAATTTAAAGACCAAATTGTATATAATATATCGGCGCTAATAATATATTAAATATGGTTGTGGTTCACAAATATGTAAATAGTAGGGGAATAAAAAATGACTATAGCCCTCAGATCAATATCATTAAAAATGACTATACAAGGACCAAATAATGCAAAACTTAGAAACATATAACTAGTGAAAAAACACAACTAATATCAGATATAACAAAAATAATTGCAAATGTGTGACATCTATCAAGTATGCCCTTTAAATCAAGAGCATATCAATTATAGAAATAAAGATTCCTCTACTTATGGTTAGAAAAATGCAACAAAAACATCTTGTTTCCTCCATTTTCTATTTAATTGTCTACATACAAGTTTCAACATAATGACTTCTTGGGAATTTTAGTAAGTCTGACTCAAGTCCTATTGCAATTATATACATATATGTATTTATACTTCGATTTTCATTTTACAGTCTCCGCTTTTGACCATCCTAACCATTTATTCATAATTAAACAGTGGCTAAGAAAGGTTATCCATACATGCATATTCATCTACAAATTATTAGTGTGGTTGAATAACTAGACTACATGGTTGCATAAGATAACATAGTCTTTAATTGTCACAATTTGCACCCATTTAGTTATGTTTGCTTAATTACCATATTAAAATGTTAATTTACAGTAGATATATTCGTATGACCCCAAAGCATAGTACATCAAGCAAGCATGGGAATAAGAAACAGCACTGAGTGAGGTGTCCATAGCTAATGAGATTACTCAAAATGTAGAAACTATCTAAAGATAAATGCCATGAATGCCCTCACATGACTACAAAATCAAAACATGTCCTTATTTGCTACAGATCTATATGATGCAAAAAGTCACAACAAACCTTGTCATATGATAGCTTTTTCAAACTATTTAAATGAGCATAAGCTGTTTGCCGAACATCGTCTGCAGCTCTGAACTGAGCTTGGAGTTCTCTTTCCCTTCTACTTTCCTCATCATATGTTTTCCCAACTGCTTTGACAGCCGCTTCAGCTTTTGCAACCTTATCTTTTAAAGAGTCCAGTTCTTTCCTCAAAGTCTGTATATGACAAAACTCAGATCAATATCAAATTTTAAGCCAAACAATAAATAAGGTGATGTTTGCTTCCAGGAAACATTTTTGGAGGAATGGATGGCTGAAGGGTTGGAATGGAACAGAAAGTAATAAACACATGTGTTTGGTAACACTTGTAGACATGGAATGGAATTGCTACTTAGTTTAAGAAAAATAACAATAATGATAAGAAGAATAACGAATAAAAAAACTGAACGCCCTACCTTCATACGTTCCTCGTTAAGATCTTTCTGGTCTATAGCCTGTCGAATTTCATCTGCGCTTCCCATATTTGAGGCTAATTGATCACGAAGAGTCTTAAGCTGCTTAATCTCACGAATCAACAGCTTTTCGTCTTTTAATAGCAATGTTTCATGCTGTATCATATGCTCCATATTAAGTATCTGCTTCAAAAACATATACTTAAAACTCTATTCGAGAATATGTAGCAAGATATGATCAATATGCCAGCTTACATGTTTAAAAGAGAAAGGAGTGAATCATACCCGGACATCAATATCTTCTACAGACATTGCATTCTTCCACCTGTTGATGACAACCTGAACAGAATCTATTTCCTGCCTCTTTAATCTAACTAACCGCCTTGCGGCGGTCTCCTCTACTTTCGCTGCATTATATGCCTCATTATGGGCTTTCAACCTCGCCTATAGAAGTAAACATTAATCAAATAACATTAATCAAATTTCCAAATTCACAACAAAATCTGTAACCAATGATTTCAGAATTTCTCACCCGTTTTCCTCCGATCTCCACTCGGATCGCATCTCGAAGACGTGTCCTCTCCTCAACTAGCAACTGTGCACTCCTAATCTGATCCCTAAAGTTTTCATCTTCATATCTAGGAATCTTTATCAAGAAGTTATATGGCAAAACCTCATCTACTTCATTCTGTACATCAACAGAATCAATAACAGAACCCTCTACAGAGGAGGTAGGAACCTCATCACTTTGAAAGTCACCAATGCATTCTGCTTTTTCAGTATGTATGTTATGAGTGGTCTCATGATGCCCAATTGAGCCAAACTCAATCACAGCTCCACCGTTCACAATCGTGTCCGAGAAACTTAATGTGGAATGGCCTTCAAATGGGACATCCTTAGCTTCAGTTTCTTTTTCTTCATCGCCAGGGAACTTAACATTTTCAACCTCCGTTCCATTATCCATACCTTCAGCAGATGTTGCAGATATGTTCTCTATAACCAGATCAGGTACAATTTCAACAGGTGCATCGTTAACTTCACCTTTTGCTTCAACGTTGATGACATCAACATTTTCGACCCCCCTTTCACAATCCATACTTTCAGCATCTCTATTCTCATGAGGAACATATTCAACAGGAGCATCCTTAACTTCAGTTTCTTTTTCATCATCATCAACATTTTTAATCTCCGTTCCACAATCCATATCCTCAGCAGATCTATTCTCCGTATGCAGATGAGCTGCAACTTCAGCCTTTTGCTCTACTAGTATCAACGCATCTGGATTAGAGAGTGAAACATTGTCCTTAACAACTAGCAACTCATTGTTATTGCATTCAGATATCACAAGATCACCAGTTTCAACATTTTCACAACTTCCCTCCAGTTGGAAGGGTTCTTGAGGTTTGTCAATTGAATTGCTGATTTCATATTGTGAAGCTGTATTCACATGAATAATGGGCTCAATGTTAGTTTCTGTTTCCGATGGTACTTCAACCTCATTGGCAGATTCTGTTGTGCTATCCTCCAAGTTCAAATCATCTTGAATAGTTTCTGTTTCCAATGGCACTTCAGCCACAACGGAAGATTCTGTTGCGTTATCCTCCAAGTTCAAATCATCTTGAATAGTTTCTGTTTCCAATGGCCCTTCAGCCACAACGGAAGATTCTGTTGCGTTATCCTCCAAGTTCAAATCATCTTGAATAGTTTCTGTTACCAACGGTACTTCAACCTCATAGGCAGATTCTGTTGTGTTATCCTCCAAGTTCAAATCATCTTGAATAGTTTCTGTTTCCAGTGGCACTTCAGCCACAACGGAAGATTCTGTTGCGTTATCCTCCAAGTTCAAATCAACTTGAATAGTTTCTGTTTCCAATGGCACTTCAGCCACAATGGAAGATTCTGTTGTGTTATCCTCCAAGTGCAAAACATCCTGAACATCGTCTATAACCACTATTTGAGATTCCCGAATCTCATCTTCTGTTGTGACCTGCTCCTTCATCACTTCAGAGTTCGCCTCTTTTTCTACAAATTCTGAAACTTTGAGTAATGTTTCTGAGCTCCCCTCCATTTGCTTTTCAAGCTTCTCTTCTGATTTTTCCTTCTCCGCGTTATTCATTGACAATTCACTTCTATCGGCCTCTGTTCCAGAAATCTGAGTCTCTCTAATCTTCAAAATCCCATCAAAGTTTTCAGCTTCCCCATTGGCCAGAGCATCAGTGCCCTCAGACAACAGAGGTCCTGAGTCTGGATTCACTTCTGTGCTTAAGCCAATGTCCATCCCTTCAGTTTCCTCGTTCTCAGATTGGCAAGGAACTGACACTGACAAACTCTGATGCTCAGCTTTCATCTCACCACAATCATAACTTGGTTCAGCTTTTACAGTCATCTCTGAGGTAATGACGAACAACTCCTGATGCTCTTCAGACTTTCCATCTACTTCCTCGGTAAGATTACCACTAGGTTCCGACTCAACTGACACCGAACATTCTCGTTCCTTGATTGGACTGCCAATAGAATCTGGCTCGTCAGCTGTAACTTGACTTGACAAATCTTCAGATGGTTTACCAGACTCATCAACTGTTACTTGACCTGTGGTTGGACTTCCAGAAGATTCTGACCCATCAGTTGTTACTTGACATTCCAAATCTTTAGATGGTTTCTCAACTAGATTGCTAATAGGCTCTGGCCCGCTATTAGCCATAACTTCACAATCTGTATTGCTAACCGTATAGGGGGTAGAGAGTGACTCATCTGTTGTGCTGATTACATCAGGCATGGACACAGACTGAGTAAATGTCACGTCAGATCGATGAATAGTTGAATCTGACTCAGCAACAATAACATGAGAACAATCTATTTTGGTCAAAGTGGACTCTGGGTCAAAAGTACCATCCATTTCGGTTTCTACATTTTGGATCTCGTTTGGACCGTCTGCTTCTTCACTGCTCTTAACAACCGCTTCTTCTTCCCCTGAGATCTTCTCAAGATGTCCATTTACATCTTGAGCAATGGCATTAGTACCTATCACAATAGGAAGATCAACAGTAGATCCATTCTCGAAATTCACATCGTCTTTAACCTTAGAATCAACAGGTATCCCCCCGTTTTCCATACCAACTTCTTCCTTCTTTAACTGGTCAACTTCATCAGCTGAATCAGATTTAGGAGCAAGATCATTAACATCAACACCCCCTGTATCATCAGGATCATCAGCACTCACCTCAATACCACCATTAACAAACACATAAGAAGAATCATCCGCATCATCCTTCACCTCACCACCGACGCATCCATTACCTGCGCCACCGACATTACCATCAACAGTAGCAGAATCACCGACATCATTCAGATCACAAGCAATTAAACCTGCAACACACTTCTCCTCAATGTCTACACTACTAACTACATCACTACAAACCACCTCCGCACCAGCCGTCATTGCAAACCGATCGCAGATTCTACAAATTCAAATTACACGAGTTTGATCGTTCACAGCTACAATTCAAGCTAATCAAATTGCAAAACTACCGAAAAAAACGCATAAATCGAAGGATCCGAATTGTACTTACCAGTAAGAGATTCAGATTCGGCGTGATCCAGATGCGTAAAATCAGATCGAACATAAACCGAATCAGAATCTACCAGATCGATCGCTTCGACGGCACGGAGGCAAAACCGACCTCGATTCTAAGTGCAAAACTAGGGTTTATGAGAATGCAGAGCTATTCGAACGATGGAGATAGGTGAAACGAAGAGAAAATGGGAGCGGGAGATCTCTCTCTCTCTCTCTCTCTCTCTCTCTAGATTCTCTCTCTCTAAAATTCCACACACACACAGTTGGGTAAAACGGAATAGGTGCCGGGGAAAAAGATAAAAACTTTTGGGCCTCTTTGTGCACGACTCACTCAATGACTCAAACTTGTTGTATTCATGATTATATCCAACTGTTTTTTTTCCTACGTGTCCCCTTTCTTTATTAAATATTTAAAACACACCCTTCTAAAATCATCATTACTCATTTCTAGTCCCTGAGATTGTTGCTGTTTTCTCATCTAAAACGTGCTATGATTTCGAAAAGGCCAGTAGACTTGTTTCTACCATTAAATTTGTCAACTTTATTATTAAAGCATTTGAACTACAAGATTATAGATATTACCAGATTTTCCCTATTACTAGATTTAGCGGCCTGCGTATTGTTTGGGAGAATAATGCGAGGACATAAAATTATTATCGGTTACAATATAAAATGTTTTAGAAAGAATTTATGTGCATTAAACTAAATGAGAAAAAACAACCTATAAATAGTTATAAAATGCTATAAAAAGAATATTATGTATGCATTTAAAAAGAACCTATAGATAGTTTATGTGCATTAAATTAAATAGTTTTTTCTATTTTTTTATTTTATGTTACAACATAATATGTTATAAACTAAAAGAATTTATGTGTATTAAACAACACATCATCAAATCAGGAAAATGATATTAGTTTTTTAACAACAAATTTTGTAATCACCAAGAATTTATGTGTATTAAGGGCTTCGTGCGGCTGGGTTGGACCAGCTGACAGTGTGATTTTGCCATTGTGTCACCTCGTAGGGAGTATCTGAGCAATTTTATGTTTATTGATCGTTAAAAAAAGATATAATAATTAATACTATCTAACATATAAAAACCTATCAAATTTAATGTAAGATTAATTTAATGAATAAACTAATATTAAAAACAATAATAGGTTTTACTGTTCTATGAAGGATTTGGTCATCAACATTCAACAATCACGAACAATTAAAATATATTGTTTATATATTTATTGTTATCGGGATTAAAAGTTATGTAAAGTTGTTTACGAGACAAAAATATGTTTTCAAAATAATTATGATTTTTGTAAAACTTATACTGAAATGTATGTCTAGAATAATATTATACGAAATTGTGTGTTTAGAATTTTTAATGAAGTTAAGTTGCTTAATTATTAATTATTTTGATTAAAAAGCAGAAAACAAGAAAGAAATGAGCGGTGAATAAAATAGGTAAAGCCTCATGTTATTAGGAAACTACTGAAATGGTATTTCGATCTCGTCGCTCACACCACCACATCACGCACCTTTGTGGTGGGAGCGACTTCTATACCGCAAAGACTAGTGTGCAAATTTACAAGTATGATTAAAATGTTTGTGTATTAATATTTTGTGTAGTAGATTGCGGAAGGGGTAAGAACACCCCTCAACATCTTTTTACGTATGATTTTTGAGCCTTTTACAAACACTTTCACTCTACGTCCATTACCACTTTCATGGAGGTGCCCCACGCCCTTGCTCACATCCCCACAGGCACAATGTTTGTTTTTCTTCATTAGCATTCTCATGGTGACTCGCGCCTCCTTTTACGGGGCTACTAGTACACACAACTTAACCATTCTCGTAAATAATTATAATCGAAACTGATAAATAATTTAACTTGTAAAATCATGACTATATTTATTAATTTATTTTATTCTGTATTTCTGTGTCGTAATGAACACACTATTAATATGAATAATAATAATATAATATATATTTATAATATACTAAAAAATGTGTGGGTTAGTCACAACAGCATGGTAGCATATACAAAATTAGAAATGCCGTTACAGAAAAAGAAAAAAGAAAAGTGGCATAGAGAAGAAAAAGTCAAAAGAGAAGAAGGTAAACGATGTGCGGATGCGTATGATTTACGATGTGCTGCAATCCACGGAACAAAACCTGAAGCAGTAGCTGTCATCCAACCATGTGATGACGTCATTCTAAACGCCACAATTTCCGCGTCTTCATCGTTCCAATTGATACAACAGCTTTCACCGCCTTATTCGTATCCCTTTCGTGGACCACACTCAAATCCAGTTTAAACATAATCGCGTTCATACAATGCGTATGACGTCGACGTGAATAATTAAACTTTTTTTTTGGAACGGCAATGCATTAAGAAGGGCTAAAAACCCCTAGCAAGGAGCTAGAGTCCGCCAACGAGAAACATTACATGATAAAAGAATACCACGATTTCCAATTAATAGTACGAAGCTTACATCGATTCACAATCCAAATAAAACTCCAATATTTTATTTCAAAAATCACCCAATGCACCGAAGGGGGTTTATGATTAAAAGTCACGTTGTTCCTCTCTTTCCATAAGCACCAACACGTAGTGAGCATGATCGTGTTCAACGCCTTTGTTTTCCATTCCGAATCCGACAACCCGTTGTGTATCTTGACTACATCCTTGATTGAGAACAAGAAGAGATTAGGGATACGACACCATTGCGTCACAATGGTCCAAATCTTGTTTGCGAAAGGGCATCCCGTAAACATGTGATCCACCGATTCCATTCCATCGTCACAAAGAAGACAAGCCAAAGTGTCAACATGAATATTTCTCCTCGTGAGTGCATCTTTCGTGGGCAATCTACCAAGACAAGCTCTCCAAATAAACAAGTTTACTTTGAGAGGCACCACATTACACCAAACAAAATCAAAACTTTGCTCCTGCCCTTGTAAAGAAAGAAGAATTAATCTCATGGCCTTAACAGAAAAGCCATCCCCATTACTTTCCGCCCACTGCCACCCTTCCTCATCTCTAAACATATAATCATTTAGATTCATCCCTTTTGAACCGAAATCCCGTTCCACCCGCCCTATCGCCTTCCAAACACCCCCAAACGCCAATTTACATGGGATCAAATTGTTGTTCGGATTCCCGCCATGAATACTATGAATCACTTTCCTCCACAACTTTTCCGGTTCCGTGTTGTACCTCCAATACCATTTGGCTAAAAGGCATTTGTTAAAGGAGCCCAAATCCATCAACCCCAGACCACCATTGGGAATGGGTCTCAAGATCTTATCTCTCGCCACCCAATGGATTTTATATTTTTCGCCATCCCCTCCCCACAAAAAATTAAAGCGTATTTTTTCCAAAGACTCTAAAACGTTCTTAGGGGCACGATAGAGGGAGAAATAATAGGTGGGGAGGGCATCTAACACCGATTTAATGAGGGTTAATCTACCCCCCATCTAGAGGTGTTTTGCCTTCCAAGCCGATAATCTATTACGAAAAGCATCGATGACTAACCTCCAATGTTTTTTGGCATTCATATTCGCCCCCACCATTAAACCTAAATAGTTGAAGGGAAAATCACACGCTTTGCACCCCAATAGAGTGGCCTTTAAACTAATTTCCTCCTCTGAGACATTGACCCCAAAAAGGCCACACTTGTTAATATTCACCCGAAGACCCGAAATGTAATAAACTTATGATTTCATGATTAACAAAACCTTGATTTTATAAACAGTTATGATTATATATAAATCAAAATCAAACAAAGACGGGATATAATATAATCATATAAGTTAACCGATCTTAGAGTTTATAAACATAAGCTATGATTTTATGTAATAAAAACTATGATTTTATGTGAAACATATATAACATTTGAAGTATACATAAGATATGATTTTATGTAAAAGCTATGATTTTATGTAAATCATAAATAGATTGATGTATATACACAAGATATGATTTTATGTAACATTTGAAGTATTATAAAACATAACATGATCGAGACTCGAGTGATATCGTTGAATTCAGTTAATCTGTCAAGCAGGCCACACAAGCGTACTGTCACTAAAGGCATACGACCGTGTCCTGCAGGAACTGTTTAATTAGGGATTGACAGATAAATTACGATCGTAACCGGGTTTAGGCCATACGACTGTATTGGGACATCCGGTTGTATTGGGACCTCAACCTGCGGACGCATCGTACCGTTTAAGGCACGGAGCACAACCGAGCCTAACCAGTTTTATTACTGTGTTAAATTTAAATGTACCTATACTTGTTTAGGTCATTGGATTCTCCAAGCTTAACATGACGTTAAGCTTTGTCTAGGCAATTGCATCTGTGACATCTGTGGATTGTACGCAATCCTATCCGTATGACTTGGTACTTCGAAGATCTGTGAGTCCTCTGACTTCCCTCATTAGTTAACTGTTTGAGATCACATTTATGCTATGATGTATTTGTTATATCTGTTATGATTATCATGTCGAACACTGTTAGTCGGAATGCCCTGTGTGGGTCATTATAGACTTTCTGGTCATTAAGGTTGAGCCACTAGGCATATAAGGGATTATAGCGGCCGTTATAGTTAAACAAGATATGATCATCCGGATCCTCTAGGATTAAGAAACTAGGGGGAGTATGTCCTTATATGTTGAATCTAAATTTCTACTCGCAGAGGGTGTACGGCCGAGCGCAACGTGCCCGTAGAGTACATGAAGTTTTGACCTTGGGTGCGACATGATAGATTATGAACTGAATGTGTTAATAACTGTTAATGTGATGATGGTAGTTACGACTCACCAACAACGTTTGTTGTTGACATTGTGTTGACTTATGTTGCAGGCAAGTGTGTGCAGGTGATGATGTATCTGTACAGGAACATTGGGGTACTAGTTGTGGCTATCTGATAGAGCCTGTATGAAATTAATGAATGTATGTTGTTCAGTGCATGTTATGACTACAATTCCTTGATGTATGTATCATTTGTTTGTTCAGTTCTGGGTTTATCCGGGGCCCGATTCTATTAGGTCGGAAAAGAGGTGCTTTGTGCATCCTCCGTCAAGAGCCGGCCTAAGGTTTCAATATGAGGACTGGACGTCCGTGTTGTTGTATGTTTTATTCTGTTGTTGGTGCCGAGTAAACTGATACGGACAGCCGGTCCCACACCCTCCCCCGCACCTGGCAGGGGGCGGCGGAGGGGGGTGTTACACGAAACGAGGAAAAAGCACCAAAGAAGACGACGAAGGTTGAGGAAATTACTACTCGTCCATTGACCCAACATCATTACATCATCCGCAAATACAAGATGAGTAATAACCGGACCGTCTCTAGGAGTCTTTATACAGTGGAAAATCCCCATTGAACTATCTTAAAAGAGTTTTGGGGAGGGGGGGAGGGACGATATGGAACCTACGACCTCCGCGTAAATAGGTTAGTCACGAACCGGCTGCGCTACGAGCCAATTGTGTATGATTGGCAAAAGATTTTATAAGTACACTAAAAATAATATATATATATATATATATATATATATATATATATATATATTATGTGGTTAGGTTCAAATGAGAACCTTTTGTTTTGAGAACTTTTGAGAACTAAATCTCAACCACAAATTTCAGGGGGGGGACCACTACAATTCATGGGAGGGGGGATACATGTAATAAACTTGTGGCTCAAATTAGTTCTTTTTAGTTCTCAAACCCAATTGGTTCACAAATGATCCTCTCTCTATATAGGTTCAAATGAGAACTTTTTGTTTTGAGAACTTTTGAGAACTAAATCTCAACCACAAATTTCAGGGGGGGGGGGGGGGGCACTACAATTCATGGGAGGGGGGATACATGTAATAAACTTGTGGCTCAAATTAGTTCTTTTTAGTTCTCAAACCCAATTGGTTCACAAATGATCCTATCCCTATATATATAGGGTTAGGTTCAAATGAGAACTTTTTGTTTTGAGAACCTTTGAGAACTTTTCGAGTACTCCCTATATATATATATATATAAACATGGTTGTAAACTCGTCCGAGGAGACCGAGTACTCGATGAGTACCCCCCCCCCCCTACGCCTACAAGTTCTCGAGTACCCCCTCCCCCCATATTCCCCGAGTACTCTCCCGACCATGTAAATAACAAAAAAAAATAAAAATTTTGGGCCCTCCAAAATCTCGGCCATAGACGGTCGTCCACCCCGCCTATGCCTGGGGCCGACCCTGTGTACTCCATGTTATATGGTGTGGTGTGGTGAAATATTTTTTTGTTTGTTTTTTTTTTGTTTTTTTTACCTTTTTAATATTGAAATTGAAAAACAATACTTTTATTTAACATAAATAAACATTACAGTACTAACAATAGCAAATTAAGGAAAAAAAATTACATCACACGTAAATAAACTAAGAAGAACGCTTGTAGATATCCTCAAACAAATCAGCCTTCAGTTGGTTATGGATATCTTGATCTCGTATTTCCCGACGTTTAGCTCGTTTTTATCCTCATCAATTTCCTCATATGTCGTATTCAAATCCGTCTTGTTAAATTGGCAAATCACAAACGACTCATCCTCAAGAACCATGTTGTGGCATAGCGTGAGGACTGAGAAATGATATGCCACTTATTCTTTAAAAGGGAAAAGTACGTTCAATGTCCTTCCAAGCGGGTTGTGAGCTTTTGTGTCGAATTTATGTCTCTCGCCTACATGATTTGTAAATCATTTCACGATTGTAGAATATTTGGGATAAATCGTGCCCCCTATCCACGCTTGTATGTGACGTCTCGTAGTTTAAATGAGGAGTCGGATTCACGTCCCTCTACGATATCATCCCAAATTGGTGATCGATCTAGAACATTGATGTCGTTGTTCGACCCCGCGACACCAAAATATTGATGCCAAATCCACATGTCGTATGAAGAAACAACTTCAAGCATTATGGTAGGATAGATATGATCGCCACCCATAAACTGTGTTCACCAAGCGTTGTTACAGTTCTTCCACTCCCACCGTGTGCAGTCAATGCTACCAAGCATTCCATGAAAACCTCATTTGTTTTTATGGAACTCGTAAAGTTGTCTAATATTATTTGCAGTAGGTTGTCGTAAATATTTTCTTTTATACAACTTATAGACACCTAATATTAAAATGCAATTATCATAAAAATGCAATTATCATAAAAATGCAATTATCATAAAAAATGCAAGTATTTAAGTAATACCTTTACAAAACTTTTACAAGCACGGCCTCATCGTCCGGTCGAACATCCTCATATACTCATCGAAGCAAGCGTCCTTAACACCCTACGCCATCATATTAAAGGTCATCGTGCACTTTTGCAAAGTAAAACCAATCCTACATCTCGGCTGTCGCATCAGTCCTTTGTGTGAACCATGGTACCTCTCTCTCTAAAGCGTTCACAATTCGTAAAAATAAATCATGACGCATACGAAAATGTTGGTGAAAAGTCTATGCGTGGTAGACACATCCTTCATTAAAATAATCTCAAATAAGCATCTGGTACCCCGCTTCAAGGTTACGGTTGAGACGAGCTATTCGGGTTAACACTCGATTCGCTCGTGTGTTAAGACGATGTTGATGACGATGAACCATCATTTAAAAAAACATATTGGCGGCTTCGTCAGATGATGAGTCAAATGAATCGCTGGATGAAAGGAGATCAATAATTTTTTATAGGTTTTAGAGAGGTTTAGAAAAGTTTTAGTATGAAAGTGGTGATGAATTATATAAAAATGGTAAATAATAAATGAATTATAAATGTGTAATTTGAATATATATATTTTTTAATTTGGTCCAACGGTCGAGTTTTTGGTCGAGTTTTTAGCTGTTGAACGACTATATCCAAGTTTAAATCACGCCAAACTTTCAACGTGAAGTCATCGCGCCACCCATAACGCCAGGGGGCAGTGTTCCGCGCCGCTAATATGGCGCCAACCAACCTCACGCGCTTTGTCGCAGAGTATACTGGATGGTCTTAAAGACAACAAACAAGTAACAACTAAGTTTGCTAGAAATGCTAAGTTTTTTTTAAACGGTTAACGAATGAAGTCCTGCTATTCGGAAAACCCAATGACAAAAGACACTTCTATCCGCGAAACGCAGACAATGTTTGATAGCAAACGAATAAGAATAGATAACAGATAGAGAGAATTTTTCAAGTTTTGTATATCTTCCATTGATCTACAAGTTTGTTTAAGTAGAATAGATCTATCTAACACACCTCTTCCACATTTACACATATTATCCCTATAGTTCTCTTATCTTATTAATCGGGTTCCTCCTTGAGCCTCAAAGAATCAAAGTTCATACGAAGACTACAAGGGGAGAAAGTCAAGTGTTACACATATTAAAATGTTTCGTTGTCTCGTGTTTGCTAAAGGATACAGACCCTAATTGAAAATTTTGATAATCGGTCGAAAGCATAGGTTTATTTTAAAATATACAGGTTTAAAAGCTTACCAGTGTGATCATGTTTCTGCCCGTAATATCCAAACGTCAAACATAACACCCTCATCAACAATGACAATGGATTATTGTTTGTTACATAATATTTCCATTCCTTGGATTCAAGTGCTTTATCACTATTCACGGCTAGCCTTGTTGGCTTGATTGTAGCGGTGTCTTTTTTTCTGAAACCCGATTGCTAAACCCGACCTAAAGCCACCTAAACCCGATTTAGTGTGAGCCCGAATAACCCGATTTACCTTCCATGTATTATATCAAATCCATGATTCAGTGAGTTAGAACTTAGAAGATAGAAGCTTAATTAAGTTAGATCATTCATAAAATTTCAATAGCCTCTATTAATTGTCTAAGCCTTACATGTAAACCGAACACGTGCATTACAGAAAGGAAAAGCACCACTAATCCACTACTTCATACATATAAATTAACGTGTTAATAACTAAGTAGAATACATGTTTTAGAACCCACATCGATGCTTGCATGAGGTGTACGGCTACGTTGCTTTTTGAACGGAAGGTACATAACAATCCTTCCAGCAAAGAAAATTACATCATGTATTTAATTCGAAACTCGAATAACCCGAACCATATAAATCCATAAACCCAAACCTAAAAACGGAACATCCCGAAACTAATTAGGGTCGTGTTATAGGTTAAATTTCAAATAAAGAAAAGGCACAAACCCAACTTGTTTAACTTGCTACCCAAAGACACCCGGTCAACACATGTACTCGGTTGTTAGTTCACGGCTTAATAAAATTTGTCTTTTAAAAAAATATAACTTTAAAATCTGACTCAAGGGCTTGATGATCTTTCTAAATGTGTAAAGCCTAAAACATTAAATCTATTATGGACGATTACAATTCTGTCTTCGTAACACTATTCGGATATTTTTCAGTTTCAAACTCCGTTAAAAAAAAAAACCTTTTACAAATGAATACGTGTCATGGTATGATTGGATAAGATGACATGACCACCACCACTACGGTTATATCCGTCGAAGTACCACCGGAGGAAAGGGAACTGCTTAGGAACGACCACACCGGCGGTGTTTCTTTCGCCATTGAAGGTGACCAATTTTTCTTTCGTTTAACTCAAGGATCCGGTTTCTTTCTGGCCTAGTTCATCTTTACGATTACGTGGATTGATTTCTGACATTTTTGCTTTCTTCGTTTTTGATTTGTCAGATACAAAGCAGGAACGGATCGAGGGCGTTTTTGATCGATCGATCGATCAATCTATACTCCGCTGTTAGATTTCTCGTGTTTCATTCAGTTACGGTTAGTTTGATTTCAGTTTCAGTGTTACAAGTCTCAGATTAGGTTGTGCTAGTCGTACTTGATTTGTGGCGAATTTGTTTTGGGGGCGTCTTTGTTCTGTTCTTGATTGTGACTGGTTCTTTAGGTAACATTACAAAAAAGATATTCACTTTTTGTCATTTTGAAATTGACATACCATATTACTAATCATTAATATTTTGTTATGAAGCACAGTAAGGACTTAGATGAGACTGATATTAGGGTTTCTTGTGTTCTTGATTATGCAAATTTATCTATCCGACTAGACTGTGTCAAGTATGGTGGTCTGTCTTTTCTTGATATGATCTCTTACAGGCCTTTCTCACTCCAAAGTTAGCTTAGTGGTTTCTTATGCGTCTGAGGGCCTGAAAATGGGCTTTTGAAGCGAAGCAACAAGGCTGTGCCCAAGCGCATTAGTCGCACGCCTTGTGTGCTTTTGTCAACATAGGTTTAAAGCATGTCTACGTGTTGGTTCTTGTGGGAGGACCTACTGTACCTTTTCTCTATAAATGACTTACATGGTTATATAGTAGATGACTTTTTGTTGAAGGTAGTGAGAGTTAGTCGGTAACTGTACTGAGCTTGTTAGGATGGTTTTAAAATTTTGTTGTGGACTTGTCTTTAAAAAAGCGCAAGGCTCTCCGAGCGTTTAGGTCCCAAAAGCCGAGGCATGAGATGCGAGACCTTGCTCTATGCACAACCGAATAAGCTATATGATTAATGAACAACTGCATTTCTCCCATCTCTTTTACATATCAGCCTTCCTCATCTTGTAAACCATTCATAATCTCTTCACCATTTTGGCCATTTTTTATATCTGCCTCCCAAATGTTCATCTTTCTATATTTGCAGTGGTCCTAAATTTGGCCGACATGTGCATGAAGCTCCGCCTCACGACCCTAGGGCCCTTTGGCTGTCGCCCCTGAGGCATGCTTTTTAAAACCAAGGTTCTAGAAGTGTCCTTACCACACTTTTGTGAACTATATAATTTTTCCAGCTTAGCAAATTTGACAACAGAAAAAAATGCTGGAGGTTGCAGTGCCATATTGAGCACTATGGTTATGATTTTAATTTCCATCACATTAGTCCAGCGGATGAACTTTTGGAGTGGTCTTTTTATTTCTAATTTCACATGTACAGCCATGGCTGGTATAAGTGGCTTGTATGAGATATTTAACAAATCATGATGTTCATGCAAAGTTGTGATAGCCATATTTACAAGAATATCATTTGGCACTGGCTCTGCATGTATTCTCCTTTGTCATGGATCCGGCTTACTTTCCTTGGTTTAGATACAATGGACAAATTATGGAGGTTATCTAATGAAGTTATAATTGTGTTAACTGTAGGCCACAGATCAGATTTTCATATAACAAAGTAAAGATTCGACCTTTTTATCTAGATTTCTTCTGAAATCACTTATTTGTAGCTGTGAGAATGAAGAATGGTGAGCGTGCTGCAAACATTGCTCTAGCAGGTTTGATTTTTCGGTTTTTCCCCTCTGATTAAACACTTACAATATCTGAACCTTTTGTACATAAATTTACACTTCCATTTATGTTTATCTAGTTCTAATGGACTGTTTTATTATGAGATAACTTATCCATTCAGCCTTGTGGTGCAGGTCTAACACTGGCACCATTAGTTGTGAAAGTAGATACAAATATAAATGTCGTGTTGACTGCATGCCTCACAGTTTTCGTGGGTTGTTACCGCTCTGTCAAATCTACACCTCCTTCGGTATGTATACCAGCTACTATGTTACAAACAATGATTGGAAGTTTGACTTTATTTATATGTTCTAGATTACAATTTCCCGAATCTTTTCATCAGGAGACGATGTCTAATGAGCATGCAATGCGTTTTCCCTTAGTTGGCAGTGCAATGCTGCTGTCTTTGTTCTTGCTCTTTAAGTTTTTATCAAAAGACTTGGTCAACGCAGTGCTGACAGGCTACTTTTTTATACTTGGCATCATTGCTCTTTCGTATGTTCTTTTTCTATGGATCAATCTTCCATTCAGCAGATAATAGTTCACTAATTTTATTCACTTATATTTGTTGGTTTTGGTTTAACGCAGGGCTACACTCTTACCTGCAATTGGACGGTTTCTACCAAACAAGTGGAATGAAGACGTCATAATATGGCGGTTCCCATATTTTCGCTGTATGCACTATTCTATTTTTACTTCCAGCTGCAAGAAATATTTAGTAACTCATAGGTTTTTTGGCAGCTGTTTGTTTACATTGTTAATCTATTATGCTGTGATATGCAGAATCATGTGTTTTTTAAACATTTCTTAAACAGCTGTGGAGGTCGAGTTCACAAGGTCTCAAGTTGTTGCTGCTATTCCTGGTACATTTTTCTGTGCATGGTATGCTGCTCAGAAGCATTGGCTAGCTAACAACATATTGGGCCTTGCATTCTGCATTCAGGTTTTTTTTTATTATTTTTTTTTTAATTAAAGAAAACGATTTCCAAGCATATGTTTACTTTGATGCACATTTATAATAATTTCCAGGGAATCGAAATGCTCTCTCTTGGCTCTTTCAAGACTGGTGCCATTCTGTTGGTAATGGAATCCTTTTTATTGTTAAAAATGTAGTTTTTTTTTCTTCCTGTTATTTACATATGGCGAATGCATTTACCATGGATTCTGATGATGTCATGGTTGAAACCTGCAGTCTGGACTTTTTGTATATGATATATTCTGGGTCTTTTTCACTCCAGTGATGGTCAGCGTTGCTAAATCTTTTGATGCGCCTATCAAGGTAATATCCAAGTGCTAATTGCAAGGTCCAAGTGCTAATTGCAAGGTATACCTCTTCTTTTTGCGGAAGTTCCTGTTTATAACCATGGCGGTTTTCCTCTTTTTTCCAGCTTCTGTTTCCATCAAGAATTGACACACGCCCCTTTTCCATGCTTGGACTAGGAGACATTGTAATTCCAGGTATGAAAGTATCCATGATTATTTACTACGGTAAAATCGTTGTTTAATCTTCTTAGAATTATTTTTTTCAGTGAAAAATATTTACTTTATAACCAATGTTTGGTCATTTCCAGGAATTTTTGTGGCTTTGGCATTGCGATATGATGTGTCAAGAGGCAAAGAGAGCCACTACTTCAGAAGTGCTTTTCTAGGATACACGGCTGGCTTGGTCCTCACGATTGTTGTCATGAACTGGTTTCAAGCTGCACAGGTTTAATAAAAGAAACAAAAACAATAAAAATAAAAATAAAATGAAATATGAAGAGGTTGATTGGAAATCTGATGTTGGTTTTTTGTTTTCCAGCCTGCTCTATTATACATTGTACCAGGGGTTATTGGGTTCTTGGCTGCTCATTGCCTATGGAATGGAGAGGTCAAACCGGTATGCTTTCACATCTATATACCAAAATCCAATACCTTTCTTTATTTATTAATCTGTCATTTTCTAAATTGCGGGTCCATACAATTTTCTGGTAACAAGTTCTCATGGTAAGAAAACCCGTATAGAGGTGTCAAGATGGGTGGGTCAAGGGTTGAGTAATGGGTCAAAGTGGGATCTGCATGCATGTTCTTTTCATATATGTAACGTGTTAAAATATGATTACAGAAACAAATTGACCCATTTACAATAAATGGGTCAAATAGGTATATCAAGGAACAACATAGATCCGATTCTACGTCTGTGATATGTTTATTGGTTGTGCAGTTATTAGAGTTTGACGAGTCAAAAACAGATGGTTCAGCAGCTGAGGAAACAAGCAGCAAGAAATTAGAGTGAGATATTGAAAGGATCTAGTTGGGTTTTTTACATTAGGGATTTGCTCCAAGTCTCTAACTTATTCTAGTAGTTCATGCATTTACCTTCACAAGATGTGGTGTTATCAAACCCGAATCAAAAGGCGGGTTCATATTTTGTAGAGTAGATTACAAAAACCATATCGCCAGGTTGCTCGTTATAGATTATAGAACTCGTTCCTAAACTTTTTAGTTACAATCGGCTTTTCCTATCTTACGAGTTGGTTACTTTTGATCTTTGAGTGATGTTTATAGCTACTTTCTGTTATGATCTCTGTACTTGATAATTAGATCATAGTTTACTCGTGGACAAGTTTAGGTGCCAAAGATTCATTTATAAAATGTATTTATTTATATATGAATTCGTAGTTTTTTATACATTATTTTGTATTTTTTGTACCGAATAAAAGCAATATTAAACTTAAACACACATCAACCTTAGTTTTCATTGTCATTCACTGCCATCGTGTAAAGCCGGCATCGTCTTCATTGTCATTTACTGACGCCATGTAAAGCCGCCATCGTCTCATTGTCATTCACTCACCGCCGCCATGTAAAGCCGTTGATGCTGCTTCTCATGACCACAATTGGTTGATTTTGAGTCGGCATGAATACATATAAAGTTCTCTCCAATCCATGGTTTTTGTCTTTGACTTTGAGTTGGTTTTAGAAAGTAGTGGGTTTGGTTTGATTTTGAAGGTCGGAGATGGTGTTTGTGGCACCGAACTTTGTTAAAGGCAACAGTCAAGCGTCAATGATGGTGGTGCGATTCATCAGAGTTGAAGATGAAACTAAATCGATTGGACCTCGATTTATCTAATAACTTTTCAAAGCTAATTTGATGTATCTATAATAGTAGTACTATTAGTAGGTTCTCGGGGAAAGGAGGAGGGGGGGGGGGGGGTGTAGGTAACCTTACCTTCATCATCAAAGATAGAGACATTGATTTCAAGGAGACTTC
Organism: Deinandra increscens subsp. villosa; assembly: GCA_039602395.1. NCBI lineage: Eukaryota > Viridiplantae > Streptophyta > Magnoliopsida > Asterales > Asteraceae > Deinandra > Deinandra increscens. The sequence continues at coordinate 8,056,052 of JBCNJP010000020.1, forward strand.
CAACTCCAAAACACATTAAGACGTGACAGAAGAAAAAACGGAAAATAAGCCAAGAAAACAGAGAGCATGCCAAGCAAGCAGAGCCAAGCTAACAAAAAAGAATTTTAGAGAAATATTGAATAAAATTTTAAGATCTCCACTCTAGTAGACCAGGTTCTTTTTTTTTAATTTTATTTTATTTTATTTTATTTTATTTTTAGTATCTTCATTCTTGAATTACACTGGATGGCTTCATCTTCACTTAATCAACAGATCCGCTTGGAAGATCTTGGATGTTCCAACAAATTCCCCTTTCAGATGATGCTATTCACTATGCATATTCATAAACTTGATTGTGGACTTCAAAGTTGTGCAAAGATCAGGAGAGATATGGGATTCAAGATCCTTATGATCTGATTTGAACAACATATGTGTGGAAGATATGATTTTGTAAAACATAAGAAAACTACTAACTACATAACACAAAATGACACTATTTTTGTAATTTTAGAATTTTCATGATTTTTATAGATTTTGTGAAAAGAACTTGATATGTGAACATATCTACCTAGTAACACAAGAAACACTTCATATTTCAAACAGATTCAAGATAGCCTAACATGATTATCAGTATTATTTATTCACATAAGCTCATGCATCTTTACTTTCAACTTATATTTATGATGTATATTATCTTTTAGGTACATTTATTGAATATAATGAGAGTCATATTAACTAAGTTCACAACAGTTCTTACCCATTTTTTAAGACACACCTGAAGGTACTATAACACATCTTGATTATACTATCCATTTCCTGAGTGCGACGGTCTTGATTGTAGTGTGCCTTAGATATGATCTAGTTTAAATGGATTGCGGTTCTCACAAGTCTAAGTCATTCATGAAAGTTAGCATGTTGTCATTGAGATTCGATGCCTAGGTGATTTAATATCCATATTTGTGTTCGTTTAGCTTTTTTGTTCTTTATTTGCTTTGCTTTCGTAATTGCTTTAGTTTATTTTAATTTAATTTAATTTCTACATTTAAATCTTTTATTAGGGTCAATATCGATAACGATTTAGTATCAGGAGATTGTCATCGTGTCCACAGATTGATATTCGGTTACTGTCATACACCTTCACCACTAATCTAAACTAGTTGTTATGTATTTCACTAATTAATTGTTAAAACTTTAACATATATGTTAACTAGTTTTTGATACCCGTGCCACGTACGGGCGAATTTTAAAAAAGTTAATACTTATAATAACATATTATAATAAATGTAATTCGATAATTGGAATTAAAAAAAAATTAACATTAGAGAATGAAAAAAATTACAAATTTGCAAATACAGACTTATAAACAACATTTTATGTTTTGTTTGTCACTTTTTCGTCTTCATCCAATATGAGAAGTTTCAATCCATCCCTGCTCTTAATCCTTGATAATGCAACGTAAAGCTGACCATTACTAAAGCATGGATTTTTTTAAATAGAGTCCAATTTTTGAAAGTGACTGACATTGGCTTTTGTTAACCGTTATTCCCAAACATACCGCAATCGAAAATTGATAAACTCGAGTAGGATTTTTATAATGATACACAAATCAATTAAACATTAACCACTATGATGGTTTAATAATTAGCAAAATAACAAAATCAGAATTGTATATAACTAACTTAAATGCATGAAACCTTTTGATTAAAAATAACAATATTTAAGTTGGTGTGAAGTTTTGTATAATATGATAACCGATGAGTACAAACATTCATTGCGTACAATTTAACCCTTTAATGCAAAGTTTAACCATTTTAGATTTACATACATCTCGTTTTCAATTACAAATACTCTCATCTATGAAGTACATCTAGTTTCACATCAACATTTGTATCACAAAATAACATTGACATAAAATGAAAAAGAAAATCTTACTTTAATAATTGGTATTTTGCATTACATTGAGATTAATAGTAGTTACTTGAAACCGTGTTCAGACATCATTGCGGACGGTTAGGCTCCCCTTAGTTTCATCCTAAAAGCAAGGAAAAAATATTATGAAGCCCTTGATTATCACTATTACACCAGAATATAAATCATGACCATATGAATGTTAAAAGTTTGTTGCATGATATGAAATATGTGCTTCCAAATCTGTTGGTCTATGTCAATTTTCTTTGTGTCCAACCTTCGAAACAAATTAACAATGTCCAAAAACACATTTAAGTGTACCTTTAGAAGACATAAGAAGATTAACAGTTTCCAGTTTCCACAATGTCCAAAGACACTTCATTCTTTTTATAAACCAGCCCTCCATGCGCCACCAACTGCACCACTTACTTGTAAAACATGTCTATCTGTAGGTTGTGACATTCATTGAAAGATACAACCAATATAAAACAACTTACCGGTAATACATCAATATTCATTAAAGAAGAATATCAAAATAACTGAACCGAAAAAAAAATCGAGAAAACCCGAAACCGAAAAACCAAAACAGGAAGTGTCGTTAAGGTTTCGGTTTTTGCGATTGAGGATCATCGAACATTAGGGTTTTGTGATTAAGCGGTTTTCTATTTTCATAAACGTTGCGAGAGGAATCTTGATGAATCGGTGATGAAGCGATCGCTTGAATTGATGCTAACGGAATCCAATAATGGATGATGAAGACGACGGCGGGAATCGGGAATCGCCAGGAGGGAGAGATCGATCGTGAATGAATGGAATGAGGCCGAATTAGGGTTTTTTTTTTATACGCGTTTGATTTTTTGGGTTGGGTTTAACAAAAAGATCCGCGTGTTATTTTAATAGGATCCGCAAAATATTAAGGATGAGATGATTTAGGCGGGAAATTGATGCCGAGGAGGGCTGTGGTGATACCACCTCAGCATCCATCTTTTCATTTATATAATAATAATATAATATAATATAATATAATATAATATAATATAATATAATATAATATAATATAATATAATATAATAATATAATATAATATAATATGTCGACTTGGGTTGGGTTCTATAGAAAACCAATATTTTATAAAAAACCAAAAAACCAAGGAAAAAAATTATTTTTTTTAAACTTTTTTTATATGTTTCTTTCATGATTTTAAGAAAATTGGAAAAAGAAAAAACTTTTAAAAACGTTTTCGAGTTTTTTTTAAAAATAAAATAAAATTCGAATTTTAGCTTGAAATTAATATTGCACTATGCAACAATAATATAAAATTGGTTTATGAATGTCAATTCTTTGTTTTTTACATTATTCGCATAAACCACATTCATATTTAAGTTAAGTCTCTTGTTTTTAAGTAGTTTTAATTATAATGCATTATGCAATACTATTGGTACTATTGCATGATGCAATAATTAAAAATCACTAAACTTTTTATTTTTTAAATTTTTTTTTCCATAAATAAAGCTAATAAAATTATAGAATTTTTGGTGAAATTATTTTTAAAAAATATTAATATATGAAGAAGTTATAGAGAAAAAAAGGTTGGTTTTTTGGTTTTCTGGATAATTATTGGTTTTCTATAGATCTTTCCCATGTCGACTTATCCGATACATTCACATAAAAACTTCACATTCTTTTGATATATGAAAACAAAAAAGGTGGAATAGGATTCCTTACAAATTCAGGGGTATGCATGGCTTCTTCAGTTCACAGTTTTCAAATTATTGATGTTGACAACACACTTGATTTGAATTCTTACTGTTCATTTTAGTCAAAAATTAAAGCTGACTTCATTCACCACCAAACAAAAATTGAAAGCTCTATTAATTCTTAAACAACGGCTATAATCTAAAAAAATCCAACCCCTTTCTTCCTCTCGCCATTTCAGTTTCAAATTCGTTGCTCTTAACCAAAACCAGACTTCATGATCACGAAAGACGACGAAGGAGACGAGTTCTCCCGAAAACACCTCGAGATACCTCCATCTTTCAAATGCTTTCCCCTGATCCTCATGTCGTCAGGTACGTTACTTTTTGAGTATCTTCAACTCGTTCATGAATGATGGATCTGATTTTGTTTTGTGTTTTCATTACTTAAATTAATGGAGGTCTAGCACTTCTCCTCTCGGATTTGTAGTTTCAAATCGTTCCAGTTTGATTTATTCGAATTCCACCAGACGATTACGTTTTTAGGTCTAATCAGAGATCGATAGATGAATTGATTCCAGATTATTATGTGAATGACTCGTAATTAAATTTGCAATCGATCTCCTTACTAGGGTTTCATGAATGATGAATCTGCTTTTGTTTTGTGTTTTTATTACTTTAATGGAGGTTTAGCACTTATCTTCTCGGATTCGTAGATTCCAATCGTTCCAGTTTGATTTGTTCAAATTCTACCAGATCATTACGTTTTTAGGTCATAATAGCAGTTTAATCGGAGATCGACAGATGAATTGATTCCAGATTCATTGTGAATCAATGAATATCTTCAACTCGTAATTTGCGATCGATCTCCTTGGTTTCATGAGCGACTAATCTGCTTTTGTTTTGTGAATTCAAATCGTTCCATTTTCATTGATTTCACTTCGATCAGACCGATCATTAATTACGTTTTTACGTCATGATTTGTAACTGCTTCTGGATTTGATTACAATCAGGCTGATGGATGTGAAGAAAGGTGTGAATAAAAAACGGTCGGTCTATTTAGACATTTTAAAACGTAGCGTATTCAAAAAGTACGCTGCATATTTGACTTATAATTGACAACCTGACATTCTTTGTATTGATTGACCATGACATGACCCTAAACGCTGCGTATATTGTTCTATGTGCAGCGTATAGGGTTCTGGGTAATTTTTTTTGAAGTTTTGTTTGGTTTGGTAACTTTAAAATAATTTGTAATTTTTAGAATCATTATTTCATAAAAATTTAATTGGATTACGTTTATATGTTATATTTTTAATTTCCTTCTGGACGTCTAAGCCGCTTCTATTTGACTGGTCAACTGTCATAAATTTTGTCTTTTAGCTATACAGGGGCGTAAATATAGTTACAAGGTCGTAAAAGGGTGTTAAAATAGAATGGAGGGTGTGAGTATAGAATCAGCCAAAATTTTTAACTGGTCGGTTCAAATTTTTTTTCCAAATATATATAACTAGTCGTGATTTTAATCAAATGCATCAACCAAACTCTAACGTGCATGTTCATACAACAACGTTTACGAAAGTCCTTGTCTATTTAAATTCGAAAATATTACATTGTTATTTGTTGTTGAAATTGTTAATAATATCTAACCCATTATTTACTTTGCATATCAGTTACCTTATTCGTTTATTTGTTTTTATAAACGCTGTTTAGAAATGCAAACATCATAATACAAATCAATCGACATCATCACAATCACAACGAACAGAACAAAATAGTACGCCATCACAAACAAACATAAAATGATAAAGTAGTATTCATAAGTACATCACCATAAAATAAAAATACAGTTAAATGTCATCATCAAAACCCTACCTCACTCATCATCCTCCTCCCCTGCAGCATCATCCATAGGCTGATCATCAACAATCGGTGGAGGATGATGTGGAAATGGATACGGGGGATGGGCATGGTATCCTATATGATGTGCAATCCCCAATAGCATTTGGCTCTGCCATCTGTTCTCCTGGTCCAATCGCTCTAATCTCTCCATAATATCCCGAGGCATCCCGACTCCCCGATACCTATAACGCACGTCCACCTCCTCGTGCGCCACGTTGTCACCGTGCACCCCCTGCCCTCCCTGTTCACCCTCATCCTCCGGCACCCAGAACTCACCTTTATGCACCATTCGATAATACTCATTCGGTTTGCGACCAAATTTTTTGACAATCTTCATGACGAGCATTGAAGATTTGCCAATAAGCCTCGCTGGTAGGGAGTCAGGCAGCTCGTGCTGGTGCGCCTCGAGGACACCTAACATCGATGCAAGTCGGGTAATGTAGGGCCCGCAAAATATAGAACTCTCCTTCTTCCGACTCTGGTGGTTGGCTAGAAAAGATGCCAGACCATGTGCAAGGGCAGCCCGCCTCCCGTTTATCAATCAATAGAAATAAAATAAATCGGTGAGTGTGCAGTGCTCCTTGCTATAGCCACGAGATGCAAATACCTATACATGGGGTCCCTAATGTTGGTCGACCGACAAGAGTTCGACCCGAAAGACATATCGGCGATCGTACCCCACCAACGCACCTCATTGGTATCGTTAACGGCCTTTACGGCCGTAGTGTATAGTGGGGTCAAGGTCTCGTCCATAGTATATAACCCAGACAAACTGCGAACTCACGCAGTGAGAAACGGTACTCGGTGCCAAAAAGGAAGAAATGTACCGCCTCAGGCTCAGGCACACCGGGGTCGTGGGCGGCCTGTGGAAATGGACCATCTATCTCTGTATAGGTAAAGGTACAGAGAAACTCTAATACCAGTAATGGGTAGGTGGGCATCGTGGCTAAATCGAATAGCTGACTGAATTGACTGTCCTCCCCGACGATAGCACTGTATCGATCAATGGCCTCAATCTCCTCCAAGAATGAAACGTCGACCGCATCTGATCCACATATCTCCCAGGTCCGGAACCTCTTTAGTCTCTTGCTTGCGGTAGTACGAGCTCCAAACTGTAGATGCGGCCACGCATCTATATCTGCCATCTTACATATAGAAACAAAAACCAAAACGTTATCAATAATTAAACAAAAGTTGTAAAAAATACATATAATAATAATAATAATAATTATCAATTAACAAATATTAATACATAATTAATAAGAATATTAATTTATTATTTTAATAATTAACATTGATATATAACAAATAATAATTAATAATGAATAATAATAACTTATTATAAATTAATAATAATATTAGTTAATTATTTTAATAATTAATAACTATTTAATATTTAATTAATAATTAATAATAATATATAATTAATAATTAATTAGTGTTTAATAATTAATAATAATAACTTATTATAAATTAATCAATAACTAATACTAATATTAATTAATAATTTTAATAATTAACAATTAATTAATAATTAATAATAATATTAGTATCTAATAATAATACCAATAATATTAATTGAACTTGATATAACAACAACTAAACATAATTAAAAAAAAAACCGATCACAATACGCTGCGTAATCCCCTATACGCAGCGTATTGTTCTTCGAATTTCTAGAAATTCTTCTTCGAATTTCCAGAATATTTGGCCTTTAATCAGTCTATTTTTTCACGGTAATAATCTGTAGTATAAGGCTAAGACAGTATCTAGACTACCATATAGCATCTAATCATAAATCTATTGTCTATAATCTAGACTTTAGGGCAAAAAAAAAAAACACGATTTGGGCGGAACTTAAACAAGAACGATCATGTGTACTTACCGGTATAGACGATGTAGGAACGAATGTCGAGCGACAACTTCTAAATCGTCGGCGTCACCTTCGTGTTCGTCGATTTAGGGTTTTTGCGTTTTTGGAGAAGAAGAAAGAGAATAGGGAGTCTGTGGCTACTGGCTGCGTATGCTGTGATACGTGTTTTTATATGCAGCGTATAGATTCATGCGCAACGTATATGATTAATTAATTTTTTATTTAAAATTTTTTAATTTTTTTAATTAATTGATTCATGTATGTTTTATATTTAATTTTATGATTTTTTATATAAGTTTATGTTTTTATGTATATTTACTTAAGTATATTCTATAATTAAAGTTATGTTTCTATATTTATTCATTTATGTATGTTTTCAATTTAATTTTATTTTGGGAAAAGGACGAAAATGGCCACCGTTGACCATTTCGTCCCCATAATAGCCCCTTGAAAGTCGTGGTCCACCATTTAGCCCCCTCTGACGGTCGTCGACGACCGTCGTAGGTTGTCTGGACGACCGTCATGTCATACCCAACCAGCCCACGACACGTGTATAAGCAATGGTCGTTGGCGCCTCTACTTCTCCGACAACGACCATACACCGCCGGCAACGACTGTAGCGTCTGAGACAGTCGCCGGCGACCGTCTGCCACCACTGACAACCTTGTCCACGGTCGTCGGCGACTTTATTATTTTTTTATTTACTTTTAGGGCGTTGACCGGATCGTTAGGTCGTTGACCATTACGGTCGTTGACCTGCCCAAAGATGGTCGTTGACTAACATGACGACCGTCGTTAACGGGGGTTAATTATTTTTAATTTCCTTTAATTTTTTTTTTTAATCTTTTACCTCTAAGTTTCCATGATGCCTATATATAGCTGTTTTTACCCCCATATAGATCTTACCATATTTTACTTACTAAACTTCAAAAGTCTAAAAATGCCTACACGACAATGGTCCCAACGAGAAGAGCAGGATCTTGCGAGGTCTTGGCTTCGAGTGCATGATACAATGCCAACCTTACGTTATGGAAGTACCTTCTGGCACTGTGTTAATCAAGTTTATCATTCTCGTTCATTATCTCATAATCGTCGTTCGGTTCGTCAATTACTCTTCCATTGGCATCAAATGCGTTGTAAACTGAAAAAATTCAACGATATATTTTTAAAAAGATCAAGTGAGGTATCTGTTCATTACTTGTACATATGTTGCCAACGAACGTATCCATGAACCGCTCAATAATATGTTGCCAACGAAGTTGGCGGATAAAACTGTCCACCGTTGCTCAGGTGGTCTGTTTTGAAGCAAACTGAAGATCCACGTGTCAATGTGCTGTTAAAAAAAGATTGATTTAGGGGTCCCTTGATTTAGTCAAATGTCACCGTTAAATAGTTAAATATAATAAAATTTTCAACCAACCAATAAAATGTGGACCCACTAGTTAGGTTGAAAAATCACAAAATCACTTAATTTTTTATTATTAATTTCACTTTATGTCCAACCAACCAATAAAATGTTCACCGATGGGAGTAGTCTAAAATAACGTACCCACATCTCTAGCCAACCATCGTTATGCACACCCAAAAGAATTCCCCAAAACACATCAGTGAAACCGACATTTGGATTAAGTGTTGTGTAGTGCCATTGGTTTTCTGTAGCAACCAAACTTTCTGCAACTTGATGTGACCAAACATAAATTTGTTGACCAGCCAATGATTGTTGTCGAAATGGGGACAACATTACTTTTGACAGCTTCCTTGCTCTTTTTCCACGACCCAAAGGCTGTAAAAATTTATTTTAGTAACAAAATGTTATATTAAAAAGGGTGTTTTACTAATAAAATTTTAAAACCTCTGTTTGATGAACGACTTGAACGGATGGCTCCATAGTCTCCATAGTCGGGGTGGCGTTGACTTGGGCATCAACCTGATGATTTTTTACATCAGGTGGTGGTGTTGAATAAGATTTCTTTAGGTTTTGTGCACCGGGTGCAAACTGGTTGAACACCGTTAAACTGCGCTCAATGTACGGGTCGATTTGATTGGTCAAATAACTCTGTCACATAATTAAGAAAATATTAGTGTAACAATAATATTAATAAAATATTAAAAACTAAATAGTAATTTAGTAATTTAACCTGCAGAAACGATCTATCAACACCCCGCTCCAACGTAATCCTATCCAGTTTTCCCAGAATCTCTTGGAAAAAATGTGTATAACTTCCAGATCCACTAGATTCCCCATCGAAATTTGTGTTTACATGAGTTTTCCGTTCTTCTTCTCCCGGTTTCACAAAGTGGTTCACATACTCCTGCTGAATATTAATGTTCGTTTCCCATTCATCAGATTGAGGTTTATTTTGAACCCTCTCGTTTTTTCTCTTTTCGAACTCTGCCTCAATGTATGAACAACTGGAGACATACCAATCGGTATTCAACTCAACAGCCGTTGGAGTTATCGGTTTGGGCCAATCATTAGGATCCTAAAAAAATTATAATATAAATGAAAATTTATATTACAACGAAAGTCATAAAAAATTATAATTTAATGTTGGATTATTTTAAAAGATACTAAAAATCTATATTAGTATCTACTTTTAATTCTGTTTGAAATGTAATAGATCATTGGAATCATTTTAGGTGTATTTTCATGTTTTAATGTATTTTCTATTTTAATGTATTTTACTTTTTAACCTGTTTTGTTATGGTGTGTAATAAAAATAAAAACATTTAAACTAAATGATAAAATAGAAATACATATTATATCAAACACTACATTACACCATAAAACCTTACAATAGAAATAAACTAAAACCTTACAATAAAAATACACTACAATAGAAACCCACTAAAACCTTACAATAGAAATAGACTAAAACCTCCAAGTTGAATGATCTTTCAACATTTCCCAAACTGCAAGATGTTCGAAGTCGTTACCCTCGATCACAAGGTAACTTAGTTTAGAGAGACTTAAAACATCTTCGTACAAGTAATGAACAGATACCTCACTTGATCTTTTTAAAAATATATCGTTGAATTTTTTCAGTTTACAACGCATTTGATGCCAATGGAAGAGTAATTGACGAACCGAACGACGATTATGAGATAATGAACGAGAATGATAAACTTGATTAACACAGTGCCAGAAGGTACTTCCATAACGTAAGGTTGGCATTGTATCATGCACTCGAAGCCAAGACCTCGCAAGATCCTGCTCTTCTCGTTGGGACCATTGTCGTGTAGGCATTTTTAGACTTTTGAAGTTTAGTAAGTAAAATATGGTAAGATCTATATGGGGGTAAAAACAGCTATATATAGGCATCATGGAAACTTAGAGGTAAAAGATTAAAAAAAAAAATTAAAGGAAATTAAAAATAATTAACCCCCGTTAACGACGGTCGTCATGTTAGTCAACGACCATCTTTGGGCAGGTCAACGACCGTAATGGTCAACGACCTAACGATCCGGTCAACGCCCTAAAAGTAAATAAAAAAATAATAAAGTCGCCGACGACCGTGGACAAGGTTGTCAGTGGTGGCAGACGGTCGCCGGCGACTGTCTCAGACGCTACAGTCGTTGCCGGCGGTGTATGGTCGTTGTCGGAGAAGTAGAGGCGCCAACGACCATTGCTTATACACGTGTCGTGGGCTGGTTGGGTATGACATGACGGTCGTCCAGACAACCTACGACGGTCGTCGACGACCGTCAGAGGGGGCTAAATGGTGGACCACGACTTTCAAGGGGCTATTATGGGGACGAAATGGTCAACGGTGGCCATTTTCGTCCTTTTCCCTTTTATTTTTTATATATATTTATTTAAGTATGTTTTATACTTAAAGTGTTTGTGTTTTTATAATTAAAGTTATGTTTTTTATAACTTTTTGATTTTTAAAAACTTTTTTTTTGGTTTTTAATAACTTTTTGAGCAGTATAAGTCATAAAAACATTATGTGAATTTTTTAGATTTTTTAAAAATACTTTAATCTTTTTTCCAATTTAAAACATGCTATATTAGCTATGCGTTTGAGTGTTTTGTAAAAAAAAATATTAAAGTTTTGTGTTTGTTTGGTTTGTTTATTAATTTTAAAATAATTTGTAATTTTATAGTGTTAGGAGCCAATCACTAATTTTTGGAATCATTATTTTTGGACGTTTAAGCCGCTTACCATTACTTAAAAAAAGTTTTACACGATACAAACATAAACTACCATTACTTAAAAAAAGTTTTACACGAGAAAATCTATCATTACTCAAAAAAAGTTTTACACGATACAAACATAAACTCGATAAATATAAAAATTCAAACTGGTTTATTTAGAACTAAAACCCGCTCAACCAAACCGTTTCATAAAGTCCTTCATCAGATTTCGTTTTGGCGGCGGGTTTTTTCCGGGAGGGTATGGATGCCTGTTGCGTAAGTAGTCTTTGCCGGTCTTCGCACCTATCGGACATCGTACAACAAAGACATGCATTATCCTGTTATCTATAATATTTCAGGAACTGAGACAATATGCGTCCAAGTCGTTGGCTAACATCTACAAGCCTCTGTCAAGATTTTGACTATCATCGGGCTTAAAGTAGAACCAAATATTGGTCCAAGTATCATACCCGAGATCCTGCACTATTAACGACATATAAGAAAACGCAAACATATTCACGTGTAGGTAGTCAACGCAATTACACACACCGCCCACGTAACTCTCCCCGGTGCATCCGTGAATTAACCTCCATGGTGAATCATTAAGGTGAAATAATCTGGGTTGCCTGCATATACAACATCAATCAGTAACCCACCCTCCTGATCATTAGGCGAACGAATCGAATACAAACGTGGGTTATTGGAAACCATTACGAGTTTTGGAGTTGAAAATTTAGGTAAGGAAGATGAAACAATGTGGGGAGTTTGGAATGAACCATTCAAGTGTATATATAGTGGGATAATACACTGCGTATGTTTAAATACGTTGCGTATTGAATAATTTTTTAATTTTTTTTAAAATATTTTTTCTTTAGTTTATGTATTTATTTTTTGTTTTATATATTCAAACATAATTAAAAATTTATTTAATTTAATTTAAATATAATATTCTTTAATTTTATTTTCTATTTACTTAAAATTATATATAAATTTATTTTTATAAAAAATTTCAAACATAATTTATATTGAAATTGAAAACACAATTAATAACATGGTTAAGGTAAATAAATCAACATCAGATGTTCAAACAACCACAAATGTTCAAAATAAAAAAAAAATACAGACCAGAACAACCACAAATGTTCAGAATAAATAAAAACATTAAAGATCAGTCGTTGTCCTCGCCCGCATCATCCCGCCTGTACCGCCCGAAGTCATTGTCAAATGGTGGGTCGTTCTGCTCGTAGTCAAAATCATGTCGCTGTGGCGAAGGAGGATAGTCTGTGTAACCCTGACGGGCATAATAGTCGTTCATCTTCTGGGTCTGGTAATCCTACCAGAGGTGGTTCCAAGCGCACTCATTGTATTGCGTCTGTCTGATATTGTGGACCCCTAGATCAATACGGTCCAACCTATAAATCAAATTAAATAATTTAAAGTTAATTAGTAGAAAAAAAATAAAAATAAATGAATAAAATTAATACAATATATAGAGAAAAGTAGTCTAACCTGTCAGCCAAAGCATCAGGTAGCGTCAGTGCCGGATACTGATGTCGTATCTCGTTTTGGGAGTGTACCACTCCCTCATCAGCCATATAATCATATCCCGCACCAGTCTCACTGGCTCCAGCGGCCCCAACATCATGCCCAACCGGTTACGGATGACACACACAGTAAAAAACATTTCCATCCCCATCCTGTAAATACATTGCAACTTGAATCTGGCAAAGGCCCTTGTGATTCAAAATGCGAGGCAACGTAATTGAACCCACCCGATTAGCTTCCGACATGTTAACAGCAAGACTATAGGCAATGGTAGTAATGAACCCTTCACAACAAATATTGTCCCCCTTGATGCTCGTCTGGTTGCTCAAAAGCTCTACAAGACAGTGTGCAAGTGCACACGACAGGTTGTTAGCCAGACAATACAAGAAAAACAAATCTTGTATGCCTACCACATCCTGACTCCTAACACGCGGGATGATTGAGTTAGCAATCAACTTTTGAAATAACCTAAGGAAAGAGTCAGAACATGTCCGAAAACGGTTGGTCCCCTTTGGTTTCCACGCCTTCTCCAAAACTGTGTCCCACCACCCTACCATTATGTTCTGGTTAACGGAAGAAACAGCCTCACGGTACAGCGGAGTGCCCAACTCGTCCGTCGTGTATAATCCCGACACCACCGCAAACTCCCTCAAGGTCAACTCATACTGGTCACCGCCAAGTCTGAAACAGACCTGTTTTGGCTCAGGTTCGTGGCGTTTGAATGGACCCTGGACTAGGACATTCTTCCTAGGCGTATAGAAGAAAGTTGACAGCAACTCCATAATCAGAAAATAAAACATATGTTGCCTAACCATCTTGAACAACCGCCTCCAGGACCCTCCCCAACATAAGACTCGTATCTTCCCATACCATCACACTGAGCCAGAATATCCTCGTCTAAATAAAAAGGTGACCCAATGTTTTTGTAGTTTTTTATACTCGTCCGAACGATCGTCAAACTGCAGCCACTCGTGAGTTTCAGTGCATGCCATTGTAGCTAAGAAACACCAAACAAACAACACTTTAAAAATCAATCAGTTGAAAAAAAAAACAAATAAAAAAAACAAAAAAAAAAACAAAAAAAAACAAAAAAACAATACGCTGCGTATTGTTCTTCTGTTTTTTTAAAATTTTTGAGTTCATATCTGCAAAATAATCAAAGAACATAAGAACAATACGCAGCGTATTGTATAAAACGATGCGTATTGTTCTTCTTTTTTTTTTGAAATTTTTAGTTATGATCTGCATAATACGCACATGAAGATAATATCCGCTGTATTATTTAAAACATTATAAAATTAAGAGTTCAAAATGAAGATAACTTTGCTTACGTGTTGTGGCGGCTGGTTTAAATCGAGAGGCTCGTCATTCGAGAATATATTCCAAATCGACATTATACTAACAAAATTTGTAGTTTTTTTTTTCAAACAAGATGAATGAATAACTAACTGCAAATAAAAGAGTAATGAAAGAGTTATAAAATGTGGTCCTGCATTGTACGCTACATAGAGGTAAAAGAGTGATATTCGATTTGTATCGATATCATTGCAAAAGACATACGCAAATATTCGATTTCAATCAAATTATTTCAAACCCATTCTCGTCGGCAGAGAAGCATTTATCACTACGTTGTAATACGCATCGTATTTCTATATATGCTGCATATGCCAGTCCTATACACAACGTACGGACACATATGCGGCGTATTACTTTTTATCCACAGACTGGTGCGCCTGCAGGAACACTGTGTATGCACAGTAGGATAAGATAACAATAATTAAAGGCATACACAGTAGGAACATTGTGTATGCACAGTAGGATAAGATAGCAATAATTAAAGACATCACTGTGTTCCTACTATGTATGCCTTTAATTATTGCTATCTTATCCTACTGTGCATACACAGTGTTCCTAGTGTGTATGCCTTTAATTATTGCTATCTTATCCTACTGTGCATACATAGTGTTCCTGCAGTCGCACCAGTCTGTGGATAAAAAGTAATTTGCCGCGTATGTGTCCATACGTTACGTATAGGACTGACATATGCAACGTATATATAAATACGTTGCGTATTACAACGTAGTGATAATTGCTTCTCTGCCGACGAGAATGAGTTTGAAATAATTTGATTGAAAACGAATATTTGCGTATGTCGTTTGCAATGATATCGATACAAATCGAATATCACTCTTTTACCTCTATATAGCGTACAAGGCAGGACCACATTTTATAACTCTTTCATTACTCTTTTATTTGTAGTTATTCGTTTAGCTTGTTTGAAAAAAACTACAAATTTTGTTAGTATAATGTCGATTTGGAAAATATTCTCGAATGACGAGCCTCTCGATTTAAACTAGCCGCCACAACACGTAAGCAAAGTTATTTTCATTTTGAACTCTTAATTTTATAATGTTATACAACGGATATTATCTTCATGTGCGTATTATGCAGATCATAACTAAAAATTTCAAGAAAAAGAAGAACAATACGCAGCGTATTGTTCTTATGTTCTTCGATTATTTTGCAGATCTGAACTAAAAAATTCAAAAAAAACAGAAGAACAATACGCAACGTATTGTTCTTCTGTTTTTTTGATTTTTTTAACTGATTGATTTTTAAAGTGTTGTTTGTTTGGTGTTTCTTAGCTACAATGGCAGGCAATGAAACTCACGAGTGACTGCAGTTTGACGATTGTTCGGACGAGTATAAAAACTACAAAAATTTAAGAGATTGAAGATTGGGTCACCTTTTTATTTAGACGAGGATATTCTGACTAAGTGTGACGGTATGGGAAGATACGAGTCTTATGTTGGGGAGGGTCCCTGGAGGCGGTTGTTCAAGATGGTTAGGCAACATATGTTTTATTTCTAGATTATGGAGTTGCTGTCAACTTTCTTCTATACGCCAAGGAAGAATGTCCCAGTCCAGGGTCCATTCAAACGCCAGGACCTGAGCCAAAACAGGTTTGTTTCAGACTTGGCGGTGACCAGTATGAGTTGACCTTGAAGGAGTTTGCGGTGGTGTTGGGGTTATACACGACGGACGAGTTGGGTACTCCGCTGTACCGTGAGGCTATTTCTTCCCTTAACAAGAACATAATGGTAGGGTGGTGGGACACAGTTTCAGAGAAGGCGTGGAAACCGAAGGGGACCAACCGTATTGGGACATGTTCTGACTCTTTCCTTAGGTTATTTCAAAAGTTGATTGCTAACTCAATCACCCCACGTGTTAGGAGTCAGGATGTGGTAGGCATACAAGATCTGTTTTTCTTGTATTGCCTGGCTAACAACCAGCCGTGTGCACTTGCACACTGTCTTGCAGAGCTTTTGAGCAACCAGGCGAACATCAAGGGGGACAATATTTGTTGTGGAGGGTTCATTACTACCATTGCCCATAGTCTTGCTGTTAACCTGTCGGAAGCTAATCGTGTCGGTGCAGTTACGTTGCCTTGCATTTTGAATCACAAGGGCATTTGCCAGATTCAAGTTGCAATGAAGTTACAGGATGAGGATGGAATTTTTTTTACCGTGTTCGTCATCCGCAACCGTTCGTGCGAGATATGATTATATGGCTAATGAGGGAGTGGCACACTCCCAGAACGAGAGATGACATCAGTATCCGGCGCTGACGCTACCTGATGCTTTGGCTGACAGTTTAGACCGCTTTTCTCTATATTTTGTATTAATTTTATTTATTTATTTTTATTTTTAATCTACTAATTAACTTTAAATTATTTAATTTGATTTACAGGTTGGACCGTATTGATCTAGGCGTCCACAATATCAGACAGACGCAATACAATGAGTGCGCCTGAAACCACCTCTGGCAGGATTACCAGACCCAACAGATGAACGACTATTATGCCCGTCAGGGTTACACGGACTATCCTCCTCCGCCACAGCAAAAGGATGTTGACTACGGTCAGAACGACCCACCATTTGACAATGACTTCGGGCGGTACAGGCAGGATGATGCAAGCGAGGACGACGACTGATCTGTGATGTTTTTATTTATTCTAAACATTTGTGGTTGTTCTGGCCTGTGATGTTTTTTTTTATTTTGAACATTTGTGGTTGTTTGAACATCTGATGTTGATATATATACCTTAACCATATTATTGATTGTGTTTTCAATTTCAAAATAAATTATGTTTGAAATTTTTTGATAAAAATAAATTTATATATAATTTTAAGTAAATAGAAAATCAAATTAAAGAATATTATATTTTAAAATAAATTAAATAAATTTTTAATTATGTTTGAATATATAAAACAGAAAATAAATATATAAACTAAAGAAAAAATATTAAAAAAAAAATTATTCAATACGCAGCGTATTTAAACATATGCACTGTATTATCCCACATACACTTGAATGGTTCATTTTAAAATCCCCACATTCTTTCATCTTCCCTACTTAAATTTTCCCTTCCAAAACTCGTAATGGCTTCCACTAACCCACGTTTGTATTTGATACGTTCGCCTAATGATCAGGAAGGCGGGTTACTGGTTGATCTTGTATATGCAGGTAACCCAGATTATTTCACCTTAAGGATTCACCATGGAGGTGAATTCACGGATGCACCGGGGAGGAGTTACATGGGCGGTGTGTGTAATTGCGTTGACTACCTATACGTGAATATATTTGCGTTTTCTTATATGTCGTTAATCGTGCAGGATCTCGGGTATGATACTCGGACCAATATTTGGTTCTACTTTAAGCCCGATGATAGTTGAAATCTTGACAGGGGCTTGCAGATGTTAGCCAACGACTTGGACACATATTGTCTCAGTTCCTACAATAGTACAGATAACAGGATAATGCAGATCTTTGTTGTGCGATGACCGATAGGTGCGATGACCGGTAAAAAACCGCCGCCAGAACGAAATCTGATGAAGGACTTTATGGAGCGATTTGGTTGAGCGGGTTTTGGTTCTAAATAAACCAGTTTGAATTTTTATATTTAATGAGTTTATGTTTGTATCGTGTAAAACTTTTTTAAGTAATGGTAGATTTTCTCGTGTGACCCTCCATAATTTGTATGCTAATAGAAGCGGCTTAGACGTCCAGAAATAATAATTCCAAAAATTTAGTGATTGGCTCCTAACACTATAAAATTACAAATTATTTTAAAATTAATAAACAAACCAAAAAAACACAAAACTTAAATTATTTTTTTTACAAAGCACTCAAACACCAGCATGTTTTAAATTGGAAAAAAAGTTGAAGTTTTTTTAAAAAATCTAAAAAATTCATATAATGTTTATATGAACTTATACTGCTCAAAAAGTTATTAAAAACCAAAATAAAGTTTTTAAAAATCAAAAAGTTATAAAAAACATAACTTTAGTTATAAAAAACACAAACACTATAAGTAAAAAACATACTTAAAAAATATATATAAAAAATTAAAATTAAATTGAAAACATACATAAATGAATAAATTTAAAAACATAACTTTAAAAATTCATATAATGTTTATATGAACTTATACTGCTCAAAAAGTTATTAAAAACCAAAATAAAGTTTTTAAAAATCAAAAAGTTATAAAAAACATAACTTTAATTATAAAAACACAAACACTACAAGTAAAAAACATACTTAAAAAATATATATATAAAAAATTAAAATTAAATTGAAAACATACATAAATAAATAAATTTAAAAACATAACTTTAATTATAGAATATACATAAGTAAATATACATAAAAACATAAACTTATATAAAAAATCATAGAATTATCTATAAAACATACATAAATCAATTAATTAAAAAAATTAAAAAAAAATAATTAATCATATACGTTGCTGCTTATGACTCTATACGCTGCATATAAAAATGCACATAACAACATACGCAGCCAGCAGCCACAGCCTCCCTATTCTCCTTCTTCTTCCCCAAAAACGCAGAAACCCTAAATCGACGAACAAGGAGGTGACGCCGACGATTTAGAAGTTGTCGCTCGACATTCGTTCCTACATCGTCTATACCATTCAGTACACATGATCGTTCTTGTTTAATTAAGTACACGCTACATCGTCACCCGGGTCTTCGGGTAGTCTTCTTCAGTCTTTGCTCCTAGCTCACTGTCAATGAAGTTGATGTCAACACTTCTGATGTCTTCATTTATGAAAGAAATAAGACGACTAGCGTCCATATTATTTGTTAACGGTTCGAGACCAATATCAAGATCAAGATAAGGTTTTTTATAATAAAACCATATGTTTGTATTTTTATACCCCAGATGTGGCATGATTAGACTCATATCATAGAATCTAAACTCATTTACATCGCAGTAATCCGCCAAAGTACAACGGCCTCCAACATATATCCTTCCCGGTAAATCTGTAAAATGATCGTAATGATAAATATTTAAAGTAAAATAACCTGGATTACGCATGTATGCATCATCCATGATTAAACCGAGGAAACCTTCATTAGTTGATCAAATCGTCCATGATCTCCTTCCGAAACTCATGTTGTATTGGTGAAGTACGTTGGGAGATTACGGGCAGTTTAAATGGTATATATTTTGTGATATAAACCTCCGTTGATAAACATCTCACTTATAATCAGGGCTAGATTTCTCAAATTTGACATATGCATCGTATTAGGCCATACTCAGCGTATGCCTTTAATGATTATTATCTTGAAGGTGGTGCAGGTGGTGGGTGTGGTGATGCCAAATGTCATACGCTGCGTATGGGTCTGACATATGCAGCATATGAACCTATACGATACGTATGAGAATGCAGTGATAATTGCTCCTCTGCTGACGAGCATGGATTTGGAAATATAGAAATAGAATATTTCATGATATCGTTTGCAATTATTTGGATAGAAATTGAATATTAGGAGATATCTATAATCTGTATATAACGCACAATGTAGGACCACAATTTCATTACTCTTTTATCTGAAAAGTTTTGTTTGCAATTATTCATAATGTCTTTCGAAGATATCGATCCATTATGGCAGAAGCTGAATCATGATAAACCGGTGTATCCAGGAAAGTTGACGATTTTGACCTGGACGAAGGGTTGGATCAGTTTAAATATGAATTTAAAGAATACGTAGAGACCCAACGAAAACATGCCCAAAAGTGTGTGTTCGATAAGTAATGAACTTTTGGAACAGAAGTACGCGCAAAACAAAATACAAGGAGCCCGAAGTTAAATTAAATAACCGTGGTCGCCCAACCACAAAAGTTAAAGAAGAGAGGGATGAACAGAGGGCTCTGGAGCAGGCTAGGCATAATTCGTATACCGGTCCGACAAAATCCAATATGGAGCCTTCGCGATCACAATTACCAAATATACGGAAAATATATACCAACATACATAAAGAGGCATCACATAAAAAAGCTAACAAATATAGACGGTGACGGTAACTGTGGATTTCGTGCGGTTGCCGTAGGTTTAGGATTATATGAAGGCCTATGGACAATGGTTCGGGAAGAACTATTAAAGGAACTGGATCAAAATAGAGAATTGTGGACAAAGGTATACAACGGTAATGATTACAACGGTAATAAGGACTCCGAAGGCTTCATAGACCAGTACAGGGAACTATGCGATAGCCTTAATTGGTTTAAGACTGGAATTGCTCCGTGGACAATACCTTATTCCCGATTGACTCTGGTCCAAGAACCAATCCCAATCCTCGAGTGATATCGCTAGTACACATTTGCATAAATCATTTCCTCAATATCGAATTAAAGGGGGACGTTCCATGGCCATACGTTGATCTGCATTGGCTCGGTCACCGAACTGAAGAAGCTGCAGAATGGGTTGAAGTATATAAACAACAGCTAAACAACTTCCTTAGTCACGTTCAAGCTAATAAAGGTGTGTCCGGTTTTCAACCCTCATGCTACCATCTTTAGTCTTTGGCCAGATGTTGTTGCCAAATTTCACGTTCTAATGGGTCGTGACCCATACCGAGAAAGTCTGGCGTGTAACTTAAAATGGAACAAGATGCTAAAGAAAAGATCAACGTTCCATACTCACTACAATGAAGCCGTCACAAACCAGGCTGAAAACGTGATAGCCGAGGCACTCCAAGCATACCGACAAACCACCGGAAAAAACTTTGATATTATTCCAGTTTGGGACTTTCTAAAAGGTCACGATGCGTTTGTTTAGAAAATTTAGGTTTTCAATGTGTGTTTCGATTGTTTTTATGTATTTTTAAGTTTTTAATGTGTGATCAATAATACCGGTATCGTTGTTTATTCTGAATAAGAGTTGAATGAGACTTCTATATTTGTATTTTTAAGTTTTTATTTTTTATTTGAATAAGAGTTTTATCTTAAAAGCAATTAAAAACTATAAAAACAGAAAAAATAAAAAAGCAAAAAAACCCTATACGCAACCTATAGTAGCATACGCTGCATATAAGGAGCTGCGTATCCTTAAACGCAACCGGTTTTAACACGTCACCACCACCACCAAAAAAACACAACTTTTCTCTCATTCATCAATCTGCGATTCCGCCTGTAAATCTTCAAAAACAGTATGTTTTCTTTCATTCTACCCCAGTTTCAACAACTAACATGTTTATCGAATTCGAATTTGTTTAATTTTGATTTTATCCAAAATAGTTTAATTAGGGTTTTTTTAGATGTTTGAACGAATTCTGTTGGGATTATGAAATAATTGAAGAACCATACGTAACCTATGTTGATACACGCTGCGAATGGTTCTAAATCGTCGAATCTGTTGAAAACAGAAGAACAATACGCTGTGTATTGTCAAATACGCAGCGTATTGTTCATCTGTTTTCCAACAGATTCAACGAATGTTAAACCAAGCTGAAAACTGTTACTAGATTAAAAAAAATGAAGAACAATACGCTGCGTTTTTGACAATACGCAACGTATTGTTCGTCATTTCTTTTTGAGTCTGCTGAGATTTGTTTAGGCAACTGATTAATTTATTTAGTGTTGTTTGTTGGGTATTTGTTGGCTATTATGGCAGGCATTCAGGATCACGAGTGGCTGTAGTTTGACCAGGATTCTCTCTAGTATAGAAAACTAGGCAAACTTAGAGCATTGTCAATAGGGTCACCTTTTTTTAGATGAGGAATTTATGACTCGGTGTGAGGGTATGGAGAGATATGAATCATATGTTGGGGCAGGGTCCGTGGAGGCGCTTGTTCAGGATGGTTAACCAACCTATGTATATTTTTATTATGGAGTTGCTGTCCACTTTCTGTTATACACCTAGGAAGAATGTCCCAGTCCAGGGTCCCTTCAAATGCCACGAACGTGAGCCAATACATGCTCGCTTTAGCCTTGGCGGTAACCAGTTTGAATACACCCTGAGGCAGTTTGCATTGGTCTCAGGATTATACACGCAGGACGAGCTGGCTACTCCAATATACCGTGAGGCTGTTTCTGTCGTTGACCAGAACATTATGGAAGGGTGGTGGAACACAGTTTCGGATACGAGGTGGAAATCGACGAACAACCGTATTGGGGGATGTTATGACTCTTTCTTTCAGTTATTACAAAAGTTGATTGCTAACTCAATCATCCCACGTGTTAGGAGTCAGGATGTGGTAGGCATACAAGATATGTTTTACTTGTATTGTCTGACTAACAACAAGCCATGTGCATTTGCACACTGTCTTGCGGAGCTTTTGAGCACCCAGTCGAGCATCAAGGGGGACAATATTTGTTGCGGAGGGTTTATTACTACCATTGCCCAGAATATTGGTCTTGACCTAGGGGGGATGCTAATCGGGTTGGTGGAGTTATGTTACCTCGCATTTTGGATTACAAGGGCCTTTGCCAAATTAAAGTTGCAAAGAAGTTACATGGAGATGCTGGATATTATTATTGGTTGCGTCATCCACAACCAGTGGGTGGGCTTGATGAGGATGTTGGGGCCGCTGGAGCCAGTGGGTCTGGTGCGGGATATGATTATATGGCTGATGAGCGAGTGGCACACTCCCAAACCGAGAGACGACATCAGTATCCGGTGCTGACGCTACCTGATGCTTTGGGTGACAGGTTAGACCGCATTTCTCTATATTTTGTATTAATTTTATTCATTTATTTTTACCTTACTAATTAACTTTAGATTATTTAATTTGATTTACATGTTGGACCATATTGATCTAAACGTCCACAATATCAGGCAGACGCAGTACAGTGAGTGCGCCTGGAACCACCATTGGCAGGATTACCAGACCCAGCAGCAGAACGAGTTTTATGCCCGTCAGGGTTATACGGACTATCCTCCTCCGCCACAGTGACCAGATTTTGACTACGGGCAGAATGACTCACCATTTGACTATGACTTCGGACGGTATAGGCGGGATGATGCAGGCGAGGACGACGATTGATATGTGATGTTTTTATTTATTTTGAACATTGTGGTTGTTTGAACATTTGGTGTTTTATTTAC
>JBCNJP010000020.1:8080004-8141155 GCA_039602395.1 Deinandra increscens subsp. villosa
TAAGTGTTGTGTAGTGCCATTGGTTTTCTGTAGCAACCAAACTTTCTGCAACTTGATGTGACCAAACATAAATTTGTTGACCAGCCAATGATTGTTGTCGAAATGGGGACAACATTACTTTTGACAGCTTCCTTGCTCTTTTTCCACGACCCAAAGGCTGTAAAAATTTATTTTAGTAACAAAATGTTATATTAAAAAGGGTGTTTTACTAATAAAATTTTAAAACCTCTGTTTGATGAACGACTTGAACGGATGGCTCCATAGTCTCCATAGTCGGGGTGGCGTTGACTTGGGCATCAACCTGATGATTTTTTACATCAGGTGGTGGTGTTGAATAAGATTTCTTTAGGTTTTGTGCACCGGGTGCAAACTGGTTGAACACCGTTAAACTGCGCTCAATGTACGGGTCGATTTGATTGGTCAAATAACTCTGTCACATAATTAAGAAAATATTAGTGTAACAATAATATTAATAAAATATTAAAAACTAAATAGTAATTTAGTAATTTAACCTGCAGAAACGATCTATCAACACCCCGCTCCAACGTAATCCTATCCAGTTTTCCCAGAATCTCTTGGAAAAAATGTGTATAACTTCCAGATCCACTAGATTCCCCATCGAAATTTGTGTTTACATGAGTTTTCCGTTCTTCTTCTCCCGGTTTCACAAAGTGGTTCACATACTCCTGCTGAATATTAATGTTCGTTTCCCATTCATCAGATTGAGGTTTATTTTGAACCCTCTCGTTTTTTCTCTTTTCGAACTCTGCCTCAATGTATGAACAACTGGAGACATACCAATCGGTATTCAACTCAACAGCCGTTGGAGTTATCGGTTTGGGCCAATCATTAGGATCCTAAAAAAATTATAATATAAATGAAAATTTATATTACAACGAAAGTCATAAAAAATTATAATTTAATGTTGGATTATTTTAAAAGATACTAAAAATCTATATTAGTATCTACTTTTAATTCTGTTTAAAATGTAATAGATCATTGGAATCATTTTAGGTGTATTTTCATGTTTTAATGTATTTTCTATTTTAATGTATTTTACTTTTTAACCTGTTTTGTTATGGTGTGTAATAAAAATAAAAACATTTAAACTAATTGATAAAATAGAAATACATATTATATCAAACACTACATTACACCATAAAACCTTACAATAGAAATAAACTAAAACCTTACAATAAAAATACACTACAATAGAAACCCACTAAAACCTTACAATAGAAATAGACTAAAACCTCCAAGTTGAATGATCTTTCAACATTTCCCAAACTGCAAGATGTTCGAAGTCGTTACCCTCGATCACAAGGTAACTTAGTTTAGAGAGACTTAAAACATCTTCGTACAAGTAATGAACAGATACCTCACTTGATCTTTTTAAAAATATATCGTTGAATTTTTTCAGTTTACAACGCATTTGATGCCAATGGAAGAGTAATTGACGAACCGAACGACGATTATGAGATAATGAACGAGAATGATAAACTTGATTAACACAGTGCCAGAAGGTACTTCCATAACGTAAGGTTGGCATTGTATCATGCACTCGAAGCCAAGACCTCGCAAGATCCTGCTCTTCTCGTTGGGACCATTGTCGTGTAGGCATTTTTAGACTTTTGAAGTTTAGTAAGTAAAATATGGTAAGATCTATATGGGGGTAAAAATAGCTATATATAGGCATCATGGAAACTTAGAGGTAAAAGATTAAAAAAAAAAATTAAAGGAAATTAAAAATAATTAACCCCCGTTAACGACGGTCGTCATGTTAGTCAACGACCATCTTTGGGCAGGTCAACGACCGTAATGGTCAACGACCTAACGATCCGGTCAACGCCCTAAAAGTAAATAAAAAAATAATAAAGTCGCCGACGACCGTGGACAAGGTTGTCAGTGGTGGCAGACGGTCGCCGGCGACTGTCTCAGACGCTACAGTCGTTGCCGGCGGTGTATGGTCGTTGTCGGAGAAGTAGAGGCGCCAACGACCATTGCTTATACACGTGTCGTGGGCTGGTTGGGTATGACATGACGGTCGTCCAGACAACCTACGACGGTCGTCGACGACCGTCAGAGGGGGCTAAATGGTGGACCACGACTTTCAAGGGGCTATTATGGGGACGAAATGGTCAACGGTGGCCATTTTCGTCCTTTTCCCTTTTATTTTTTATATATATTTATTTAAGTATGTTTTATACTTAAAGTGTTTGTGTTTTTATAATTAAAGTTATGTTTTTTATAACTTTTTGATTTTTAAAAACTTTTTTTTTGGTTTTTAATAACTTTTTGAGCAGTATAAGTCATAAAAACATTATGTGAATTTTTTAGATTTTTTAAAAATACTTTAATCTTTTTTCCAATTTAAAACATGCTATATTAGCTATGCGTTTGAGTGTTTTGTAAAAAAAAAAATTAAAGTTTTGTGTTTGTTTGGTTTGTTTATTAATTTTAAAATAATTTGTAATTTTATAGTGTTAGGAGCCAATCACTAATTTTTGGAATCATTATTTTTGGACGTTTAAGCCGCTTACCATTACTTAAAAAAAGTTTTACACGATACAAACATAAACTACCATTACTTAAAAAAAGTTTTACACGAGAAAATCTATCATTACTCAAAAAAAGTTTTACACGATACAAACATAAACTCGATAAATATAAAAATTCAAACTGGTTTATTTAGAACTAAAACCCGCTCAACCAAACCGTTTCATAAAGTCCTTCATCAGATTTCGTTTTGGCGGCGGGTTTTTTCCGGGAGGGTATGGATGCCTGTTGCGTAAGTAGTCTTTGCCGGTCTTCGCACCTATCGGACATCGTACAACAAAGACATGCATTATCCTGTTATCTATAATATTTCAGGAACTGAGACAATATGCGTCCAAGTCGTTGGCTAACATCTACAAGCCTCTGTCAAGATTTTGACTATCATCGGGCTTAAAGTAGAACCAAATATTGGTCCAAGTATCATACCCGAGATCCTGCACTATTAACGACATATAAGAAAACGCAAACATATTCACGTGTAGGTAGTCAACGCAATTACACACACCGCCCACGTAACTCTCCCCGGTGCATCCGTGAATTAACCTCCATGGTGAATCATTAAGGTGAAATAATCTGGGTTGCCTGCATATACAACATCAATCAGTAACCCACCCTCCTGATCATTAGGCGAACGAATCGAATACAAACGTGGGTTATTGGAAACCATTACGAGTTTTGGAGTTGAAAATTTAGGTAAGGAAGATGAAACAATGTGGGGAGTTTGGAATGAACCATTCAAGTGTATATATAGTGGGATAATACACTGCGTATGTTTAAATACGTTGCGTATTGAATAATTTTTTAATTTTTTTTAAAATATTTTTTCTTTAGTTTATGTATTTATTTTTTGTTTTATATATTCAAACATAATTAAAAATTTATTTAATTTAATTTAAATATAATATTCTTTAATTTTATTTTCTATTTACTTAAAATTATATATAAATTTATTTTTATAAAAAATTTCAAACATAATTTATATTGAAATTGAAAACACAATTAATAACATGGTTAAGGTAAATAAATCAACATCAGATGTTCAAACAACCACAAATGTTCAAAATAAAAAAAAAATACAGACCAGAACAACCACAAATGTTCAGAATAAATAAAAACATTAAAGATCAGTCGTTGTCCTCGCCCGCATCATCCCGCCTGTACCGCCCGAAGTCATTGTCAAATGGTGGGTCGTTCTGCTCGTAGTCAAAATCATGTCGCTGTGGCGAAGGAGGATAGTCTGTGTAACCCTGACGGGCATAATAGTCGTTCATCTTCTGGGTCTGGTAATCCTACCAGAGGTGGTTCCAAGCGCACTCATTGTATTGCGTCTGTCTGATATTGTGGACCCCTAGATCAATACGGTCCAACCTATAAATCAAATTAAATAATTTAAAGTTAATTAGTAGAAAAAAAATAAAAATAAATGAATAAAATTAATACAATATATAGAGAAAAGTAGTCTAACCTGTCAGCCAAAGCATCAGGTAGCGTCAGTGCCGGATACTGATGTCGTATCTCGTTTTGGGAGTGTACCACTCCCTCATCAGCCATATAATCATATCCCGCACCAGTCTCACTGGCTCCAGCGGCCCCAACATCATGCCCAACCGGTTACGGATGACACACACAGTAAAAAACATTTCCATCCCCATCCTGTAAATACATTGCAACTTGAATCTGGCAAAGGCCCTTGTGATTCAAAATGCGAGGCAACGTAATTGAACCCACCCGATTAGCTTCCGACATGTTAACAGCAAGACTATAGGCAATGGTAGTAATGAACCCTTCACAACAAATATTGTCCCCCTTGATGCTCGTCTGGTTGCTCAAAAGCTCTACAAGACAGTGTGCAAGTGCACACGACAGGTTGTTAGCCAGACAATACAAGAAAAACAAATCTTGTATGCCTACCACATCCTGACTCCTAACACGCGGGATGATTGAGTTAGCAATCAACTTTTGAAATAACCTAAGGAAAGAGTCAGAACATGTCCGAAAACGGTTGGTCCCCTTTGGTTTCCACGCCTTCTCCAAAACTGTGTCCCACCACCCTACCATTATGTTCTGGTTAACGGAAGAAACAGCCTCACGGTACAGCGGAGTGCCCAACTCGTCCGTCGTGTATAATCCCGACACCACCGCAAACTCCCTCAGGGTCAACTCATACTGGTCACCGCCAAGTCTGAAACAGACCTGTTTTGGCTCAGGTTCGTGGCGTTTGAATGGACCCTGGACTAGGACATTCTTCCTAGGCGTATAGAAGAAAGTTGACAGCAACTCCATAATCAGAAAATAAAACATATGTTGCCTAACCATCTTGAACAACCGCCTCCAGGACCCTCCCCAACATAAGACTCGTATCTTCCCATACCATCACACTGAGCCAGAATATCCTCGTCTAAATAAAAAGGTGACCCAATGTTTTTGTAGTTTTTTATACTCGTCCGAACGATCGTCAAACTGCAGCCACTCGTGAGTTTCAGTGCATGCCATTGTAGCTAAGAAACACCAAACAAACAACACTTTAAAAATCAATCAGTTGAAAAAAAAAACAAATAAAAAAAACAAAAAAAAAAACAAAAAAAAACAAAAAAACAATACGCTGCGTATTGTTCTTCTGTTTTTTTAAAATTTTTGAGTTCATATCTGCAAAATAATCAAAGAACATAAGAACAATACGCAGCGTATTGTATAAAACGATGCGTATTGTTCTTCTTTTTTTTTGAAATTTTTAGTTATGATCTGCATAATACGCACATGAAGATAATATCCGCTGTATTATTTAAAACATTATAAAATTAAGAGTTCAAAATGAAGATAACTTTGCTTACGTGTTGTGGCGGCTGGTTTAAATCGAGAGGCTCGTCATTCGAGAATATATTCCAAATCGACATTATACTAACAAAATTTGTAGTTTTTTTTTTCAAACAAGATGAATGAATAACTAACTGCAAATAAAAGAGTAATGAAAGAGTTATAAAATGTGGTCCTGCATTGTACGCTACATAGAGGTAAAAGAGTGATATTCGATTTGTATCGATATCATTGCAAAAGACATACGCAAATATTCGATTTCAATCAAATTATTTCAAACCCATTCTCGTCGGCAGAGAAGCATTTATCACTACGTTGTAATACGCATCGTATTTCTATATATGCTGCATATGCCAGTCCTATACACAACGTACGGACACATATGCGGCGTATTACTTTTTATCCACAGACTGGTGTGCCTGCAGGAACACTGTGTATGCACAGTAGGATAAGATAACAATAATTAAAGGCATACACAGTAGGAACATTGTGTATGCACAGTAGGATAAGATAGCAATAATTAAAGACATCACTGTGTTCCTACTATGTATGCCTTTAATTATTGCTATCTTATCCTACTGTGCATACACAGTGTTCCTAGTGTGTATGCCTTTAATTATTGCTATCTTATCCTACTGTGCATACATAGTGTTCCTGCA
This sequence comes from Deinandra increscens subsp. villosa, assembly GCA_039602395.1. NCBI lineage: Eukaryota > Viridiplantae > Streptophyta > Magnoliopsida > Asterales > Asteraceae > Deinandra > Deinandra increscens. The sequence continues at coordinate 8,086,034 of JBCNJP010000020.1, forward strand.
GTCGCACCAGTCTGTGGATAAAAAGTAATTTGCCGCGTATGTGTCCATACGTTACGTATAGGACTGACATATGCAACGTATATATAAATACGTTGCGTATTACAACGTAGTGATAATTGCTTCTCTGCCGACGAGAATGAGTTTGAAATAATTTGATTGAAAACGAATATTTGCGTATGTCGTTTGCAATGATATCGATACAAATCGAATATCACTCTTTTACCTCTATATAGCGTACAAGGCAGGACCACATTTTATAACTCTTTCATTACTCTTTTATTTGTAGTTATTCGTTTAGCTTGTTTGAAAAAAACTACAAATTTTGTTAGTATAATGTCGATTTGGAAAATATTCTCGAATGACGAGCCTCTCGATTTAAACTAGCCGCCACAACACGTAAGCAAAGTTATTTTCATTTTGAACTCTTAATTTTATAATGTTATACAACGGATATTATCTTCATGTGCGTATTATGCAGATCATAACTAAAAATTTCAAGAAAAAGAAGAACAATACGCAGCGTATTGTTCTTATGTTCTTCGATTATTTTGCAGATCTGAACTAAAAAATTCAAAAAAAACAGAAGAACAATACGCAACGTATTGTTCTTCTGTTTTTTTGATTTTTTTAACTGATTGATTTTTAAAGTGTTGTTTGTTTGGTGTTTCTTAGCTACAATGGCAGGCAATGAAACTCACGAGTGACTGCAGTTTGACGATTGTTCGGACGAGTATAAAAACTACAAAAATTTAAGAGATTGAAGATTGGGTCACCTTTTTATTTAGACGAGGATATTCTGACTAAGTGTGACGGTATGGGAAGATACGAGTCTTATGTTGGGGAGGGTCCCTGGAGGCGGTTGTTCAAGATGGTTAGGCAACATATGTTTTATTTCTAGATTATGGAGTTGCTGTCAACTTTCTTCTATACGCCAAGGAAGAATGTCCCAGTCCAGGGTCCATTCAAACGCCAGGACCTGAGCCAAAACAGGTTTGTTTCAGACTTGGCGGTGACCAGTATGAGTTGACCTTGAAGGAGTTTGCGGTGGTGTTGGGGTTATACACGACGGACGAGTTGGGTACTCCGCTGTACCGTGAGGCTATTTCTTCCCTTAACAAGAACATAATGGTAGGGTGGTGGGACACAGTTTCAGAGAAGGCGTGGAAACCGAAGGGGACCAACCGTATTGGGACATGTTCTGACTCTTTCCTTAGGTTATTTCAAAAGTTGATTGCTAACTCAATCACCCCACGTGTTAGGAGTCAGGATGTGGTAGGCATACAAGATCTGTTTTTCTTGTATTGCCTGGCTAACAACCAGCCGTGTGCACTTGCACACTGTCTTGCAGAGCTTTTGAGCAACCAGGCGAACATCAAGGGGGACAATATTTGTTGTGGAGGGTTCATTACTACCATTGCCCATAGTCTTGCTGTTAACCTGTCGGAAGCTAATCGTGTCGGTGCAGTTATGTTGCCTTGCATTTTGAATCACAAGGGCATTTTCCAGATTCAAGTTGCAATGAAGTTACAGGATGAGGATGGATTTTTTTTTACCGTGTTCGTCATCCGCAACCGTTCGTGCGAGATATGATTATATGGCTAATGAGGGAGTGGCACACTCCCAGAACGAGAGATGACATCAGTATCCGGCGCTGACGCTACCTGATGCTTTGGCTGACAGTTTAGACCGCTTTTCTCTATATTTTGTATTAATTTTATTTATTTATTTTTATTTTTAATCTACTAATTAACTTTAAATTATTTAATTTGATTTACAGGTTGGACCGTATTGATCTAGGCGTCCACAATATCAGACAGACGCAATACAATGAGTGCGCCTGAAACCACCTCTGGCAGGATTACCAGACCCAACAGATGAACGACTATTATGCCCGTCAGGGTTACACGGACTATCCTCCTCCGCCACAGCAAAAGGATGTTGACTACGGTCAGAACGACCCACCATTTGACAATGACTTCGGGCGGTACAGGCAGGATGATGCAGGCGAGGACGACGACTGATCTGTGATGTTTTTATTTATTCTAAACATTTGTGGTTGTTCTGGCCTGTGATGTTTTTTTTTTATTTTGAACATTTGTGGTTGTTTGAACATCTGATGTTGATTTATTTACCTTAACCATATTATTGATTGTGTTTTCAATTTCAAAATAAATTATGTTTGAAATTTTTTGATAAAAATAAATTTATATATAATTTTAAGTAAATAGAAAATCAAATTAAAGAATATTATATTTTAAAATAAATTAAATAAATTTTTAATTATGTTTGAATATATAAAACAGAAAATAAATACATAAACTAAAGAAAAAATATTAAAAAAAAATTATTCAATACGCAGCGTATTTAAACATATGCACTGTATTATCCCACATACACTTGAATGGTTCATTTTAAACTCCCCACATTCTTTCATCTTCCCTACTTAAATTTTCCCTTCCAAAACTCGTAATGGCTTCCACTAACCCACGTTTGTATTTGATACGTTCGCCTAATGATCAGGAAGGCGGGTTACTGGTTGATCTTGTATATGCAGGTAACCCAGATTATTTCACCTTAAGGATTCACCATGGAGGTGAATTCACGGATGCACCGGGGAGGAGTTACATGGGCGGTGTGTGTAATTGCGTTGACTACCTATACGTGAATATATTTGCGTTTTCTTATATGTCGTTAATCGTGCAGGATCTCGGGTATGATACTCGGACCAATATTTGGTTCTACTTTAAGCCCGATGATAGTAGAAATCTTGACAGGGGCTTGCAGATGTTAGCCAACGACTTGGACACATATTGTCTCAGTTCCTACAATAGTACAGATAACAGGATAATGCAGATCTTTGTTGTGCGATGACCGATAGGTGCGATGACCGGTAAAAAACCGCCGCCAGAACGAAATCTGATGAAGGACTTTATGGAGCGATTTGGTTGAGCGGGTTTTGGTTCTAAATAAACCAGTTTGAATTTTTATATTTAATGAGTTTATGTTTGTATCGTGTAAAACTTTTTTAAGTAATGGTAGATTTTCTCGTGTGACCCTCCATAATTTGTATGCTAATAGAAGCGGCTTAGACGTCCAGAAATAATAATTCCAAAAATTTAGTGATTGGCTCCTAACACTATAAAATTACAAATTATTTTAAAATTAATAAACAAACCAAAAAAACACAAAACTTAAATTATTTTTTTTACAAAGCACTCAAACACCAGCATGTTTTAAATTGGAAAAAAAGTTGAAGTTTTTTTAAAAAATCTAAAAAATTCATATAATGTTTATATGAACTTATACTGCTCAAAAAGTTATTAAAAACCAAAATAAAGTTATTAAAAATCAAAAAGTTATAAAAAACATAACTTTAATTATAAAAACACAAACACTATAAGTAAAAAACATACTTAAAAAATATATATAAAAAATTAAAATTAAATTGAAAACATACATAAATGAATAAATTTAAAAACATAACTTTAAAAATTCATATAATGTTTATATGAACTTATACTGCTCAAAAAGTTATTAAAAACCAAAATAAAGTTTTTAAAAATCAAAAAGTTATAAAAAACATAACTTTAATTATAAAAACACAAACACTACAAGTAAAAAACATACTTAAAAAATATATATATAAAAAATTAAAATTAAATTGAAAACATACATAAATAAATAAATTTAAAAACATAACTTTAATTATAAAATATACATAAGTAAATATACATAAAAACATAAACTTATATAAAAAATCATAGAATTATCTATAAAACATACATAAATCAATTAATTAAAAAAATTAAAAAAAAATAATTAATCATATACGTTGCTGCTTATGACTCTATACGCTGCATATAAAAATGCACATAACAACATACGCAGCCAGCAGCCACAGCCTCCCTATTCTCCTTCTTCTTCCCCAAAAACGCAGAAACCCTAAATCGACGAACAAGGAGGTGACGCCGACGATTTAGAAGTTGCCGCTCGACATTCGTTCCTACATCGTCTATACCATTCAGTACACATGATCGTTCTTGTTTAATTAAGTACACGCTACATCGTCACCCGGGTCTTCGTGTAGTCTTCTTCAGTCTTTGCTCCTAGCTCACTGTCAATGAAGTTGATGTCAACACTTCTGATGTCTTCATTTATGAAAGAAATAAGACGACTAGCGTCCATATTATTTGTTAACGGTTCGAGACCAATATCAAGATCAAGATAAGGTTTTTTATAATAAAACCATATGTTTGTATTTTTATACCCCAGATGTGGCATGATTAGACTCATATCATAGAATCTAAACTCATTTACATCGCAGTAATCCGCCAAAGTACAACGGCCTCCAACATATATCCTTCCCGGTAAATCTGTAAAATGTTCGTAATGATAAATATTTAAAGTAAAATAACCTGGATTACGCATGTATGCATCATCCATGATTAAACCGAGGAAACCTTCATTAGTTGATCAAATCGTCCATGATCTCCTTCCGAAACTCATGTTGTATTTGTGAAGTACGTTGGGAGATTACGGGCAGTTTAAATGGTATATATTTTGTGATATAAACCTCCGTTGATAAACATCTCACTTATAATCAGGGCTAGATTTCTCAAATTTGACATATGCATCGTATTAGGCCATACTCAGCGTATGCCTTTAATGATTATTATCTTGAAGGTGGTGCAGGTGGTGGGTGTGGTGATGCCAAAGGTCATACGCTGCGTATGGGTCTGACATATGCAGCATATGAACCTATACGATACGTATGAGAATGCAGTGATAATTGCTCCTCTGCTGACGAGCATGGATTTGGAAATATAGAAATAGAATATTTCATGATATCGTTTGCAATTATTTGGATAGAAATTGAATATTAGGAGATATCTATAATCTGTATATAACTCACAATGTAGGACCACAATTTCATTACTCTTTTATCTGAAAAGTTTTGTTTGCAATTATTCATAATGTCTTTCGAAGATATCGATCCATTATGGCAGAAGCTGAATCATGATAAACCGGTGTATCAAGGAAAGTTGACGATTTTGACCTGGACGAAGGGTTGGATCAGTTTAAATATGAATTTAAAGAATACGTAGAGACCCAACGAAAACATGCCCAAAAGTGTGTGTTCGATAAGTAATGAACTTTTGGAACAGAAGTACGCGCAAAACAAAATACAAGGAGCCCGAAGTTAAATTAAATAACCGTGGTCGCCCAACCACAAAAGTTAAAGAAGAGAGGGATGAACAGAGGGCTCTGGAGCAGGCTAGGCATAATTCGTATACCGGTCCGACAAAATCCAATATGGAGCCTTCGCGATCACAATTACCAAATATACGGAAAATATATACCAACATACATAAAGAGGCATCACATAAAAAAGCTAACAAATATAGACGGTGACGGTAACTGTGGATTTCGTGCGGTTGCCGTAGGTTTAGGATTATATGAAGGCCTATGGACAATGGTTCGGGAAGAACTATTAAAGGAACTGGATCAAAATAGAGAATTGTGGACAAAGGTATACAACGGTAATGATTACAACGGTAATAAGGACTCCGAAGGCTTCATAGACCAGTACAGGGAACTATGCGATAGCCTTAATTGGTTTAAGACTGGAATTGCTCCGTGGACAATACCTTATTCCCGATTGACTCTGGTCCAAGAACCAATCCCAATCCTCGAGTGATATCGCTAGTACACATTTGCATAAATCATTTCCTCAATATCGAATTAAAGGGGGACGTTCCATGGCCATACGTTGATCTGCATTGGCTCGGTCACCGAACTGAAGAAGCTGCAGAATGGGTTGAAGTATATAAACAACAGCTAAACAACTTCCTTAGTCACGTTCAAGCTAATAAAGGTGTGTCCGGTTTTCAACCCTCATGCTACCATCTTTAGTCTTTGGCCAGATGTTGTTGCCAAATTTCACGTTCTAATGGGTCGTGACCCATACCGAGAAAGTCTGGCGTGTAACTTAAAATGGAACAAGATGCTAAAGAAAAGATCAACGTTCCATACTCACTACAATGAAGCCGTCACAAACCAGGCTGAAAACGTGATAGCCGAGGCACTCCAAGCATACCGACAAACCACCGGAAAAAACTTTGATATTATTCCAGTTTGGGACTTTCTAAAAGGTCATGATGCGTTTGTTTAGAAAATTTAGGTTTTCAATGTGTGTTTCGATTGTTTTTATGTATTTTTAAGTTTTTAATGTGTGATCAATAATACCGGTATTGTTGTTTATTCTGAATAAGAGTTGAATGAGACTTCTATATTTGTATTTTTAAGTTTTTATTTTTTATTTGAATAAGAGTTTTATCTTAAAAGCAATTAAAAACTATAAAAACAGAAAAAATAAAAAAGCAAAAAAACCCTATACGCAACCTATAGTAGCATACGCTGCATATAAGGAGCTGCGTATCCTTAAACGCAACCGGTTTTAACACGTCACCACCACCACCAAAAAAACACAACTTTTCTCTCATTCATCAATCTGCGATTCCGCCTGTAAATCTTCAAAAACAGTATGTTTTCTTTCATTCTACCCCAGTTTCAACAACTAACATGTTTATCGAATTCGAATTTGTTTAATTTTGATTTTATCCAAAATAGTTTAATTAGGGTTTTTTTAGATGTTTGAACGAATTCTGTTGGGATTATGAAATAATTGAAGAACCATACGTAACCTATGTTGATACACGCTGCGAATGGTTCTAAATCGTCGAATCTGTTGAAAACAGAAGAACAATACGATGTGTATTGTCAAATACGCAGCGTATTGTTCATCTGTTTTCCAACAGATTCAACGAATGTTAAACCAAGCTGAAAACTGTTACAGATTAAAAAAAATGAAGAACAATACGCTGCGTTTTTGACAATACGCAACGTATTGTTCGTCATTTCTTTTTGAGTCTGCTGAGATTTGTTTAGGCAACTGATTAATTTATTTAGTGTTGTTTGTTGGGTATTTGTTGGCTATTATGGCAGGCATTCAGGATCACGAGTGGCTGTAGTTTGACCAGGATTCTCTCTAGTATAGAAAACTAGGCAAACTTAGAGCATTGTCAATAGGGTCACCTTTTTTTTAGATGAGGAATTTATGACTCGGTGTGAGGGTATGGAGAGATATGAATCATATGTTGGGGCAGGGTCCGTGGAGGCGCTTGTTCAGGATGGTTAACCAACCTATGTATATTTTTATTATGGAGTTGCTGTCCACTTTCTGTTATACACCTAGGAAGAATGTCCCAGTCCAGGGTCCCTTCAAATGCCACGAACGTGAGCCAATACATGCTCGCTTTAGCCTTGGCGGTAACCAGTTTGAATACACCCTGAGGCAGTTTGCATTGGTCTCAGGATTATACACGCAGGACGAGCTGGCTACTCCAATATACCGTGAGGCTGTTTCTGTCGTTGACCAGAACATTATGGAAGGGTGGTGGAACACAGTTTCGGATACGAGGTGGAAATCGACGAACAACCGTATTGGGGGATGTTATGACTCTTTCTTTCAGTTATTACAAAAGTTGATTGCTAACTCAATCATCCCACGTGTTAGGAGTCAGGATGTGGTAGGCATACAAGATATGTTTTACTTGTATTGTCTGACTAACAACAAGCCATGTGCATTTGCACACTGTCTTGCGGAGCTTTTGAGCACCCAGTCGAGCATCAAGGGGGACAATATTTGTTGCGGAGGGTTTATTACTACCATTGCCCAGAATATTGGTCTTGACCTAGGGGGGATGCTAATCGGGTTGGTGGAGTTATGTTACCTCGCATTTTGGATTACAAGGGCCTTTGCCAAATTAAAGTTGCAAAGAAGTTACATGGAGATGCTGGATATTATTATTGGTTGCGTCATCCACAACCAGTGGGTGGGCTTGATGAGGATGTTGGGGCCGCTGGAGCCAGTGGGTCTGGTGCGGGATATGATTATATGGCTGATGAGCGAGTGGCACACTCCCAAACCGAGAGATGACATCAGTATCCGGTGCTGACGCTACCTGATGCTTTGGGTGACAGGTTAGACCGCATTTCTCTATATTTTGTATTAATTTTATTCATTTATTTTTACCTTACTAATTAACTTTAGATTATTTAATTTGATTTACATGTTGGACCATATTGATCTAAACGTCCACAATATCAGGCAGACGCAGTACAGTGAGTGCGCCTGGAACCACCATTGGCAGGATTACCAGACCCAGCAGCAGAACGAGTTTTATGCCCGTCAGGGTTATACGGACTATCCTCCTCCGCCACAGTGACCAGATTTTGACTACGGGCAGAATGACTCACCATTTGACTATGACTTCGGACGGTATAGGCGGGATGATGCAGGCGAGGACGACGATTGATATGTGATGTTTTTATTTATTTTGAACATTGTGGTTGTTTGAACATTTGGTGTTTTATTTACTTGAACTATGTTATTGTTTGTGTTTTTAATTTCAACATCATTTTTAGCTTTTTTTTATTGCATAAACGGTTTTGATTTTGTTAATTATATTTTCTTATTGCTTATCTTTATTTTAATAAACAAAACTTTAAAAAAGTCTACCCAAAATCTTTATCAAATAACACAAAACTTAAAAAAAAAATTCACCAGAAACCCTATACGCAACGTATTTGTTCATACGTTGCGTTTTAGGTCGATGTCAGGGTCAACGGGGGCAGAGAATGTCGGTTACCAGCCACATACGCAACGCATTGCCCAATACACTACGTATCGAAATGTTGAAATAGCCGGACCCCATATATTCTAGTGGGTAAAATGAGTATAATAAAATAATTAGCTAAGAGTAAATTCCGTTGAGCATGTTAGAAAAAATCCAATTAAAAAGTTAAAGAAAAACATTTATAAAAGAATTAGATAATATTTATAAAAAGACCTTTAATAAAATATTATAATAAAAAGAAATTTTCAATAAATTGTTGTTAAAAAGAAGTAGATAATATTTATAAAAAAAACATTTTGTAAAGTCTTTGCTATTAAAATAACATTGTAATAAAAAGAAGGGTCATTTGCATATATCCCCTTCTAAATTTGAGAAATTGCATATATCCCCAAATCATGCTCAAATAACATTGTACATTATGCATTAAAAACTTATATTTTGGCGAAATATACAAATTTTTTTCAAAGTATGGGGGGATATATCAATTTCCCTAAAAAGAAAGAAACTTACTAGAGTTTTTCAATAAATTGCTATTAAAAAAATAGATAATATTTATAAAAAGCCTTTTGTAAAAAGTTATAATAAAAATGAAACATCTACCCATAATAATATGAGTGAGAAATGAGGTTTTCAAGAAAAATATAATAATTACCTAAACCTATTTAACTAAAGTTGATACATTTATCAAAATAGCTTGGTACATTTATACTTACCCTTTTAATTTTCACACCACAATATATGTGATATTTACTATCATATACTTTTTAGCTTTATATCACCATACCAAATAACTTTAGTAGTCAACTTGACCATATACTTCCTTTTTCCCTTTATTTAAGACGAAAATTTAAAATGCGCTTTAACGACCCACATTGAAAGCTATTTAATTCAACACATTAATTCTTACAAAGTCCAACTCCTTTCTCCCACCTCTCCATTTAAGTTTCAAAATTCCTTGCTCTTAACCAAAACGACGGAGTTCTCCCTATTACATCTGATCCTCATGTCGTCAGGTATGCGAGTATCTTCAACTCGTAATTTGCGATCGATCTCCTTTGTTTCATGAGCGACTAATCTGTTTTTTATTTGTGAATTCAAATCGTTCCAATTTCATTGATTTGACTTCTTCGATCAAAATTCACATTTCCCTCTTTTTGATCTTTGAAAATCAGGCTGATGGATGCGAAGAAAGGCGTGAATAAAAAAAAATGGGGATACACTTCTCTACATGGAGACTGATATGAAGAAACGCATCAGATCCTATCGCCAAATTAGTGACAAAATTCTACCCAAATTTGTCAAGGTGCAACTTCTTTCAAAATTCACATTTCCCTCTTTTTGATCTTTGAAAATCAACAATAGTTATAATAATAAATATAACTGCTATTTGTATTTCTTAGTTAATAATAAATGTTTTTTGTCCGTGTTAATGAACCAGAAGGCTAAGGCTATCCGTAGTGGGGCGCCATGACGCCATCCCCCTAAAAAACACAACATGGCGCCCCTATAACCCCCTCCACCATTACACCTAGGCGTTATGTTAGCATTCTTCCCCTTTGGCGTTATAGAGATAACGCTCTCCCCCATATCCTCTATTGGTCCAGCTTTTTTGGGGCCCCAATGATTGGTTGGTTTTTTTTTTTTTTTTAATATAATGACACCATCAAACATAACCTCCTACCACTACACCAATTTTACTATAACCCCTCTTAGATGAGTTGGATTGCACGTGTCGCATAACCCCCATGGATGAGGGTTATGACTACACATAATGAGTTAATCCGTTTATGAAGATATTCATTTGGTAACGTCTACTTTTTCACAACCTTTTAAAGATATTCATCTACAATTTAAGAGTTAAGACTGACAGTTGTTTAATTTATTTAGTTATGTTGTATTGTTATCTCAATATAAAATTTTTTAATTGTTACTTTAGTTATTTTGAATTTAGTAATAATTAATTTATTATAAATTATATTTCTCAAAGAATTAAAATTTGTTTAATATTTAATTTATATAATATATATATATATATATATATATATATATATATATTATATCATAGCTTAAAAACAATAGGCTTAAAAATGAACAATAAAAAATATATGTGACTTATAAAATAATTTTTATTATTGTATGATAACCCTTTATAATAAAAAAAAATCACGATAAACATTGCTTCCCAGTTTAATAATAAAGATATACATTTTCAAATTGTGGTCGTATGGTTTTAATAGGCTTTGAAAATTATCTAAGCGTACTTCAATTTTCTTGTGATATAATAAGTTTTGTAACAATCAATATTAATGTTATTTTATCATATACACTAAACATTTAATACATGTAATAATTCATAGGAAAAGGAAATAAAAACAATACATTTGTAAACTTGCTCGTTGAAAATTACTATTTGAAGTTTCAAGTGTTTGCTTTACAATGTGATTCTGATACTTAACAATTAATAGAGTCAATGAATTTTAAAAAATAATAGTACTATGGTAATTATTATTATTACAATAAAAAAGTAAATGTATAAATATAAGTCTTCAAGTACATTAAATAAAAGGAGAATAAATAAAAACCAAATATATTATAAAAAGGATCTTCAAATTCATTAAAATGAACGTAATAATTTAAATTAAAAGGGTTACGAGAATGAGGATAATATGGACTCTCAGTTTGTTACGCACCCATGTTATCACTAAAAATATTTGATGTCCACATTGCCAAATATACTCGTTTGGCCCAGGGGCGGATCCAGGAGAAAAATTAGAAGTAGCGTTAAAAAAAAAAATTGTCGGGACTAACGGGGGTTCGGGGGCAGCGGCCCCGAATTTTTTTTTTAGGTAATTAACGGACTTTTGATCATATTTTCAAGGGGCTTTTGATCATATTTTTTAGGTAAAAACCATAAAATTTCTTCCAGAGGTCGCGAAAAATTCGTTTCAGGGGTCGCGAAAAACCGAAAACTTGAAAGAAAAAAAAAATTTCCACGTCGGGGTAAAAGTTCAGGGGCAGCGGACGCTAACAATAAAAATACTTTTGTATATAAAGTATTAAAGATTAAAGATATTACGAACCATCAATGGGACATTCCCACGTTATCTAGATAAGGTGGTAGACCTAGATGAAGGCCCTTGGGTTAATAATGTACTTGACATTACGGCTACGGTACCATTCTAGGTAACCCGGATGTAGTGGAGGTGTATTTGGGATCCGTGAGGGCTGGTATATATTGTGATGACGATTGTCACAGTTTTTAATATATTTGGCGTTTCTAACTCGCTAGTCGATGTATCTTTCCCCAATCATTTTCGTCTCGAGTAGCTTTTTATGCTCTTTCCTAGGTAGTTCGATAGATTGACGGATGGTTTGGGTGATGTCAAATTACCTTAACGTCTGGCCGAGAGCATGAAACTCAACAACCCCCCAGTATACCAAAAAACATTCGACAAGAAACTTTGTCTCCTGCTTCTACTTTCGGCCAATAGGCTCTCGACATTTTTATCAGGGTAGCCAATCAAATTGTTTAACAAATAAAAATAGTTTTTAATACTTTACAAATTTATGTTTCAAAAATAAACCAAATAAAAAACAACAAAAATAAATATTACATGACTGGATTGTAATGATTGATGTTGCGAACAAATCGCTCTCGCTAAATAGAATTGCGTATTGTCATACGCAAGTCTTTTTATGTACCTGTCACAAAGAATACACACAAAGATAATAACCAGATATTAAAATATATTTATCAAAACAATGCATTTTAACGTTCCTTGCAATATATTGTAGTGTGAGATCGTGCTCCTCATCACGATGTAGTACGATCCTCGGTCCTAAAGACTGGATCCTGGACTATCCCCATATTTTTAATATCCATATTGGCCCCACTATATCCTTATCATTTGTCAAATAAGCTTTACAAAGAGAGTTTTATAGTCACGCTAAGACCACACTTTCCCAACTATATTGACTACAACTATATAATTTTTTTAGTAAAATCTGAATTAAAACAGATATCCCAAAGTTATCCGTATTGTTAAAAAAAATAATTCCTTAAACATGTAGAATTAAACACCTACATAAATATACAATATAGTTATTTAAATATAAATAGCAAAGTAATAAATTTTGTTTCTAAAAAAAATCACCCTATATCTAAATAACATTTAATCTAAATAGGAGTAAATATAAATAACATAAATCCATTCTAAATTTAAGGGTGCACTATTTTAGAAACAAAATTTATTACTTTGCTGTTTATATTTAAATAATTATATTATATTGTTGATTTGTAAAAGGTTATAATTCAACATATTTATGGAGTAATTTGTTAACAATACTAATAATTATATGGTATCTGCTTAATTTCTTGATCTACTAGAATATTTAGATAGTTGTAGTCAATATAGTTGAGGAACTATGATTTTATCGTGACTATACAAATCTCTCAGTAAAGCTTGTTTGACAAACGATAAGGATATAGTGGGGGCCGATATGAATAATAAAAATATGAGGATGGTCCAAGATCCGGTCTTTAGGACCGAGGATCATACTACGTCGTGATGAGGAGCACGACCTCACACTACCATATATTGCAAGGAAATGTTATAATGCATTGTTTTGATATATATATATTTTAATTTCTGGTTATAAATATTTATGTATTCTTTGTGAAAGGTACATAAAAAGACTTGCATACGACGACACACAATCCCATTCAGCGAGAGAGGTTCGTTCGCAAAATCAGTCGTTACGGTCCAGTCATGTAATATTTATATTTGTTGTTTTTTATTAGGTTTATTTCTAAAACATATATTTGTAACGTATTAAAAAACTACTTTTATTTGTTGAACAATTTGATTGGCACCCTATGATAAGGATGTCGGGAGCCTACTGGCTGAAAGTACGAGCGGGAGCTAAAGTTGGTTGTTTGAATGTTTTTTGGTATACTGGGAGGTTGCCGAGTTTCATGCTTCCAGCTAGGTGGTGAGGCAATTTGGCATCACCCAAAACATCCCTCAATCTATCGAACTATCTAGGAAAGAGCATAAAAAACTACTTGATACGAAAAGGATTGAGGAAAGCAACACCGACTTGCGAGTTAAACACGCCAAATATATTGAAAACTGAGACAATCGTCATCACAATATTAGGGATGGCAAAAAAGCCCAGACCTGACGGGTATACCCGAAACCGAGTCATCCGGGTCGGGTATAGGCCCGAATATTCGGGTATGGGATTGATAAATAAAAAAATTTGGGTTCGGGTACGGGTATTTACTTATACAAGCTTTTTCCATTAGTTTTATATAATAAATTTGTTTCATTTTCTTAAAACGTATTTACTTATTCAAAAGAACCCATGTATATTATAAAACGATTGAGCGTGAATATGGAGATTTTTACGAGGTAAGTATATTCCAAGTCCTAAATATTAAATTTTTGTTATTTTAGAGATGGTTTATTAATAATATTTTCATTTACTTTTTCTAATTGGAATGACATGGCAAATCAAGGTAACATGTAGATTCATAAAAAGTCGAAGTAACTAGTGTTGTTGTTTAGAAAATGAACATATTTCTTTCATATGTATTTTGAATTATATGCTTGAAACATTATATATTTCTTAGATTTGATGTTTTTTATTGTGTATTTATGTATTTATCGATATTAAAATTCAAACGGACTTTTTTTTAACAAACAAATGGGTATACCCGATACCTGCGGGTTTACCCGATACCCAATGGATAATTACTCAATAGATAACCGACGGGTAATGGGCCAGGTATGCGATGCATTATTTATTTCGGGTATGGGACTGTGATTATCAATACCCGTCCCATACCCGACCCATTGCCATCCCTACACAATATATACCAGCCCTTGCGGATCCCAAATGCACCTCCACTACATTCGGGTTACCTAGAATGGTACCGTAGCCGTACTGTCACGTACATTATTAAACCCGATGGGTCATCATCTAGGTGTCGGTGTTGATGTGCCTTCACAGGTACCTCCAGAGTATCTTCACAATTTAGAGAATATTCACAACACTGCATGACAAATGTTGGGATACTCATATGAATGGGGTTGTTCACAATATCCCTCACACTTACAAACATGCTTGGTCGACCTTAGGGTGATCGATTTTGAACTGAGACGACATCTTGAGCGGGTGAGTTGCCGAAAAGAGACTCATGATACTAAAGGTGCTTCTGGTTCTCAACAGTAAGAACATCACGATGATTGGGTCCATACCTACTCAGACTATTTTTGCTGGTGAAACGGGCACACCTTATTATACGGGTTCAAAAAATGTGTTTATGGTTAATGGAGAGCAATTGTTTATGATGAAGGCACCAAGTATTTTTAGTGATAACATGGTGCTCAACAATCAATGTTCATGTTATCCTAATGCTCGTAGCCCTTTTGATTTAAATGATTATGATAAGTTGGTAACAATTGTTACAATGATAATCAACCCCCATTTTGTATTTGAATATTTTTTTATAATATATTTGGTTTTTATTTATTCTCTCTATTTAATGTATTTGAAGACTCATATCTTGGAATATATTATTACTAATTAGTATTATTAGAGTTAGTTAGTACGAGCCAACAGGACATTACAGATTATGGTTTAGAGTTCATTATCTATATAATTTATTTTCCTATCCAATAATATTGATTAAGTTGTTCAATTATTATATTACTAGTTTTTTTATTCCCGTGTGTTACACGGCTGAGTTTTAAAAAATAATTACAAATACGATTATAATCTACGAGAAATATGTATTTTTATAACTATCTAAAAATTTCTTAGTAATTATAGATGGGTTTGAGGTTTTATGACGGTGGACATTTAAACGGCAGGTTTCCTCTGGGATGGATGTGCAACACAGAGCGTATATATTTTATATTATATGTATAATATTTAATTAAAATATTAATATGAATAAAGTGTTATTGGCATTATATATATTAAAGCTTTAAAATATATGTAATAAAATTTAACCTTAATATTAAAATTTAGTATATGTATAAAAATAAATTAAACGAATTAAAAGATGAAAGTTTTTTTTCTAGCTATTAAACGAATGATCGAATTGGAGTTTAAGCTCATCAATGGTGGGTTTATGAAAGTCGCGACTTTGTTTTTTGATTCGTTCACCATCATTCGTTGATCGAAACCTAAGCAATATGGATATAGTTTTGTTAGGTTTTCTTTCACGAATCCAAAGCAATTTACGGGTCAAATTTTCATTGAGAAATGAAGAAGATGTGATGAATCAAAGTTATGGTATTGTAAAACAAATATGGATAATTTTGTATGGAAATAATTTAATTTTTTATTTTTAATTATAAGATCTTTCCTTTTTGTAAATACCATTTAGTTTTTTAATTCAAATATCTATAAAAATGACACATAAGCTAATCCTAGGTGACACACCTTAAATTGTGCCACCTACATATTAAAAACTTGTGTTTATTATATAGTATACATAGATGATATGTATGCTATGAATTTGGAACTTTTATTATGAATGCCAAATAATGGCTGATGAGTCTCTACTTATGTTTGATTTTAATTTTAAGGGGCATTTGCATATATCACCCTCTAAATTTGAAAAATTGCATATTTCTCCTAATCATACTTAAAGAGCATTGTACATTATGCATTAAAACTTGTGTTTTGGAGAATTATGCATTTTTTTTTCAAAGTAAGGGGATATATGCAACTCCTCTTAATATGCTTAAACATTATTGTACATTATGCATTAAAACTTGTGTTTTGGAGAATTATGCATTTTTTTCAAAGTAGATGGATATTTGCAATTCCTCCTAATTTTAATTATCTATTTTTTTTATTTTTAAAAATATTATATTTAAAATTAAATTATATTTAATATTAAATAATTATAATTCCTAAAAACCTTCAAAATAAATTTATATAAACCATCGCGTTCAATTCACTTCACACATATGAAACTAATTATCCCATCTCTCAAGCAAATAATACATCCATAATGGCAAAACATCATGGTAAGGAGGTCGCTAATGAAGAACATTATTCACAACCAGATCAGAAACTCTCAGAGATTGTTTTTAAAAAGTGGAGGTGTCTAAATAAAAGTGTCGGTGAAACATCCGTAAATGCGGAAATAGCACCAGAAAACCTATCTAAACCAGTACTACAAGACACTGATTTTATTTTTGCATACAAACAGTCAGTTAATTAGTCAAGTAATGTTGTTGAGTTCTACAATAATGAAGATCTCCCTTACTTATGCTTTTTGATGACGCGTCACTTGACTATGAATTTTGGGGGTACCTTGCTTGGCCACCAGCAAAACGGTACTATGGTCAATGGTAACTAAAATATATTAAATTGTATATATGCTTCCACTTTTATGTTGTAGCATATTGTAGGTTGGGTGAAGTGAATGATGTGTGTACGTGTTGCACTCCTATAGAAAAATGGAACATCTTTGGTACGTTGGACAATCCAACAACCTGAATTTTTAAGCCATGTCATCAAAGACTTATCTACTGGGTTGCCACCTAGGACAAGTTCACAGACTAAGTCTGCGAACTTCCTAGAAACACAACACCCAAAAGCTCCTAGAAGCAACTTGAGGAGAAGCATACCTCCTATTTTGACAAAAAAAAAAATCCAAAATCAGTAGATGAAGACGAGACGTTTGATGAATCGCATAATGAATACTTTCAGACGTACCAAAATGAGTCCACTCTTGTTGAAGTTTGAGGTCTTTTGAACAACGATCCCGGCATTTAAAATTCTTAGTTTGTGTTTCTTAATTTTATTTTTAATTCTAGCTTTATAATTTGTTATGTTTTTTTTCTATGTTTTTTGTTTGTAATTTTCTTTTATGCAATGATTTTTTTTATTATTTTCAATATATTATTTTAAAAATATTAATATTAAATTAATTAATCAATAAATCTATTTAAAAATAAATAAAAACCACTCGTATCCATATGTTATGGGAATGGCCCTTCATGTGAGTTGTGTAACTGAGATAAAGATGGGTGAGGTAGCCCTAAATGGATGGGCAGAATTCCGATGGTCGATGCGCTTGCTCGTAGGAACGTTTTCATAGGCTCGGGTGGCTGTGTTTTATGCAATGATGGGACGGAGAGAGAAGAGCACATTCTGGCAGGGTGCAGGTTTGCGTATGTTATTTGGACCTTGGTGGCTCAATGGTGCAACATTTCGGGAGTGTTCTTTTTCTTTATCAATGACGTGCTCAATCTCCACAAGAACGACAACTTTTCTCAACGGAGAGTGGAGGCTATTTACACGGTGTCTTACTACGTGTTGGTGCTTATGGAAGGAGCAAAACAACTCCATTTGTCCATCACGTGTTTAAGGAAATCAATAATTGAAACTTTCTTTGATGTGAAAAGTAAGGGGTCGAGTGTGGGTTGGATTTCTTGGTCCAAATTTGTAATGTAATGTTCTTTCCTTTGTTGTTTCGGGCCTCTTAGCTCCTTGCTAAGGGTGCTCATTGTGTTTTTAAATGAAAATACCTATGCTCTTCCATAATTGGATTAACCCAGGAGGAGATGTGCAGCAAAAAATGATAGCATTTTTCACTCACTCTTAAATGAACATACCTATGCAGCTATGCTCTTCCATAATTAGATTAACCTAGGAGGAGATGAGCTCCTGAAATTTAGTTTAAGTTTACATTGCTATTGGAATTAATTTTAATTACAATTAGAATTAACGGATTTTAATGTTATGAGTTGGTTTATATTAAATCGACTTGTGTTATTTATTTATTTAAAAATCACTAAAAACATGTCTAATAAAATTATAATAGTAAAATAGATATGGGGTTATTCGGTTTTTTAAGTCGGGTACAACCAATCTGACCGATTAGACTAGTGAACCAATAAGATGTCCGATTTGATTATAAATCTTTGTTTCATACACTTGTACATAAGCAACTTTGCAAGTGTGTTTGCCTTTTGTCAAACAGTACATATTGTAGTGTTTTACATAGGTATATACCGTCCTACCTTTTTTTAAAGGTCGATATTATTAAAAGAGTTAATTACCATTTTCATATCCTCGAGTTTATAAGTTTTTGTCATTTCAGTATAAAAAAGTTTTTTCCTCCTCAGCTTCCCTCACATTTCTAATTTCTGCCATTTTAGTCCAATCACTAACTCGTGTTAAAAACTAACTGAAACCAGAGGTATTTTCGTAAAACCATATTCTCTATTTCTTTTCCTTTTGAACGAATTTTATCCTTAAAAACCAAAAGTTTTTAAAGTGTCGTAAATATGGTTATGATTTTTAACGGGTTAAAAACAAAGTTTTAATGGGTCAGTTTTAACTAGGCAAAAACTCAGTTTTAATGGGTTAGTTTTAACGGGTCAAAAGCTCAGTTTTAATGAGTCAGTTTTAACAGGTCAAAAACTTAATTTTTTGGGTCAGTTTTTACGGTTCAAAAACACAGTTTTAACGGGTCAAAAGCTCAGATTTGCCATAAATTTATATTAGGTTAACACCAAAGTGT
Source organism: Deinandra increscens subsp. villosa (assembly GCA_039602395.1). Classification (NCBI taxonomy): domain Eukaryota; kingdom Viridiplantae; phylum Streptophyta; class Magnoliopsida; order Asterales; family Asteraceae; genus Deinandra; species Deinandra increscens. The sequence continues at coordinate 8,105,288 of JBCNJP010000020.1, forward strand.
TAACCCAATATAAATTTATGGAAAATCTGAGCTTTTGACCCGTTAAAACTGTGTTTTTGACCTTTTAAAACTGACCCATTAAACTGAGTTTTTGACCCGTGTGAGCTTTTAACCCGTTAAAACTGTGTGTTTTGATCCGTTAAAAAGCATAACTATGTTTATGACACTTTAAAGCTTTTGGTTTTTAGAGATAAAAGTCGTTCAAAAGAAGAAAAAAAATAGATGATATGGTTTTACGAAAATACCCCTGGGGTTTCCAGTTAGTTTTTAACACCAGTTAGTGATTTGGACCAAAATAACAAAAATTAGAAACGTGAGGGAAGCTGAGGAGAAAAAAACTTTTTTTGTACTAAAATGACAAAAACTTATAAACCTCAGAAAAACGAAGATGCCAATTAACTCTTATAAAAAATACTAACAAGATGCTAAATTACATAAAGGTAACAAAAGAAAATTTATATCAATTATCCCAGTCAAGAAAATGCATCTTACTTAGGTTAATAGTAACTGGTTTCCCCATTTCCCCATTTCCCCAATCCATTTTTGGTGTCACCTCATCATTCCCCACCCCTTCCCATTTTTCCCCAATTTCTGAGTAATGGTTTCCCCACTCTCCCACTCTCCCAAACACCCCATAAAAACCTTCCCAAACCCCCCTCTCTCTCTATCCCCAATCGGTGCCCCAACCCCAATTTTATGTTCCCGATCCCGAAATCCCAGCAATGGTTCTCCCGAGTTCCCGAACCATCCCAAACACCCGTTTTCACCTTCCCGATTGGATCGGGAAGGGTATTACTAATACCCTTATGCATTGGCTTACTTGTTTTGAGAAATTAAAAGATCCTTTATGTTTACGAAACAAGTTTCGTGTTCCCATTTATTAATGAGAGATTTTTTTAGTGAATTTTTAAATGTTGTAATCAATTCATGATATGAGACTACTTTTTATATTTAGTTAGAGGGTCATTGGGAAGGAAAGAAAAAGAAAGGGTCACAATATTGATTCTAACGGCTATAAAAATTGAGTTCCCCTTCTAACGTTCGGAACTAGTTCTGGGACCGGTTCCTGGGATCAGTTTTTTAGAAAACCGGTTCTGGCTTCCAAATGTGTAAACCGGTTTAAAACCGACGGTTCTTTTCAGTCTTGGACCGGTTCCCTAAAAACGGTTAGGGACCGGTTCGGTGCCGCTTCAATTCGTCGGTTCCAATCTCGGAACAGCATAGGCGAAGCTTTATTGGGACGCGGGGGTGACCGCTCCCTCGGTTTTTTCGTCTAGAAGTATCTATTTTCGCAATTTTATATAAAAAAAATTATATTTATTAAGTATCGTCCCCTCAAATTTATTTAGTATCGTCCCGTACATAGAAATTTTTAAGCCCCATCCCCTTAAAGATTTCTTTCAAGCTTTCTAAAGGTTTTTTTTTCCACCTCTATCCCCACCCCACCCCTCTTTAACTTCTTTATCCAATAAAATGCGAACGTTGCATAATTTTATGCACAATTCAAATTTCGAAAAAACTTACCGTTAGACAACGAGAGAGCGGTTGCTTTATAAAACCACCGCCTTTAGGCTACGCTTTACACTTCATCTTCTTCACTTGAAACCCTACCCTAGACAGAGACAGAGAAAATGGAGTCCACCAAAACGGCAATGGAGGCTTTCGAGAAGCTCGAGAAGGTCGGAGAAGGCACCTATGGCAAAGTCTACAAAGCCAGAGACAGAGCCACCGGTGAAATCGTGGCTCTTAAGAAAACCAAACTTCCCGAAGACGATGAAGGCGTCCCTCCAACTACACTTCGAGAGATCTCTATCCTGCGCATGCTTTCTCGTGATCCTCATGTCGTCAAGTATGTCTTCGATCTCATTTCATCAATCAATCTGCGTTTTGATTGATCTGACGGAAAATTAGGGTTTATCGTTTCTGTTACCTTTTGATTCGATTCGCTCTTGTTAGGGATCGAATGAGTATATTAGTTTGTTTTTCAGATTTAATTTTACTTAACATCTCCCTACGGTTTGATGAATCTACAAAAAAAAATTACTGTTTATATTAATTCCTCCGACGGAAATTTAGGGTTTATCTCTTTTGATTTGAATCTCTCTTGTTAGTGATCGAAATAGTGTATTGTTTTTTTGCATTTTGAAATGAAGATGCAGAATTAGGGTTTTGAACTAGTGATTTGTTGTTCAATTGTAATGATAATGACTAAATCTTGATTTGAAATGATACTGATAAAGTGATAATAACATTTTCAAACAGGCTGCTGGATGTGAAACAAGGTATCAACAAAGATGGGAAGACGGTTCTTTACCTCGTGTTCGAGTATATGGAAACCGATTTGAAGAAATTCATCAGATCATATCGTCAAACCGGAGAGAGCATTCCACCCAAAGTCATTAAGGTACAAATCATCAACAATTTGCTGACCCCTTCGGTCACCGTAATTTGTCCATTTTTTTTATATAAAAAGGGTGGGTCTTTTCTTAAGAACAACATAAATTAGACCCCCTTAGTTGTGGTTCAACGGCTCTTCCTGCAGTAAACATATATATCAAAATTTGTTTCTGGTATTTGATGCAGAGCTTGATGTACCAATTGTGTCAAGGTATTGCTTTCTGTCATACCCATGGTATAATGCACAGGGATCTGAAACCCCACAATCTTTTGATGGACCGAAAGACATTGATGCTCAAAATAGCCGATCTTGGACTTGCCCGAGCCTACACTTTACCAATGAAGCGGTATACTCATGAGGTATAAACCGTATAATGTCTGTTGTATTTAACTAGCAATCTTTCTTATGCAGTTTGTTGACAGTATGTAGTAACTAGTAACTTACACCACTGCAGATTTTGACCCTTTGGTATAGGGCTCCCGAGGTTCTTTTGGGTTCCACCCATTACTCGACAGCAGTCGATATGTGGTCTGTTGGCTGCATATTTGGTATACTTCTACTCGTTCGACTAGTTACCTATTGTTAAGGATTTGTTTTTTTGTGTCTGATCAAGTGCTTTGTTCTTTATATTTGTAGCTGAACTGGTCATGAAAACTGCGATTTTTGCTGGCGATTCTGAGCTTCAACAGTTGCTGCATATTTTCAGGTCCATATTCTAATCATTTCTCATTGTTTGAACTCATGTAACATGAATTCTTGATTATTATTTTGTGGGCATTCAGGTTATTGGGTACTCCAAATGAAGAAATCTGGCCAGGAGTGAGCAAGCTCAAAGACTGGCATGAGTATCCCCAATGGAAACCAAAGGAGATTTCAACTTCTGTACCAAATCTGGATCGAGATGGCCTTGACCTCCTTTCGGTAAATACTAATTTCATTTTATTTTTCAAAATTCAAACTTGTGTGTGGATCTTATGATAATTATGATTATATTTGTCTGCAGAAAATGTTGGAGTATGAACCATTAAAAAGGATTTCAGCTAGGAAAGCAATGGAACATCCATATTTTGATGATCTTGACAAGAGCCAACCATGAAGTATCTTAGTTTTATTGCTTGTCTCGAGCAAAATCGGACCTTGTTTCAAATCTATTTCTTTTAATTTGCGGTGAAAGTTCCTAAAATGATCTACTGTGAAGGCAATTTGTGTTTTGTCTTTCAGGTTTTAATTCATTTCTTTTTTAATCAAATTTCCACGAGTATTGACCATAACCTATGACAAAGCTTGGTCCCTTTGGTCTCTCCTATTTTTTACAACAGATTTTCCATATTTCGTCATTCTGAAGTTTGAACAGCCATATACCTCACAGAACAAATTCTGCAGTTTTCTTTTCTTAATTTTCACAAGCAATCTTCAATTACACACAAGATAGAAACCAAAATGAAGACACATGTATTGTTGGGTTCTGTTGGGTTTGGACCAACCCAACCCAAAACCGATCAAAGTGAGAAACTGTGACCCATGACCGCACCAAGAATGTGTACTTCGGCTTGGAGAATGCTCATCGGTTTTCTTGGGTCCCTCCGAGAGATGCTCACACGTGACAGTATATGTTTGAGTGTAACGCGATCTTAATTATCTTAATCTTATTATACTTCATGCCCATGGTAAAAGATTCTTGTATATGTTTGAGTGTATCCCGATCTTAATTATCTTAATCTTATTATACTTCAAGCTCATGGTTAAAGATTTTGTTATCTTCGAGCATGAATTGTATTATCTTAATCTTATTATTATTGTGTGTAGACACTATCATATTGAAAAACTTCATAAGAGGGAAGCCAAAAACCATAGCTGTTTCTGTTGCAAGTGAAAAAAAACCCAATATAAGTTATGCTTATTTAAAGTATGAAAGTTATTTTTTATTTTATTAAAAAAAATAAAAAGAAATGAGCATGCTAAGTTTTGAGAAGTAACGTTCTCTTATTCGGTCAGCGATAAAATGATCGTGGATTCGGTCCGATGTCTTGGATTCGGTCAGAGCAAATTTACAATTTAATCAAACAGGCTTATCGCTGACCGAGTCCTCAGTAAGCTCTTACTGGACTGGGTAAGTGATTATCAAACAGCCCTTAAAGTTTGAACCATGAGTAATATCAATATTTTTTTAAGCATGTTTGCACACCACCAAAGTCGATGCTCCGCCTACCGCAAACATGGCAAGTAAACTCAATGAAGGTAACAAGTGGTATAGACTCCAGTTGGAACACATAACGCAAATGTCCGATTGGTTTGATAACAAAGTTAGAAAGTCTGGTGATTTGCATGTTAGGCTAATAACATACCAAATGGGGACTCAATACCAGTTGAAGGAAAGGGGGTTTGCACTTTACCTAATGGAACCACCATTAGAGACATTTTATATGTTCCAAGGTCTGTTAGGTGATTAAAGGATCTTCAGTGCAGTGTAATTTTCTTTCCGAATTTTATATCATGCAGGACTTACACTTGAGGAATTGATTGGAGTGCGTAAGTGCCAACGTGGTCTCTATCGGATGGAATGGTGGGGAAAAAAAGACAATGGATGTTACAAGTAATGTATACATAAGCGATTGGGACATGCTTCACACAGCAAACTTTCATGCTTTGATTTTATTAAGGGTGTTTCTTTAAAGACAAATAATGTGATTTGTGACTCTTGTGCTAAGGCAAAATTCACCAGGTTACATTTTCCTACCCGTTCCATTAAAACTAAAGGTTGTTTTGAACTTTTGCATTGTGGCATTTGTTTGGGGAAGCCATCGAACATCCTCACACACATGAGCAAATTATTTTCCAACCATCGTTGATGACCATAATTGTTTCGTCTGGGTTTTCCTTTACATATGTTGTCATTTTCGTTTTATCTATTTGTTTTCTTTTAACGTGCCTTGACATTTGCCTACCCTTCTATTTATGAGAGTCGTCACAGCAATTTCTGATGTTAGTCCACCTGTTAATCGGGTTAAAATAAACGTGCTAGTAACTGTAATTCTTATCAACCAGTAACACATTCTGGATTTTTGTTGAGTTAGTACATGTCTAAGTTGGGCAGCTCTCTCATTGTGAACAGAAAGATTGCTTTGAGCTGTATGCACTAAGGTTTTTGTGAAAAGGGGTAAGAAACTAAGGTCTTACCATTTTAGATTGCCAATCCACTAAACCGTTAGCTAAGAGCTGATTATATATCTTTCTTTTCTGATGGAATTAGGATGCGTCCAGTCCGATCCTGCTGCACATCTTGTCGTCACCCGTCAACCTGAGCAACCTGACAATCCATGGGGTATTTCAGCCTTCAAGAAGATTTGTTGACTAAATTGAGCCTTTAATAAAAACAAGGCTGGTGGAGGCCTGGAAGGTGCCAATATGGGCTGTTGAAGCCATTGTCCATCAATGTTTTTTTTAGTACATAACAAAATATGATTATAACAGTTGTGTGTTACAATAATTTAATCTGAATTTTTTATGTAAATACTAAAAGAATACCATGCAAGACTTTTGACCATTTGAGATAAAAGGTGACCCAAATGGGTAAAAAGTTTCACATCTAGGTTAAGGTTTGAATATGTTTGATCGATGTGTGGGTTGATATTATAGGTGATTAGCTTACCCTCAGGAATCGACCCACTTCGCACATCTGCAATTGTGAGCTTGCATGGATGGCTTTTGGTTCATGTGCTTATGAGCAATTAAACATCTAAACTTCTTTACAGTCTTTACTCATCAGTAATTAGGACACTGAAAGTGGTAGCAGGCAAATACCTAGTGTTAACTTATAACCGTCTTTAAATACGCTTTATGTCGTGTACGGTTGTTTACAGTAAACTAGTTTGGGTTTTGAAAAGTTTGGCCCCTAAAGTTGAGTAATATGTAGAATAAAGTAGCTCGGGGTTTTGAACAGTTTGACCCCTAAAGTTAAGTCATTTGTAAGATAAGTGGGCAAGTTTTTAGTAGGGTTCTGTTGGTTCAGTTATGTTCTGTGTTCAAGTTTTAAGATAGGTACTCTTGTTTTCAAAATGTGATCGGGAAGGAATTTATTTCATTGAGTTGACAGTTTAAGGACATTGAAATTTTTGAAGGGGTCATATTTGAGTGACCAAAACCACAGTTAATAAAACATACATACCAAAGGGGTGTGTACTAAGGCATATCACTCCATAAAGGTTGCGAGTTCAAATGACGTAAAATGTGGAGTAGATTAGATGAGTATGAACTTACCATTCGAAAAGAAAAATAAAACGGTCACGATAAATGACTAGAAACAGATACCCATGCTGCAGCTTGAGTCGTGTAAAACCGCTCAAAACTTAATTCTCCCCTTGTACTAGTTCCTTGCTAGTCTTGGTGGTTTAATAAAATTAACCACGAGTAACTTATCAAACTACAACATGACAAATCTTCTAAACTTTAGTCAACATCGACCAGCCTTGTGACAACGGTAAGAATTCAAACAACCTGAGGTGCAGCACACCCAAATGCGGTTGGCAGGCACACTTCAGGTAATCAAGCTTCGATAAGAAGTCAGAACATAACTGACTGACTTTACCGAAATAGAAATAGACAGAAATTTGACTGAAACTGACCATCAATTTTGAAATCATAAGACGATCGATCACTTAATTTGTAAATCTTCCAAAATATGGTTGTTTGACCAACTTGAACATTGACCAGCCTTGTGACCACGGTAGTATTCAAAGAGGCCGAGGCGTGATAATCCCAAAAGGCTGTCAGGAGGCAACTTTAGGTAATCCAGCTTCAGTCAGAATTCGTAACATAACCCCAAACAGCCATCAGGAGGCACACTTTAGGTAATCTCAGAAGTCATAACATAATCCACTGTAATTCTCAGAAATAGATATAGACAGACATTTGGCTGAAACTGACCATCGCTTTTGAAATCATAACACAATCGACTACTTAATTTGTGTATTAAAAAACAGCCAACCATTGGATTTTATTAAACTGAACCAATACCAAGAAACAGGTGGTTAAGTTTGAGACAAGGACACAAGTTTCTTAGGTTGTACATATATTTATGCTTATTATCTACATGGTATGGATCCCAAAATAGGAAGAACCCTTAAAAACCAAGCTCATAATCACTCATAAACTCTTGTGTCATGTCATAACAGCCCTCTACTGCAGTAAGGACTAAAACGGTATAGCCGTTCAATAGGGTTGATCGATATGTTAACTTCTCTTTGCCTTGGTGTCATGATATAAAACAGATAAAAATGGTAGCCAACAATGGTTGAATCTGATATAGAGATATGCATGTATCTATTATATGGTTATATTTACGCACAAATGCATGTATGAATGCAAGTATATATACTGATACATATGTATGCATCAACATGAATCATGTCATAGGCAAGCCGAATCAGTGTGAATTGGTCTACTCAACTTCAGATTGAATTTTGACACCACACGAATGCATTCATTTCATCTGCCCAAGAAAATAATGCTTCACTAAAAAACTACACAGCCAAAGGCGCTAGGCACACTCAAGACGCAAAGTGTGAGCATTGACACTAGGTGCACAGCGCTTAAAAAGCGAAGGACTTTTCAATCAAGGCGCACAATATAAACAAACTATTTTTGGGGTTTTAGACATGTTCCAGGCCATTTTAGATGTTTTGAACCTTTGACTACATAGGCATACAACAAACAGGGGCAGAAATGCTAAGAACACCAAAATGGATAAAAATTTATGGATTATTTCTCAATCGAACTACTTCATACACAGCAGATAAACATGCACTGAGGAAGAAAAAAAAAGTGAACAAAGATAATTTGAGATGCAAATAAATTTGGTCCTGATTATAAACTATATGGACATTATTACAATGCAGATTTTATCTGCAGAACTGAATAGCTATAAACCTTTTCAAATTTAACACCAAAAGTTTCAAAATCACTGTATGCAGCATCAAACCCTAGGACTGTAACATTAAAATTACCTTTCATCCTCTTCCATAACCGTTTCAGTCACTTTTCAGGATCATTGCTTTTAGTTTTGTTTCCATAAATTAGTCCAGATTCCTACATGATCAATGACAAATCTAGTTAACTCTACCTATGTATAACAGAGAAACGAAGAAAAATCAATGGCGATTTCATGATCCGTTTGAAATCAATTCCGGATCAAAAGGAGTTTCTGATACCTAGATCAGTTGTAAAATCGACTAGATTTTGATGTTCTTCAGGTCAAATACGCATATGATAATTGAACATAAGAGTTAAATCGAACCTGAAGATCTGGAATCGGTTTTACTTTCTCGACGTATCGATAACGATCGGACGCTGCCGCAAGCGCAGCTCTCTCCTAAAACGGAAACAATAAAATCAGATAATCGATCACCGGTGAGTCATTATTCGTGTTCATATAATCATTTCGAGATAGATACGAGTTAAGAGTGTTACTTCTTGTTCTCTTTTGAGCTCTTGCGATGGCTTGATCCAGAGATAGTACGCTAGGGTTCCGGCGACCACCCAAGATGCGAGGTTGCTTCCGCCGCGAAGACCGCCGGTTGCATTTCCGACGATGGAGCGCACATTGCCTAATGATTTCTTCCAACCGCTGGACATTGATAGGGTTTTGAGAGGTAATCTAGGGTTGCTCGAGTGAATAAAGAAACATTTTAGAGAGAGAGGTTAATGTGAAGCTAACCGACTTCTTGCAGAAATGTCGTCGGGTCGTGTTATTCGGAGCCTTCACAAAAAGAGTTTAAAGGGTTTTTCTTTACTATTGTATTTTTATTTTGGTTAAAAAAAGGTATTTTGATTTTTTTATAAAAAGAAACATTGTATATATATACAATCACTAACTTACCTATGTATTTGTGCCCATATACAAAAATAACATTAAAAATAGTTTATACTATATATTTGATGTTCCAAAAATAGTCGCTTTTACTTTTCAGCCCACATGGTTGTGTCTAATTTATTTAACCAGGGATTCTCGAGTTCAAAACAAGGGAATAGCAACCATTTTTTTTTCCTTTTTCCCAAAATTTATTAGGATTTTGTCTTTAATTTTATTTCTTCTGGTTGTATATATATACAATCACTAACTTACCTATGTATTTGTGCCCATATACAAAAATAACATTAAAAATAGTTTATACTATATATTTGATGTTCCAAAAATAGTCACTCTTACTTTCCAGCCCACATGGTTGTGTCTAATTTATTTAACCAGGTTTTCTCGAGTTCGAAACAAGGGAATAGCAACCATTTTTTTTTCCTTTTTCCCAAAATTTATTCGAATTTTGCCTTTAATTTTATTTCTTCTGGTTACTTCCTCAATTGGGCCTAGGCCCACTTCCCATTCATAATGTATTCTTTCTTTTGTTCAAGAGAAACAAATAAATCAATTTTGCTAAAAAACTGAACCTATATATATATATTTTGTTTACATCGAATTACAATATCTTCCTTTACTGCTCAGTTGGTTATTTCTGTTTTTTATTTTTCAAAAAACGCCAGTTTGATTTGATTGCTATATTTGTGGTGCACCAGGGAATCGAATTGTTGTCGATGTACTTTGAACATGATTTGAAGCTCAAAGTACAACCAAAGTTTGCTTGCATTGTCTATCCACTGCCTTCGTCTTCACTTCTCCTCATTACCACCTAATTTTTGTCTTCAGTGTATTTATTAATTTCTTCTACAATATGATTTGATTTTGGAAGTTCTAGGAGTTATATGTGAAGTTAATCCCTACAAACTCACCTATGGTTTCACGCCCAAATACAAAAATATCATTAAAAATGTTTTATATTATATATTAACTGTTCCAAGAATTACCACTATTAGTTGTCAGTACAACTGGTTGCCGTTGTTATAATAAAACAGATTTCTCCGAGCTCGAGACCAGAGAGTAGCAAATCCCCCCCTTATCCCCTTTTTTCAATGTTTTTATAACAAAAAAAAAGCCCCACATGAAGCAACCTCATCTCTTGTGATTTAAATATTTTTGAAGACAACAACCCTCACGAGCTTACAAATCAGTTTCAATTTTAAATAACATATGTATCAATCTTGGAGTCAAATGAAGTGGGTTTGGGTTTAATTTTAAAATGTCTTGGGTTTAACACAAGTATTCCCCATTGAGCTTTAATTCCTTCTCAAGAAACACTCACGCCAAACAACCTGAATCACCATTGTCAGTTCAGAGCAAACCTCCTGAACATATAACGATCCCCAAGGCCGACAAGAAACAGTTTAAAATTAAACCCAAACCCACTTCATTCGACTCCAAGATCGAGTCAAAACAATATCATAATCTCACTTCTCAAGAAAAAATCTTTTATGCTTTTAACATAAAGATCCAATCTTTCACCAAGTTTTTTACTCTATGAAACAAAGATCCAAACTTTAACAAAATTAAACCCAAACCCACTTCATTCGGCTCCAAGATTGTGAAATAACAGTTTTTTGATTATTCAAGTTTAAACAACCTCATCTCTTAAAATTGAAACTGATTTGTAAAAGATCTCCAAGATTGATACAAGTTTTATAAGTGTCTTGGGTTTGGATTTAAGCAATTTTTTATTTATTATATAGTATAGATTTTATTCATTATAAAACAGTTATAAAAGATATGTTTTAGAATTTTAGATACTTTTTTTACCTAGAAAATTGTAATAATCATTTATATGATTTGTACATCTAAAAAAAAGGATTATTCATGTACATTTAAAAGTGGTCTTTTTTGTTATAAAAGCATTGTTTTAAACAACCTATCTCTTATGAATTCTTTGTGAAATAACATATGTATCAATCCACTTTTGCTTCATTTACTATAAAATATATACTACTTAGACACTTATAAAACTATATTTTCTTTGTTTTATTAGCAATTTTTTATATTTTTCTAAATGACCGCAGCAACGCGCGGTTGATCTCTAGTTAATAGAAAATGGATGGTGCTAATTTTTTGAAACAACAAAACTACTCTGAGTTATTCTAAATTACATAACGGTTTTAAATTCAAGACTTTTAACTAAGAGACAAAAATCTTTATCAATTGGACTAGTCCCAAGTAAACAAATAAATAGTGTTAACGTGTTGCTAATCTTAACTTTGAGATCGAGTCTATTAAAAAAAGTTTATTGGGATAGAAGGTATAACTTTTAAGATTTAAACTTAAAGTGTGGTTTTGAACAAAACAATCCATATAATAAATGTAATTATTAAAATCAAGACACATATAACTTATGCTTAATAGGCTCGTCAAATAATTATTGATATTACGATATGATAGATAGGTGGTGGGCCTTTTTTACTATACATTATATTACATATTATGTTCGGTCTATATGAATAACATATATGTTACATATTAACTTACGTGTTAGTCGGCAGATCTAACAAATTCGGTCTTGTTTAGTGTCAAATGAATCATTGATGTTTGTAACAAAATCCAAACTCATGATGACGATAATTAACCATAACTAAATTATATATATAAACAAAAACAAATGCTAAGGCTGCTCACATAATCACTTTACGTCGTTTACTCCAATTGGAGTTTAACAACGTTTTGCTTCAACCAATCAATTAAGACCAACTGTTTCTTTTACCAACAAAAGAATTGATTTCTTTAATTAATACCACCGACTCACCGAATCTCTCTATTTCTATTATACATCACACCTGTTTCTCCCATTCTCTCTTTCTAATTCATCTCAGTCGTCTCTCTCTGTATTTTCATCGCCGTCGTGCGTTAAGCCGTTAACTGCGGTTACAATCAACAGATCGCACGATCCATCTTGCACGCCGGTTTGTCGTCTTCATCTCTCTCTCTCTCTCTATCTCTCTCTCTCTCTCTCTCTCATCTTCTTAGATTTGAGAGGGTTTACAGATCTGTTACTTTCTCTCTCTTGCCTTTTTGGCGATTGCGGAGGCGATGAATGGTGGAGGCAAGTGTTTGCCCTCCACACCAATGGTCGATCTGTTTCTTTTGGTTTTTTTATATGACATTTGTGTTGGCGATGACGGTGTTAGCGGCGACGGGGCGTGTTCAGCGCAGCCGTCGGTTGAACTGGAGCCACCTGATTTCGATTCTTTATGGACCATGCAATCATATACTTTATGAGCTATGCGATTTTGGGGTCATTTGGACTTAGATGTTGGCTATGACAGTGTTAGCGAGTGGCAAGGCGACTATGTGGCAGCCACTGCTTAAACTGGAGCTTACTTAATTTTAGTTGTGTTTATTGACTGTTCCTTCGAATACTGTATTATGATATTGGATTACATATTATGTGATTTTGGGGTTGGATGTTGATTTATGATGGAAGCTGGTTTGAAACTTCCGTGATGTTGTTGACAGATTTGTGATGTGAAATGGGTGATTTTGATCAGCCTGATCTTTGATCTTCTAAGAAACTTTTGTTTCTTTTGGCCATGATTCGTTGAATCTTATCTGTATTTACATGGCTTCTCACATATTCACATTCACTGTACGTCTTTTACTCCAATGGGAGTTTGACAAAATGTTTCTTAAACAAATGAATTGGTGCCACAAATTTAGTTGATGCAAGGCTATGATGATTTTGGGGTATATGGTTTTAGACATGAGTGGTTTTGACAGCGACACTTTATTCAAATTGTTGTCGTTACCCCACTTAAGTCCCATATACAATTTGAGCAATTATTGCTATAACCCATTCTATTCTGAGCCTTTAAGAAAAACTATTTTTTGGAGTATGTTTACCAATCTGAGAAAACAACGACGATGAAGGTCCAGGACACAAAAAGTGGATTATGCATCACTTTTTATAGAATATTGTACAACGTTCATATTACCATAAAACTTAGTTTGATTGATTGTAAAAAATTGCAAGTAAACATGTAACATCATTGCGTTTAAACAACTTTCAGAATTTTTGTCTAAATCTAAAATTAACTTAAAAGTTATTTAAGTGCTTAAAAAACTATTTCATGATGCGCGCGAAGCCCGCGTGACAAACATCTTGTAGTAATAATGCTAAAAGTTTACTAAAGTACATAATAACAAACATATCTTAGATTTCATCGAATATCAAGGTGAGAAACACTTAAATATAAGTATAAGATGCAGAACAAATTGACAAGTTTAAATCCGTAAATTATGCGAAGAATGAAGCATAATTCATATTTGTTCCTCACAAATGGTCCCCAAATTATTTGTAAGATTTGATCACGTTTGATTTGCATCCGATTCTTTCTTTTGGGTCACAGCTCCCTCGGGTTCTTAATCTTTTGAATTTTCTATTTGTTTAACTTCGTTTAATTTTCAGGTTGTAACACACATAACGAAAAGAATCAATAAATCTAAAATGGTTTCTTTACACTAAAATTTCACCTACAAATCTTCAACCCCACTCCTTCATACTCCCTAACATTTCTTCGACTATCCATTTTCGCCACCCGACTTTGATCAGCCCACCTCGCTCACTATGCTTCATCTCCTTACCACCCAATATTATCACTTAACAGTGATGGTCGGCCATCTACTGAACGTTAAGATAATCCGTCTAGTTTTTGAAAGTTCATAATGGTAAAACATGAATAGTTTTAGGGTAACTTTGACATTCACTCATAGTTTAAGGACTAATTGTATATTTTATCTCAACGGATAAACGGTCACCATGCCCCATCCACGGGTTCTGAGTGCAGATAATGAACACTCTGCTTCTTCCTCCACCGTCCGTCACCACCACGCGCTTCCTCCGCCACCGCAATATCCCCCCGCCACCGCTCTCCGCCACCTCTCACAAACACTCTCCTCTCCGTTCCTCCATCAACACACTCTCCTTATCAGAAGATGACGTAATCACACAAGAAGACGTCGTCGTTTCACCCTACTCCACTCGCCGGTACGACTTCTCTCCTCTCCTCCAATTCCTCTCTACTTACACCTCCGGCGACGGAGACGACGACGGCGACTCCACCGAGTTACAACTCGCCGAGTCATACCGATCGGTTCCAGCTTCGCTATGGCATTACCTTCTCAAAACCCTAACATCTTCCCCTTCTTCACAAACCTCAAATTCAACCACCTACGCGCTCGTTGATTGGCTCCATAGACACAATCTCTGCTTCTCGTATGAATTTCTGTACTCGATTTTGATCCACTCGCTCGGAGGATCCGAGATGCTCTACGAAGCTTTTCTGCTTTCGCAGAAACATAGTTTAACTCCCTTAACTTATAGCGTTCTCATTGGCGCGTGCGCGCGTAACGATGATTTGGAGAAAGCTGTGATTCTGATGAACAAAATGCGTGCGGAAGGTTATCAGTCGGATTTTGTGAATTACAGTTTAATTATTCAATCGCTAGTACGTAATAACCAAATTGATTCGGGATTGTTGGAGAAGTTATATGATGAAATGATTTCAGATGCTATAGAGCTAGATGTGCAGTTATTGAATGATATTGTTTTAGGGTTTACAAAAGCAGGTGATGTTGATAGAGCTATGCACTTTTTAGGTGTGATTCAAGGGAATGGATTGACTCCCAAAACTTCAACTGTGGTGTCTATTGTTTCGCTGCTGGGCAGTTTGGGGAGAGCCGAGGAGGCCGAAGCGGTTTTTGAAGAGATTAGTGATGGCGGATTGAGACCTAGAACTAGGGCTTATAATGCTGTGCTAAAAGCTTATGTCAATAATGGTTGTCTGAGGGATGCGGAGTGGATAGTGAATGAAATGGAGAGGAATGGGGTTCGCCCTGATGAGTATACGTATAGCCTTTTGATAGAGGCGTATGGAAATGCAGGTAGGTGGGAGAGCGCAAGAATCGTGTTGAAAGAAATGGAAGCTAATGATGTGAAGCCGAATTCTTATGTTTTCAGTAGAATTTTGGTCGGTTATCGAGATAGAGGCGAGTGGCAAAGATTGTTTCATGTTCTGAAGGAGATGCAGACATGTGGTGTGAAACCGGACCGACAGTTCTATAATGTAATGATTGATACATTTGGGAAGTATAATTGTCTTGATAATGCTTTGGCGGTATTGGAAAGGATGAGAGATGAAGGGATTGAGCCGGATACGGTTACTTGGAACACGCTTATAGATTGTCATTGTAAATGCGGGCATCACAATAAAGCAGAGGATCTGCTTGATGAAATGCAGGAAAGAGGGTGTTCACCATGTGTTGCCACATATAATATAATGATCAACTCGTTCGGGGAACAAGAAAGGTGGGAGGGGGTTAGGGGGTTGTTAAGAAAGATGAAAAGTCATGGTTTGCAGCCTAATGTCATAACTTATACAACATTAGTTAACATATATGGGATGGCAGGGAGGTTCTTGGATGCCACCGAATGCTTAGAGGATATGAAATCTGCTGGTTTGAAGCCGACATCAACAATTTATAATGCTTTGATCAATGCCTATGCTCAAAGGGTATTTTTATCGTCTACTTTCTCAACTCTTTTTGTTTATAAACATAGGTTAGTTGTTAAGGGTTAGGTTCAAATGAGAACTTTTTGTTTTGAGAACTTTTTGTTTTGAGAATTTTTGAGAACTAAATCTCAACCACAAATCTAAAGGGGGGACCACTACAATTCATGGGAGGGGGATACATGTAAATAAACTTGTGGCTCAAATTAGTTATTTTTAGTTCTCAAATCAAATTGGTTCTCAAATGATCTTCTCCCTAGTTGTTAATGCTCCCAACAAATAGGTTATTCCATGATTAGATCAAATTCTAAGGTCATATGGACTAAGTTTAACTTTAAGAATATGTGAATATGCAAGAACTAATATAGAACATTCATTTATTTGTGTATTTATCCAAGATTGTAATATTACCATTAAAATACATCATGATTATTTGATGTACTTGAATTCAGAGGCGTAGCTTTTAAGGGGCGGGAGGGGGCGCCCGACCCCCCGAATTTTATTTTTTTTGCGATGTAGGGGGTATATAAATTTCGTGTAGAAAATTTCGATATACTCCGGTTTCGACCCTCCTTTTACTCAAATTGACGTTAGGAAAAAAAAACTAGATCCCGACCCCCCACTTGATATTTTCAAGCTTCGCCACTGCTTGAATTGATATATGCATATGTACAGATAAATTTATGTCAATTCATGTATTATAAACATCTGTACACATGTAGGTTGACTATAACTCTCTGATCTACATATGTGTGCTAACTTGTTAGGAGGAAGAGAGAGAGGTGATAAATCAGGGAAATCAATTAATTAGAGAGAAGTAACTTAATCTCTTACTCTTTTTTTTTTCATTTGATTTTCAATAATAAATGAATGGATAGCATTATTTTCAAAATATAGGGCATTCAATACAAAACCAATTTTAAGCAGAGAACGCGAGAACCACATAAGTGATCAAATATAGAGGGAGAGAGAAAGAGGTAGTTATGCGATTACATAACCGCCTTATGTATCACAATTAAAGCAATAGGTACTAATGTTTTTTATGCAAATCCTGCATTTCTGTAAATCAAGTTTTGTATTGAACATCCCTCTCTCTCTCTCTCTCTCTCTACATACATATATATATATATATATATATATATATACATATATGTGTGTATATATATATTAATACAGAGACAGAGAGGCATAAATGTCAAAAACCCCATATAAATAGGTTCTACAAAATGAAAATGAATAAACAGCTTCTCTTCATGATTGAAGTTTGTTACTGAGCAGGGTCTATCTGAGGAAGCACTGAATGCATTTAGGGTCATGAGAAGAGATGGCTTGAAACCTAGTAATCTAGCTCTTAATGCTTTAATAAATGCTTTCTGTGAAGACAGGAGAGACGTTGAAGCCTTTGCCATTTTACGTTCAATGAAAGAAAATGTAAGCTTCCTCAAAAACCTCATTATCGCTCTTTCCTAACAGTGACTGTGCAGATTACTGAAAATAAATCGTTATTTCACAACTACAGGACCTGAAACCAGATGTTGTCACATATACCACTCTTATGAAAGCTTTAATACGTGTGGAGAAATTTGATGAGGTATGGAATCTGTACATTTACTTCGGCTAGAACCATTATTTAGATATACATATAAATGATTTACAAGAAACAAATGATGATTACATAAATTATATATTCCATATGTCCCAAAATATATTTGACTTCTTGAATATCCTATATTTTTTTTTTCTCTCGCAAGATTACCTTCTTGACCATTGTAAATCATTTAAAAGTACTTGGGGGATGTCAATTTGGTCTATAAACAATACTAGTAGTATTGATCATTTATAGAAGATTTCATAGCAAATTTGAATTGGGAGAACTCTAGTTTGACTCTAAGAAGTCAAAGATGCTACTCTTATTTGAAGTTTTGAACACATGGTGCATAAGATACTCCTATCATATTGAATGACAATTATTTTTTATGTTTTCTTTTCCAGTTTTGGCAAATTCACAATCAGAAATCACCTATTTGCACACTATCATTCTTTTACCAGCTTTAACTAGAGATTTGAAGGGAATTTTAGTCATTTTAAAACATGTGTGTGGAACCCTTTTTCTGAAATGGTATTAAATTTCAGGTCCCAGCCGTTTATGAAGAAATGATATTGTCTGGGTGCACCCCAGACCGCAAAGCCAGAGCTAAGCTACGGTCTGCACTTAAGTATATGCGACAAAGACTCAAATCTGAGTTCCATTCATCAAACCCTTTGACCAGGGCAAACTACTGATATCACCAACCACCACAATAACCTGGCTAACCATGGTGCACCAGCACTAGATGGGTGGTCCGTTTGTTTCTCAGTTGGATTTGAAATCATCCGCTATGAGCAGGTACAGCATAATATTGCGAATATATATTTTTGTAGATCTGATCCGCACATGGCCGTACATAACCCAAATGTTGTGTACCAAGCTTGTTTACTTTTGTAGCATACTTGTAAATGTTCCCATCTGTTGAAAAGTTAAAGGGTCAAACAAGCAAATACTGCAAAATTGGAAGGACAAGATACAAAATTCACATGAGTCACTAAAATAGAAGTAGACAAGTACTTATAATGAACTCATTCTTTGGGTAATCTGTGCATATGCATGTTCAAGGTGATAGTTTAGTACTTTTGTAAGTCTAAATATCAAGTTGGATAATGATGTTTTTGATTTGCTATCTATGGCAAGATTACATGCCTCTGGTTCACAAAATGTAAAAGTTTTGTGGAATTGGAATCTGAATTTTATTTTTTAAGGTATGCAATATAGATGATGGGAGAGTGAGTCATGTCACCTCACACTCTAACCCCCCCCCCCCCCCCCGCCCCACTTATCGTCATCGCATCTACCACCCTTGTCGCCCTATCCTACTGTAACCACCCCCACCCACACCCCAAATTGTGGCATGGTGACAAAGTTGGTGACAGACAAGACTCAAGAGGGCGGTGAGGATGACACATCAAGTCACTGAAGATTGTGTGATGCCAATTCATTTAAGACAATATTTTCTACTCGCGCGTGTTTCGGGACCAAACGTTCAAAGTGCTAAGCGTATAACTTAAAAGTTATGTTCATGAAAAAATCAAAAGAAGTTTTAGAAATTTAGAATAAGAAAAAAAAAAAGAACTTATTTTAGTGGCGTGAAAAAGGGGGGAAAAACGAAGGAGGTAAATTCATTATTCCACTCTAGCACAAGGAAAACAAATAGAAGGGTAAAATTTGTAATTAACTTTGAAGTTCTCAAATATATATATAGGTAGTTAATACTTTAAAGTTTAAATATAACCATACATGAAAACTATTGAGTATTTGCTTTAATTAATTAATTATCCATCCATGATATAAATGGGGAATTGCATATCCCTTAATTTAGAGCAAAATAGAAGTTATCAATGCATAATTACAATATTCTTTAAACAAGATTCGAGAAAGTATGTAATTTTACAAGTTTAAATGAGGAAATATACAATTATCCCGAAAATAAAGATATAATTTGATAGCTACAAATTTAAGAAGATAAAGACTCACTAATAAATATAATGATCATAGATTAAAGATATGATCTACGATATATTTAAAAGTATCTAAGATAGTGTAATCGATTTGGTGCCGCAAAGAAACACTTAATATTTAATAGATGGTCCCAATATAGACGCATGCATCAACTTGTACATTATGTATAAAAATTATACCAATCAATCTTTGAATATAGGTAAGGAATTGTGTTTGTCATCAAATGCATCACTAAATTCCATTAACTTTTGAATCCTTTAGGCAAATCTCAACTCTAAATTTAGTTAATTTAAATTACTAACTCCTTTACAAACTCTAAGTTCTAAAGAAAAAACAAAGTCCATTAACCAAACATCATTTTAGGGTCGTTTGATTAGCATGAATGGGTGGGATTTCGTTGCAAATGAAATATAAATTGCATCCAACGTTCAAATCAAGTTCATTTTGGGAATTTGGGATAGTAGTTTCCTGACAAATTAATCTTCACGTCGACAGGTGGGTGGGAATTTCTTTCTGATCACGAGAACTAGGGTGTTTAACGGTTCGATTTACGGTCCCTGAAAATGGTTGTCTAATGGCCTTGGGCGCGCCGCAGGAGGCCTTTTGCCAGTACGGCTTCCCGGCTCGTTTCAAGGTGTAATTAGTTGCCCATTATGAAAAATGTGAGTTTTCTCTTATTGGGGAAGGGAGATGATCGGGTTGTGTCAGTGGCTTTTCGGTGATTCCAAATTTACCGTTAAAAATAAATAAAAATAAAAAAACAATCAACTAGTGAAATGGTGATCTAAATTTACAATTAAAAAAACAAAAACAAATGGGGGTTACAAGCTGGGCCAGGAGGTTTTCTCATCTATGGTGAGTTTCCCCCTGATGGGGATTGGAGATGATCGGGTGGTTGGGTATTGCCCCCGTCAGTGATCCAAATTTGCCGTTCAAAAAAAAAAAAAAACAAAAAACCATCAGTTAGTGAAGTGAAGATAGTGATATGAAAATAGTTATTTTAGTGGTTTTCTTAGATCATCGGGTATACCACCATGGGTGATCTTCGTGGGTGAACCATGCACATATCACGCCACCGACCACCACTCACCACCTACGTGGGTGGGTGGCGTAAACCTTCCTTCACGAGAATTCCCACGACGTGAAAATGAGGTGTTTGGAGTGCCCCATCCAATCAAGTAATGTCACCCATTTTTGTTCTTTAAGTTAATAAAAAAAAAAACTCAACTTACATAACATAATTCACACTACTATCCACCTCCTACAAAACCCATGCAAGTGAGTCCAGTCGTTGTCTACGTGGTAAACCCACATAGGTATATCTTAAAGCATTTGTAGAAGTTTTTTTTATCTTTATAATCTTACTCCAAAAATTATTTATCTATTAAATTTAAAGGCTTTTAAAAAAACACTCTACATCACATTCTTTATTCTTAAAAAAATTTTATTGTAATGGATTAGTACGAGTCTACTATATTTATCCCTTAAAATTTAAAGATATGGTTTAAATATAAAGATGTAGACGTAGGAAGAAAAATAGATATTTTTTATATTTTCTTAAAAATTTAAAAAGTTAAAAATTTAAGGAAAATATGTAATATAAATAAAATATAAATAAGCTCTTTGGAATCCTCTCATGCCCTTCAAATAGTATTGAAGTGACTGAAAATAAAAAGAAGTTGTTTCCTTATTTCGGCGCTCTCCCTTTTCAAAACCCTTCGACTGCAAACCCTTGCCGCCGATCACCACACAGCCATAGAATCAGTCCAGAATGAGTCGGAGCCTAGGGATTCCGGTGAAGCTGCTGCACGAGGCCGCCGGACACATAGTCACCGTCGAACTCAAGAGCGGAGAAGTTTACAGAGGAAGCATGATTGAATGCGAAGACAACTGGAATTGCCAGCTAGAAAACATCACCTTCACCGCTAAGGTCACCACTCTCACCTAATTCCTTAATTCTACGCAATCAATTGTACATAGTTTTCTGTATTTCTCTATCGCTGTGTTGCTTATTGATTTAACCCTAATTCTTCGTCTGCACCAATTTAAACCCTAAACTGGTTATAGGAATGTGTTTAGATTCTGAACAAAATTTCTGTTAATATATGTCATTAGAATGTACTAGTTATGCCTCTTTGTTACCACATCTGGATAGGGATGTTTGCTGGATAATAGTGGAGAAGAAGATGGATATTAGCTAGGGTTTATTGTAATTATCTTTATCATAATCAGGAGATATGATTTTAATCATTTTATTAGGTTTCCTTTGTAGTTATCCTAATTGTACCGTAAATACTTGATCAATAATACACAATATCTGATGGGGTTTTCATTGTTCTATAGTAGTAGAAAGTCATATTTTGTATATCCATGTAGATGCGCTCTGTGTTGTTATCAAGCACCTAAGTTGTATATTTTAGTACATTTCTAGTTTTTTTGTCCGAAAAGAAACTGACTGCAAACATAGGTTTATTATGGAATCAAGTTGTTTTACTTGAAACGATTATAGCTTAATGTTGTTCTGCATATCTGCAGGATGGGAAGGTGGCTCAACTTGAGCATGTCTTTATTCGGGGCAGCAAAGTCAGGTGTGTATTCGCTGTTTGAGATTAGCTTTCATGCACTTTTTGAAGAAATATTAAGGCATATTAGGTAGTATTGTTCTTTTTATCGTCTTTCGTTCCAGTTATCTTTAGAAAGTCTGATCCAGAAGCCAGTGTTTGATGACTATTTACGTTTTTTAGAAAATCAAAATCACTTTGACGGGTTTTACCACTTTTTGTAAGCACTAGGCAAACCATGTGATTATGTTCAGCCTTCCAAAAGTTCCTCCAAAATGTACAAGGAAGGGATTGATCATCTTGTATATATTAGTTAACTTTTGTGGGCTTAGAAGAGTCATTTTACCATAATGCAATAGTTTCCAATACTTAATTATCGAATGCATATTCACTTTAAGAATACCATTAGCATTTTATGTATCTATATGAGCCCTTTACAGATTTTTGTTTCTTACACCATAAACTGGAATGCTAATTTGCCTAAATGAGTTGAGTTTAATAAATCTTTGCAGGTTCATGATCATACCCGACATGCTTAAGAATGCTCCAATGTTCAAACGTTTAGAAGCCAGAATCAAGGTACAATCTTTGACTCTCTGAATCTCTTATGTCTGAATGTTTTTAGATAAGCATATATCTCTAATTTATACATTCTTTTGCTTGAAGGGGAAAGGTTCAGCACTTGGTGTTGGTCGGGGCCGTGCTGTTGCTATGCGAGCTCGGGTAAGTATTACTATTGTTTTTCACAATATTACTGGAAACTGTTTTAAGTCAAAGCACAAGAGTAGAAGTCAGGCAACAGTGAAAATGCGTGTGACGTGACTGGACGGGTCATTTTTGGGTTGTTCCACAAACATCTTTTTGTTTCTTTTTCTTATATGTTTTTATAAATAACTATTAACTAATGTGTTAATTATTATGAGAAAAACAATAGGGGCAATTATATCTCCCCTTCTAAACTTGTATGTATCCCCAAATCATGCTTAAAGAGGATTGTAAATTTTGCATTGAAAACTTGTGTTTTGGGGAAATATGCAATTCCCCCCAAACAAAATCACTTTGTATTCTTTATCTTTGATATAAACATCTTGGAGTTTTGGCGCTTAAAATTATAGACTTAACGTGATCTTTGGACTTTGAAGTGTTCTTTTTGCTGAACCTTTTGATTTGATTCATTTAAGATTAAACACAACCCAAGTCAACCAACAGGTTGAAAATTCCATCTCTGCCCGTTAACAAAGTGGACAAATTCGTACGCATCATAATCCAGATCTTTTGTTTTTCATGATGTTGGAATCATGTTGGATCCGGCGAATCACTCTAATATCTTATGATGCCATAATTTTACGAATGATCTGCTTTCTTGTGTGTCATTCATGTGTCAAGTTTTTTAAGTACTCTTCATGAAGAAAAACTTCTTTTGGTGGTGTGTGGTAAAAACCTGAGTAACAACCAATTGAATAGGATTCGGTTTTACAAAAATATGTCCAGTGGACCATAAAAGTGGAACTGTTAATCCTTTTTAACTTGTGGTAATTACTGATGGGCATTTGCTGGTATATGCAGGCTCAGGCTGCTGGTCGTGGAGCAGCGGGTCCTGGTCGAGGGAGGTGATCTCTTTCTGAATCTAAATCAGATGTTGGATGGATCCTAGTAATCAGTTCTATTTAAGTTTTTGTTTTAGAATTGTAAGGTTGATGTTGGATATAAAATGTGAGCTTATGTTCTAAATGTGGAGTTGTATTGCACTTTGTATGCTTGTTGGATCCTAGTAATCAGTTTTATCTTTATTTCTCATTAAATAGATAGATAAGCCAGTTGAATATGTTTTTGTTGGACCTTTTAACTTGTATTTAAATTTTTGGATCCTCAAAATGACATTCTGTTTCTGTTGGTGGATTTAGTATTTTAGTAATTTTGAGTAGATTAGGTTAATGTTTAACTAAACTGGTTAAAAATTTGATTCTACGTGAGCCAACAATTTAAAGCTAAATAAGCATACATGTCTGCATGGTATAAAAAATCTAGTTACTAAAGTTTTATGATAGCTATTGCTTTAGAAACTTTATTTAAATCCTTTATAAGTTTAGAAACAAATTCTCATGTAACAAAGTTTCTTTCCAACTGTTAAGTTGATATTAATCAATCCCGCTTATGTGGTGTGAAAGATGATGAATTGATTAGCATTTGAATAGTATTTATTTGCATATTAACATGTGTTTGTTCACATATGAACCACTTTACTAATTTATACCATCACATATTCTAGTACTTCGATCTAATAGTTTTTTCTACTAACATGTCAATCTATTATCTATACAACTATATGTCACATTCAATCGCATAAGGCAGTAAGGGAGATTACATTTTAAAAATAATAAAAATAAAAATTAAAAAACTAGCAAGAAGCTAGACTAATATTAAAAAACTAGCAAGAAGTTAGACTATATTTTTAGAAATAATAAAAAAAATAGAAATCATGCCCCCTATCACAATCTAAACATGTATGTTTATTATATAGAAATAACAATTAATACAAAAGCATAAACTTTAAATGTAAAATCTAGGTCCAACCGATAGACTACGAACATAACCAGTGTTGCAAAAATCAGTCTAGGCGGTTGAGTACTCGTCGATGAGTCACTAGACGGAAGGCTGTTGAGACGCTTTTGTTGTAATCCGCCTAGAGTAGGCGGACTCATTCAACCTCGGTGGTAAGCTGTCAAGGTATAGGCGGTCAAAATCCGCGTTTGATTGACGACATTCTCATCTCATCTCTCCGTCGATGCTTTTACTCCTTATTATGCACACTGGTAAAAAATTAACTAAAATACATTTATAAGTGTAAAAATATAAAATTATATTGTGACATCCATTAAATAAAAAGTTTGTTCCGTCACTATGCAAGAGTGATTATACTAATGATTGCTGAAAATTTATTAACGTATATTAATGTTCAAGTATTATGTTATAAGTATTACTATTTGGTCATTTCTTTATAATTATTATGTCCAGGAACTCCCGAGTACTCTCCGCCTAGACTAACTACTCACAACTTTCCATTCAACTGACTTTGTAGCGCCTAGCGACTTATGTGACCTGAACATAACTATGATAACAAAAACCTAACCGATATAGTTTTCAATCATAATATTTTTTCATTTGGGGTTTTGCTCTTGCTCCACTGTGATCCAAATTCGGTTTGTTTTTACTCACAAACACCCTTATCTCGAAGAACAATCTCTGGTTCTAAAGAAATAGTTTGATGGTAAAGTGGTGGCGTCTCGATTGATAAGTTGTGATTTCAAATCCTATAAAGTATGAGTCAGCAATTAAAACTTAAACCCGTAAACATTTATAGATTTTATTTATTTTAATTTCACAATAAAAGAAAAAAACGCAACTATCATCATCAATCAATTATTATCAATTATATGTTAATAAGTGCGCAATAAGGGATTCATTATTTGTTGCCTTTCCATAATATATTTTGTTTTTTAGGATCATTCATGACCGATTGATGTAAATACATATCAGTCATAGCTATATTTATATTAATTTTATTGTATAATAATAATAATAATAATAATAATAATAATTGTAACTTCCTTATAATATATAGGTAATATTCACTAAACGTTATTTGCTATAGTATTGTTTTTCTAATGTTTTTATAACCAGGCTCAGCAAGTCATTGAACCGATCGTTCAGAAATAAAAATCAAGAGATGTAACAAATAATCTAAAATTAATAAAATGTATATGCATATAACTCTCTTTTAAATGATATAGAATTTTATAAAACACTCATCTAGCAAGACACTAGATGACTAGAAGGGCAAAAAAACATTACATAAGGATAAGTGGATTTTAGATCCACTTGGTCCAAATGATTTTATACTTACCTTTTCTACTAAAGAATCATAAATATTAAAATTAACTAATGAATCAAATAAAGTTTCCTTTTGACGAGGCGTTATGTCTCTATGAATCATCTCGTTTCAATGCTTCTATATAGTCTACCAAACGGTCATAATAATACCCTCTTTTTGTCTTTTTTTTTTGAACAACATATCATTCACCAACAAAACCAGCCCTCCCAGCAAGATACCGGGAACAGCGCCACAAAAACATCAAAGTTACATAATACACATATTCACCCAATCTATCACATTTTTACCCCTATTCTCAAACCACAACTTACATAAACTTTTAATTTCAAGGAAGACTTTGCTCACCGAAGGTGCACCGCCATTGAATCTTCGGTTGTTGCCTTCCTTTTCCTTTTTTGTCTTGATCATTCTAGGACGCTATCCAAGAATTAATAGAGATCGGATATGTATCTTATTTAAAACAACTACCGGTTCGACCGATTAGAGTGAATGAATCAAGAAAATAAAGGGAAGAGAAAAACATATATATTTTTTTCAGAACGATAAATACACACATTCAATCTACTCTTAAATCTACATTAATCATAAAAAATTAAACTCTCCACTATATAAAAGATCACTTCATATATCATTACGCTAGTGGTCAAAGACCACTTGTTTAGGATAACGTTACATACTTACATATTCAGAAGAAAAGATAACATCAAAGAATAAAAGTTTATTGACCAAATTTCTAATAATTGAGAGTCTGGCATGTGGAAAAATTTGCTATCAGGATAAACGATATGGGGCCTGTGACTAAATTGGAACTTGAAACTTTGGAAGATAGTAATTATTATTTATTGATATATCTTAATTTTTATTGAACTTTTTAAATTAAATATCTAGATTTTAGAAGTAAATATAGACTTGAGTAAACTGCATTTGGCTTGATCAAAAAATTAAATTTTCATCTAAATTTCAAAATATTACGTTCATGTGTCACCTACTTTTGTTTCCCAGAGACAATAGACAGGCAAGCTGCAGTTAATTCTTGCCCACTTGGCCGACAACCCAACATCCCACTATCCTTAAGAATGTTCATAATGTATTTCCTTTGATTAAGAACCAATCCTTGGCGTGTGTGTATAACTTCAATCCCCAAAAAATACTTCAAAGGACCAAGATCCTTGATGTTGAATTTGTCGTTTAGAAAGGACTTTGTCTCTTTAATTTTCTTCTTATCGTTTCACGTCGTCAACATAAATTAGTACAACAACAAAGCAGTCATTGGCCTTGTGGATGAGCGGTGAGTGATCAGCTTTAGAGTGAGAAAAGCCGATTTCATAAAAAGCTGACGTGAACTTATGGTACCAGTTCCTTGAGGCCTGTTTAAGGCCATAGAGGGACTTCCGGAGACGGCAAACTTTATTCTCTTTTTCTTTCTCAAAACCTTGTGGAACTTTTATGTAGACTTCTTCATGGAGATCGCCATGCAAGAAGGCATTGTCAACATCAAATAGATTAATGATCCAGTTCCTTTTAGTAGCAACAACCAAAACAGTGTGAACCGTGAAGAGCTTGGCGACTGGGGCGAAAGTATCATGAAAGCCAATCCCTTCCATTTGAGTGAAGCCTTTTGCAACCAACCTAGCTTTGTACCTTTCGATTTCACCGTTTGGTTTGTATTTGATTTTGTATACCTACTTTGAGTCAATAGCATGTTTTCCATCTGGGAGATCTTTAAGAGTCTACATACCATTTTGTTCAAGAGCTCGAATTTCTTTACTCATAGCCTCTCTCCAACCTTAATCATGCACAACTTGTTTAAAAGTTTTGGGCTCATCATTAGCATTGATGGCCGCTAAGAAAGCTTTGTGAGATTCTAGTAAAATTGCTATATGAAACAAAATTAGAAACATGATGTATCGTTGAGGAGTTTTGATTGAACAATTAAATCCCAATAGTAATTACTTGACAACGAATTAATATAAACCCTAGAAGTAGACACTGGACGTATATCACATCGACCGAACGTCTTTTAATTTTTATGTCTCCGTTTCCTATTAATTTTCGTGTGTGAGTTTATTATTTTGGTTGTTGATTTGTTATCCGGTTGATACCCAACAAATGGCATATGAGCTTCAGGATCTCTGTCAACATAGTCTTCCATATGTTTTTCGGGGTCGAAGATCAGTCTGAGGGTTTAAACTGCGGTTTGAGTCCGAAAGTTCTTAGAGCAATTTCGAGTTCGGGATTTCAAAGGAAGTTTCAATCACCGTTGTTAGGGTTTCCAAACGAAAAATTTCTTTGAAACTTTATGTGCGGAAGTTTTCCAGATGAATTGTTTTCTGTGAAAGTTGATGAACATAAGTTTTTGAACGGAAGTTTTCACACGAAAGTTCCGGACGAAAGTTTTAGGTTTGAAAGTTCAAATGAAAGTTCCAGTTTCAGACTCGTTTTCGCTGTTATATGTTGATACTGTAATGGCTGATGACAAGAGGTTTAAGATCGAGAATTTCTATGTGCAGGATTTTGGGTTATAGAAGATGCAAACGAGGATGTTCTTTTATCATAAGAGTTATAACATCCACATACAATTTGAAGCCAAATTATAAATAGTTTATTTTATAAAAGTCGGTCCTAGAAAAATTTTGTTCAAAACATATTGTTTGAAAATTTCCAAATACCATCATCGTGGTTTACTTTTACAAAACATGCCATTACTAAGTTTGACATCCAGAAGTTGTTCATCAACATCTACAAAGATTCATAAACCCGAAATGCGAAACGGTTTGTTCATTCTTCATGTGATCGGTTCATCTGCACTTGATAAGCCCCTTTAAGCCTTTGCCTCACCTGCAAATTACTCGCTTTTAATAGTGAGTTTCTATTGCATACAATGCATAAATAGCAGTTATAAAAGAAGAACAAAAAATCTCTTAAGATTGAGATCCAAGCGTATCGCCTCGCACATAATTGTCTCCAAGTGATACGCTTGATGCACCATGCGTATCGCTTACAGAATCATCTGCTCCAAGCGTTACGCTTTGGAGCTAAAGTTCCAGGGATTCGCCTAATACCGGCCAGTTTCATACTTAGCCAATTTTTGGCTTCCTTCCCTTATTTTCTACCATATTTCTTTTGAACCATTTGAGGACTTTAATTATGAATCATAGGGCCTTAAAACACATAGAATCATGGTATTATGCACACAACAACTGCTAACTAATATTTAACATTTCCTACTCGTCTAACGGGTTTATCCAACCCGTTTGACCCATTAAGGGCTCATTGCCTCCAAGGCTTCATTTTACCCAATTCTTGTGCTACAAAACCTTCATACAATCAGACTTATGGCACATAGATCATTGATGACATTCACATGTTATTACTACTATCATTTAGTCAATGTATCCACTAAGGCGTACTATAACATCATTTTGGTTACAGTCTATAGACCCGGTTCACATAATCTTACAAGTAACATTAAAATTCATCATTTGGTTACCTAGACACCCTATTTCAATTGATTACGTCTTATTAACCCGTTTGACCCGTTAACACGGGTCCATGCCCTTGGTGCCTCCCAATTCATTCATTGGCCATAATTTATCTTTTTAGCATTGAGGATATTATGGTTCCATAAACCATTTATGATCCTCAACTATCCGTTACATGGCGATGGGTCCATTGCCTCATTTCCGCCCATTGCTACTTGTTCACTTATTCTGTGATTCCCTCGAATCTTGTCTATGATCAAATTTTAGAAATTGGAGGACCTTTAGTCATTTAGGCTTTATGGTTCCTAACCATTCATCACCTCTTTAGAATAGCTTATGCCATGTTTCATTTGTCATGGAACTTCACAATTTTTATTTTCATAATGAATACTTGTAACTTAAACAATGTTACCTTGTAGGTTTGAGCCTCCGCTTTAACCTGCACCTTGATTGCTAACTTGATCAATTTGATCACCTAATGAGTCGCTAATAAAGTTAGCACCTTTCACAATAGCATATAATCACAATTTCACTTCCATGACTTCAATGCTACTCTTAATTATATTTTCACATAATTGGCAATCAAGCATATTCACCATGTTTATTTCTAACTACATGGTTCCATCAACAACACAATATCAATTATAAACATTCATTACCCAAGGTAGTATTTTAGACATGTTTTAACTCATTTTAGTTCATCACTTATGCATAACATATTCTATGAGCATAAAATCTTAATTTTGGGCATATAACTACAAAAGAGTTCATATAAGCATTTCATCGAACACCTTGTGGGCACATAGTTGTAGGTTCATGCTTTTCACCTATTAGCTATTCAAACCTACCAATTTCAACATCAATTTAGTGGAATCCCTTCCAACCCATCATCAATTCATCATATAACATCATATTCATGCTAGAAATCAATTGATAGAACCAGTTTCACAACTCTATGAAGTAGTCAACTAGCATAGAGGTTCAAGTAGAGGAATTTGGTGACTACTTCACCAATTGCCCATCAAACTAGAAATTTATGCAACAAACGATGTGCCTAGTATCATAAGATTCATATTACATCAATCAATTTCAGATTCACATCCAATTTTTTGAACCCTAGACATGCAAGGATCATGTGATTTACTTACTTGACCCACAATGTATGATTGTTGATGTTTAAGCACCACAAATTCCAAGTTTATGAGCAAGAAATCGCAGCCAAGGGCCTCAATTGAGCAGAATTTCGGGTTTTGGGGGAAGGAGAGGGGTTGAGGTCGATGCTTAGGTTGCATCTGCGACTTCCCTCCTCTTCTCCTCTATTTTGCTAATTCCAACTTTTTGGTAATTGTAATTCTGACCCCTCAATTTAGTTCTTTGTTTTTAAATAACACAAAACACTAATTTGCACAAAACACCTTGTTATTCACATATGACAAGTATTTATAATAATATTAGGGGTTACCTTAGCTAGAAAATTATTTCACGAGACGTTAGCGGGAATTTTAAATTATAAAAAATTCGGGATGTTACAAGAACTTACACCAAATGATATAGGGGTACAAACCAGAAACCAGAAAATATGATTGATGTAGATAGAGCGATTTTAGACATAAAAACTTTGGGAGTAGTGAGGTTGTCATTGGCGAAGGGTGTTCATTCAACATCGTGAATGAGACGAATACTTGTAGGCTAATGAAAGATTTTTCGAATATGTACGAGAAACCCTCAGCAGTAAACAAGGTGTTCTTGAGTAGACAATTGTTTAACGCCATGATGAAGAGGGTGCCACTATTGCGGTTCACATCGACGAGTTGAATTCGATCTTAACTCGGTTAGGATCAACTTGGATTAATTTTGATGGTGAATTCCATGAATTGCTACTTTTATTTTCTTTGCATGTCAATTGGTTTAGGATAGTGACAACAATCAGTAAGTTATTGGGAACTACTAAGTTTAGTTTTCAAGGAATTCGGGACTTAATTATGGGGGTGGACATCAAACACGAATTTTCGGGGATTCTCTCGAGTTAACTGCTGAGTACCAAGCGTGGAGAGAGAAAGAATAAAAGGGGAAGCAATCAGGACAGAGTCAGAAGTCAATCCAAGCATTATAAAAAAGTTACCTCTTGGAGTTGCAAACAAGTGTGACACTTTAGAAATCAGTGTTCGAATGGTAAAAATAAAGTTTAAGTTACAGAAAATGACATTGAAGATAGGTTTTTTGTGTTGCGTAATGGTAACCCTAACGGTCCACGACGACCTCCTGAAGGCAAAAACTAAGTTTTCATCATGACTCATCCATATAACCCCAAATGCTTCAGTTGGCTGCATTCCACCTAATCCATTTCGGCCAAAGAGCGTCCCAGAGCATTCATTGGAACCACTAGGATGAGGGGAACACCTGATTAGTGATTAGTGAACCTGCTCTGATCAGGGGTTCGATCTAGATCAACTAATATTGATTAGTGGGTAGCTTTAGTGAGTTGAAAATAAATTTAAATCCGAGTCAACAGAGTTAAAATGAATAAACTTTGTTAAATACGATTAATACAATTTATTTCGTTTTAAATGTTCAAACAAGATGTCTTATGCTTGTTTCACTATAAACACTACAAGACCACTATAAAAAACACACATTGAAACACTTGATAAAAAACCACTTCTAGAGTAACTCTCAAATCACCCAACCTTCATTAAAATTCCGATAACTACTTCTTTGTATTTTTAGGCTACAGATCGAGTTGAACTCCACATATACATATTCTTATTGTTGTAGACTTTGAAATTTGTTTCAGAAAAACCGTGTCAAATATGGGTGTCGACATTCTGTTTCTTCATCTTCTTTGTATTTCTTTTATTTTTATTCTAGTAACTGTAATAACTTACGCTAAAATATTGATCTCATCCCAAATAAGAAGTTATTGAAAAAATAATTATGGATTAACTCCTTCCTCGTCGATCCATTTTGACAAATGACAAGTAAACATAACCCGTTTGATTATGTTACCCCACCCCGTAATCACTTGCAATATATTTAAAAAACAAAGGAAAATTAGTGAAGTCTTGTTGTTTGAATTTTGGCTCTTTGAACTTTGACCATTAAACTTTTATTTTATTTTTATAAATTAGATAGTCATTGTTAAGTTTCGATACAGGAACACTATAATTCTTATTATTCTAAAGTTTGATCACTAATCTTTTAACTTTTAGATATTAAAAACCAATTTACAACATGTTGAGTTTTGTTAATTTTCGAGTTTAATTAGTCACGAAACTTTTAATTTTAAGAGTGTACATCCTGAACCCTTTAGTTATGATATATACTGGGTTAATGTAGTTCATTACAAGTTTTAAAGCCCTTAAGGTAGAAGTTCACATCTTTTTTTTTTTTAACGGCGAACACTCGGTTACTCGGGAGTCTCATCATGACAAACGATGCTACCCACGACACGCTGCGACCACATGCCGTGCGAGTAACCAAGACCCTCTATGTTTCACATCCATCCCAGAGGAAATCCACCGCCCTAAGGCCCACTGTGGTAAAACTTCTGACCCACCTCTATATATTTTCATTCATCATACATTTTTTTGTGTCTGGTGGGATTTGAACCCTTGACCTTCACATTGGAAGGCAATGGTATAACCACTCCACCAACGATATAAATTTTGTATAAGATGCAACTGTGTAGAGTTTAATTTGGTTATAACTTTTTGGTTTGTGTTGCATTGATTCAACCTGGGTTCGAATCTTGCGACTCCTTTTTTTTCTTCTCAAAAACGTGTTCAAGTTTTTTTTTCTAGAT
Source organism: Deinandra increscens subsp. villosa (assembly GCA_039602395.1). NCBI lineage: Eukaryota > Viridiplantae > Streptophyta > Magnoliopsida > Asterales > Asteraceae > Deinandra > Deinandra increscens. Next base: position 8,138,407 of record JBCNJP010000020.1, read on the forward strand.
CTCATTTTCTTTATTTTTTAAGTTTTACAGAATACTTGCCGCAATATAGAAGTAGGTTTAAGACATGGATGTGTCGTATTCCACTAGTTTTTTGTCTATCAACAATATAAAGTAGATTTAACATGAAACACACAACGATCCACACTACGTAACATGCAAGGATTATGCAAGGATGGATTATACCGCTAGTTTTAATTTAAAATTAAACGGTGTGATATTTTATTGTTTTTCCGAACAAAAAATAAGATTTTTTTCCTTATAAATAGTCGCAGGCATTAGTAGTGAAGAGCCGTACAAGTTGAACACCCAAGCAAAAAGCTTCTCCCTAGTATCTTTTCTTTGCTTTCATCATTATCATGGATCCCTCCAAGGTAAAACTCGATAATAGTTACCAAATTTTGTTTATTTGTTAAGAGTTATCCGGAATCATATAATGTTTACGGGAACTTTTATTATGAAAATCGCTTTATGATATCGATTATCGTGTTCATATCACATGTACCACGATGTTAGATTTTTTTATCGAATTAGACTTTGATATATTATTGTATTCGTATGAAGTTACTTTCTACAAGCTCCAATACGAATATAGTATACATGATCATCGTGATCTTTTAAGTATTAATTTTTTAAGTTTTTCTATTTTTATTTCTATGAGTTATAACCAGGGGCGGACTTATGCTCAGCCCAGGGGTAGCGCTCGTTACTCCTGAACTTTTCCGGCGATATGCAAATTTTTTTTTTAGGTTTTCGATCTGTTACGTCCTGAAACGAATTTTCGCTACCCCTAAAAATATATTACGCTACCCATCCAAAAATTTCATGATTTCTATTTAAATCCCAAGATAAAAATATGATCAAAACGTCCGTTAATTACCTAAAACCAAACAATTAATAAGCTTGTGCACTTCAAAATAAAACTTGTAAGTAGGAGGGTATTATGTAATTGTGTAAAACTAATATAAGTCAAACAAAATGACACATTTTGACCTCTCAAATTTAACCTTATACATTTTCGGACAGAAAATTCTGATGCATTTTTAATGATGGATTTTTGTCCAAAATAAAAAAGTTCCCCGTTGACCTGGCAGCTCGAGCTCGATTGCTCGACCCCAGCCAAGGGCTCCGCCCCTTAGACCCCGCTTCTCTCGGGGCGCTGCCCCCGAACCTCCGTTAGTCCTGCCAAAAAAAAAATTGAACACTACCCCTGAAACTTTTTTCTGGATCCGTCCCTCGTTATAATTAGGTTATAACAAACTTGGTTTTCGTGTTTATAATGTTAACAATATTAATTTTGTTTTCTTAACGGGAAAATGTTGGTTTTTAATTAAAAAGTTGTGGGTTTAAACTCTATAAAGTATATATATGGTATATTAGCCATTGAAAAAACGGTTTTGTTATTTTTTATGAAGTCCTAAATGTTTTAGACTTTTAACTTTTTTTTATGGTTAGTTTATCTATTTAACGCTCTCAATGTTACCAAAGTTTTTGTTGCACCACGTTGTTTTGCTACTTTTGTATAAGGTTTTCCTTTTTTTTTATTTATCAAGTTTCCATAATGTTAACTTATTTTGTGGTTTGACGAGTCGAAACGTGTAACGATTTAGCTTTCTCTATGCAAAGTTTTGTATACGTTACTTTTTGTCGTCGTTTAACACCCCGTAACATGGAGATGAAAACCTACTTAAAGTTAACTACATAATATAAATTATTTCAACCAATTTTTTCTCTCTAACGTGAATATCTGTTAAATTTCTATCATGTTTTTTAAAATATTGTCAGAATATTCTTAATTTAGAAAAGAAATTAATACTATAAGACCCTACTTAGAGTTAACTACATAATATAAATTATTGACCCATTATAGATATCGAAACAAAAAATCTATATATAAAATAATTTGTAAGTCCCACTTCGAAAAACCTAAACCCATCTTTCGTATCGTCTTCTGTCACGTGATTGTGACCATGTATAAGTATATAAAATATGCCTGAGTTTTTAGTAACAATTTTTATTTTTCCACAAATATATAAATATCACCACCATCACTCTATAAAGTGGCGGATCCAGGATTTTCTTCACGTGGGTTCAACTTTTTTTCGAGGGTCGGAATTCTAAACACTAAATGTCAAAATTTTCGGTTTGATCGGTTCGGGTCGGGTAAAGTTGATAACAAAATAACAATACGAATATACGTTACAATAATTAGAGAAAACATTGTCATTGATAATTAGGAAAACACATAATAAGATGAAATCGGTTTTCTTTCGCCCGGATCATATGGAAGATCATTCAACTCTGTTTTTTAGTATTCTATCACTAGAAGATGAGTTCAAAATTGAATGGTTTCTTTTAAAAAAGCTCTCAATACTCATTATACCTAAAAAAAAATATAGATATAAGAGCATCAAAAATTCATTAACCATATTCAACAACCGAAATGTTTGATGAATAAGAAAACAACTATTCTGTTCAAAGAACCAATTAACCAAATCTATGCCCAAATCAATAGAAAAATAACTATTCTGTTCAAGAATCAATTATTAACCAAATCAATACCTTGCTATGATTCTGTGAATTAGTGAATATGTGCTTGTGAATCCCCGAGAGATGGTGAGCAGCAGAGGCTACAGAGCAGCGGCCGGCGGAGCCGGAGCAAGCAGCGACGAGAGACGAGAGCAGGAGACGGAGGCGGATCCGTGAGCAGCAGAGCAGCGGCGTGAGCCGTGAGAAGCAAATCAGCGGCGCC